>CM032632.1:7865753-8415175 GCA_019097785.1 Fraxinus excelsior
ATCTCTTTGTTGACTTTTGTTTTTCATTGAGGGTATTATTTTGCTTATAATCACTGTTGCATTTCACATTAATTTTTTTACTGTGCTATTAGCCTGTTGATTTGAGTGATATTTTATCTCTATTTCTTGTGTTACATTGAGGTTTGTGTGATATTCTATTGGCGTTGGAACATCTGCTTTTTACTTTTTTATTAAACTATGACCTCCAATCCTTTCTTTGTGTTGATTAAAAATTTCAAATGGCAACTACAACGTTTGAATTTGGAGTTTTTAATGGAAAATGAGATTTTCCCATTTGGTAGCAAAAAATGAAAGGGGACTTAGTTCAATAGAAAGTCTTTAAAGCTATAACTTGTAAATTTCTTGCTATTATGATTGATGATCAAAAATTTGAATCTGATGAATTTGCTTATATCTCTATAATTCTTTATTTGTCTATCAAGTGTTGAGAAAAATTGGAAAACTTGATAATGCTAAGATTTTGTGGGACAAATTAGAAGAACAATATATGTCCAAAAGTCTGCCTAATAAACTCTTCCTTCTAGAAAGATTCTTCGGCTTTAAGATTGACATGTCTAAATATTTAGATGATAATCTTGATATTTGTAATAAATTTGTTCAAGATATTACTAATGGGGCATAAAGTTTCTGAAGAATATAAAGCTCTTATCCTTATAAATACTATACCTGCAGTATATAAGGATGTTAAATCTACTATTAAGTATGGTAGAGATACTTTAGGTAAAGGTCCAATTTCTTGAAAACTACTAATTCAGAAAAATAAATACATATTGAGCCAAAAGAGATAAAATTAACATTCATTTATTCATAATAAAAATAATTGTCTTCAAGAATAAAATAAAATGAAAGAACATTTATTCTCAACAATAACCCATATTTGAAATTAAAAAAAAAATGGATTCCCTTTTTATTTTAATAAAAGTTTCTATCATCATCTACTGAATTACCAGCTCCAAACTCCCGATCTCAATTACTTGAAAGGGGGAAAACCTAAAAGGGGTAAAAAAATCTCAATAAGTGTGTGTGTGCAGTGAACAAGTAATTTGTATTTAAATTAAGAAAAAACAAGATTTCATATCATACATAGGAGACACGGGAATTACTCCGAACATAGGTGGTAGTAATCCCTGTGCGTAGCGTTACTAAACTCCGGCAATGTACAGAAGTGAAAGAAGAATTAACTAAAAAGGCAGCCAAGAAAGCAAAGGTTGTGACTAAAGCTGCCAGATTGAAGCAAATCGAAGGTGAGGTGAAGTTGGATGGACTCTGCCATCATTGAAATAGATCATTTGAGGAAAGAAGTCCATGGATCTCAATATGAAGTCCATGCTTTGACAAAACGAGTGGAGGCCTCCAACAATTATCAAAGTATAGCGGCCAATGCTTTGGAAGCAACCAATGTTGTGGAAGTGACCAATAAAAAAAAAAAAAAAAAAAGAGAGATGAGGTTGAAGTATGAGGTTTAAGGTAGGATGTCGAATACTTGAGGCATCAGTTGCAAACAATTGGGAAAGACGTTGTGAAGAGTCATATGCAGAGCCGGCCTTGAGATTTTTGGTGCCCTGTGCGAGATTTTAAAATGGTGCCACCTTTCAAGTAATTAAAACATATATGAAAAAAAATTCAATAATATTATTTCATCACAAAAATACGATATTTAAATATCTGC
The DNA here is from genome assembly GCA_019097785.1 of Fraxinus excelsior. Lineage (NCBI taxonomy): Eukaryota > Viridiplantae > Streptophyta > Magnoliopsida > Lamiales > Oleaceae > Fraxinus > Fraxinus excelsior. The sequence goes on from CM032632.1 coordinate 7,867,444, forward strand.
TTTTTTTTTTTTACATATCATGAATAAGAAAAATATAAATAAAGCTCAAGAGCATTTCTCAAATTTCATCAAAATTCATATGTCATCATCAAAGGACCATCCAAGCCACTAGTCTCTTCGTGCAATTTCATATAAGCAAACCTTGAAATAACAAAATAATAATAATAATCACGTGTAAAGCTTGAAATGCAACAAATCATATAAAAAAATATTTCTTCTTGCATTTTTAGAAGCAAACTCAGTAATTAAACTTTCGTAATCAATATTTTCTAGAAAGTCTTACTCAATAGATATCAAAGCTAATCCATTCGATCGTTCTTGTAACATGGTTGATCGCAAATAAGATTTTAATAATTTCAATTTTGAAAAACTTCCTTCAGCAGATGCAACAGTAACAGGAATAAAACTTCGCTATCAAGATTGCGAAAATTTATATGTCGTAGAACAATATCAAGATGATCACAACATGTTTTCAAATTAGCATAATCCAATGAGTTTAACTTGTTAGAAGAAAATATAAATCCATTTTTTTTGTTCATGTGAATTGAATTGATCAAACATTCGTTCAAGTGATCCAATTGCTTGATCTACTATATAAAGGAAATAATTGGTTCTGAAAGAATCTTCAGGTGATTGTGCATCGTTTACAGTAGCATTTTCATCAAAATGTTTCCTCCTACGAATTACACGTTTCACTTGAAATGAAGGGTTAATTTTCATTTCAATGGCAATTTCTTTAGCAATATTTATCGCATCATTGAATCCAGTTCCCCTATATTTTTTTTTTTGAAAAAAGCAATCAGCCCTTTCACTTCCTCAATAGCAACGTTTCCATCTTCACTAGCCTTTGCTCCATTTTTCCTTTTTCTGACCGGTTGGATCCACTTTCCCCTTTTTCCTCACATTAGTTAAGAATATTAAATTAAAAATACTATTATATTTAAGAATATCATTTAAAAATATTATATTTAAGGTAGGAATACTATTTAAAAATATTATATTCAATAAAATTAGAAAATTATAATTAGTTAGTCACAATATTCTTAATTTTAATATCTTATGCATAATAATAAAAAACTTATATTTTAAAATTACCATATATTTTAAATATTTAATTATAAATAAATATACAACTATAACAAATTTATTTTTAGTGCCCCTACAATTTTTGAAGCCTTATGCGGTCACTCAACTCGCGCGCCCTCAGGACCGCCTCTGGTCATATGGGAAACTTTCATGTAACGGAAGACTACGACTACTTCAATAGTTATTGGAGGAAGTATACCTATGAGGAATTGCAGAATCGAACTCAAAGAACTCTTTCTTGGTTTAACACCAGTTCTTTAAGCACAGAGTTCTTTGGTGTTGACGAGCCTTCCACTCCAGTGACGGTAAGGCAGACCCGGTTGACCCTCCGATTGACCCTCAAAAGATGAATTACGGAAGATTTTTTTGGATGAAGCGATGCTATAGAATATGCCTTGTGGAACAAAAGCTCATCGCTTTGAAAATATGTTGCAGTGGTTCTTGACACATTGCTTCGAACATGGAAGTTCGGCCTCTACATATCGCTTCGGTTGAGGCGCTTAGTTCACTTCGACTTTATTCGTTTGATAGCATCGATTACGTTCGATAAGGAAATGATGGGGAGTGTGGGCCTTAAGGTAATATCTTACTATTTTCTAGATAGATATCACATGGCCAACCTTGTAGCACGATGCCTAGGAACATTCAAAAAAAATTTCTCCAAAATTGTTACCAGTAGATCAACATTTATCCTCAAGCAACTCTTTTACGGTGGTTGTTTTCTTATTTTTCAGGAATATTTGGCTATTGGAGATGAAGGAAGACGACGCTCTCTTTGTTATTTCTTCATTTCTGAGTTATATCTGTTTTTTTTTTTTTTTTTTTTGTCTTTTCTTTTTCATTTATTTAAAGAGGGGCGATTTGTCTTTTCACTTTTCCTTAACAGTTGAAATGGACAAATTCTGTCATTAGGGATCTACCATACCTATTTCCTCAAACATTTGGGATGTTTAGTGCAGGTTAGGAACATTTCCTATACATTTTTAAATGACTGAGAATCAAATATTCTATTATTTAAAATGAAAAGATAGAATCATATAAATTAAGTAGGTTTTATATAATTTGCTTTAAAATAAAGTAAATATTATGTAACACTATTAGTATTAATTACTCGTTTAGATGACGGTGAAATTTATTGTCTTGTTATTCAAAAAATTTATTAAACAATACGATACTGAATCCTACTATCACCTACATTTAGTATCGGCAACAACACCAGTAATGGTAGATGACATTATTCTAAAATAAACTTCCTTTGGTCATATTTTTTCTTTTTTTCTCCCTTTGGGCCATACTTCATTTTTTAATTATACAGAACATAATTTGGATTCTAAATTTATCAAAAGTTAAAAAGAAATGAATCCACAACATCGCAATCATGCTGCCCAGCACGTGAAATTGGCCCTTGAGACATCCATAATTAAAATGATAAATTGCAATAGCATTCCTCAATATATACTTCTATTTTTACACTTTTGCTCCTAATATATTTTTCTTGTCATTAAGCTCCTCAATTTTCTTTTTTTAGTAGGCACATTTTCGTGCAAAATGATTGTTAGCTTAATGTAAAAATTCAATTTTTCACTTAGCTTAAATACATAAAATAAAAATATTTTTCATCATTAGTTGATGCCATCAAGTGATAGTGGATAGCTTTTTATTTGTTCGGTATATTGAAATGCATTACAATTGCATTGAACAATAAATTGATGGCATATTGTCACTTAAACTGATGATGGTTACGACTACTAATGAACATTGTTACCCAAATTAATAAATAGGAAGGAAAAATAAAATTTAGTCTTTTTTCATCCAAACTACATCTAGTACTAATTCATCACCATTCTCAGCCTCCCTTTCCAAACAACGCCTCATGAAACCTTGCATATGGATGGCAAATGGGGTTCCGCATTTTGTAGAGAATTTTCATGCCCTGCCCCAATCCTTGTTGTTAGGTGAGGTGGAGGCGAGTGGTACAGAACCTATTATTCACTTTATTTATAAGCATTGCCTTTTCTTGAGACGTTTTAAACAAATATATTGGAGGGTAGAATAATTTAGAGAAATGCACGACAAATTGAAAAACTTTGTAAATCAATATATATTATATAAAAAAAAAAATACAGAAAGTATCAATTCCATTCATTTAATACCATTTTGGTGTCATTGACATAACATATGTCGTTTACATCAAATGACTTTGTTACCTCAAATCAAAGGGTCGTCGACGGGGAATGATCAGTGAGAGGAGAAAAAGGGGAGAGCCGAGAGACGAGGGAAAAGCGAAGAGTTGTAGATGTGAAATTTATTATTAAGAATGTTGATGTTAAAAGTATAACTAGGTTCAAAAGTTAGGGATTGTAGGTGCAATTATTATAATTAAAACCATTTCTTATCGAACCCAGGGTGGCATATGGATATAGTCCGTTTCTTTATCTCACACACGCAGTCCATATCAGAATGAAATGATAGCCGTTATATTAAAGTATCTCTCTCTAAAATTTTCCAACCCGTTTCTACTCTCTCTCTCTCTCTCTGTCTCTTTCGTGGACTCGTATTGGCAGTAGTTGCAGTCAATTCAAAACTCAGTAAAGAACCTTCTATTTTCCTAATTATTATCGATCCAAACCCTGCTAATTCCATGAGCGACTCCCAGTCTTCTTCTTCTTCCTCCTCCTCCTACGACTCCGCCTCGCTTGGGCCCCCACCGCCGGTACATTTATTTGTGTTTGTTTGCGGGTTCTTAATTGATTATGATTTAGTGAAATTCTTGTTACAGTTAGACTTGTGACTGGTTAATTACTCCAATTCAATCGCCACTGCTGGTTTGTGTTTGACTTTTGGAAAGTTAGTGTGATTGTGTGTGCTTATTAAATACACGAGTTTTTGAGAAGAGAAGTAGTTATTTGATCTCTGATCTATTATTTGGCTGTCCAGGATTGGCGTTTGAGAATGAGACAAAAAGTGGTGTACAAGAAAAAATTAGTTGTTTCGTAGTAAAAGTACTTAATTTAAGGGGAAACTGTTGTTTTAAAGATTTTTTTCTTTTTCGAATTGTTTCTTCTCTTATTCAATAGATGAATAGTTTTCATTTTTTTTTATTTTTTTAATATTGACATTCATGTAAATGTATTAAAAGTTGTGAATTTCTTCTTGCAGAAAAGGGATCGCTTTACTAACTTACTTTATAGGCTTAATTTAAAGTCCACTTTCTCAAAGTTCACTTTTTCTTCCTAGGATTTTAGTTTTCTTACCAGCATTTTCGATTCATTGATTAGTTTGGTAATCCCTTCATTTCCTTTTTTGTTCTTGCACTCGAGGCATGGTATGAAAAAACCCTCTTGAGGCCCGCCTCACTGTGAGGCTCATGTTGTATGCCTCGAGACGGTATTTTTGAGGCTAATCTTGAGAGGCTTGCGCCTCAATTGAATCTGTTGTACGCCTCTTGTACACCTCAGATCTGACCCTTTTGTGGGGTGATGTTGCATACCTCAGAATATTTAGAGGCAAAAGTGAAACAAACCCTAGAGACTTTGCGAGACAGAAGTCGAGAAGGGGTATGAGAAAAACCCTTTGAAAGTTTAAAAATTGTGTTTTTCACGAAAGACTTGCAACCATTTTTCCAGATAACTGATCTACAAATCCACCGACTGGTACGATTATTGAATGTTATAAGGAGGACTGGGTGAGAAAGGTGGCGACGTGAGTGTTTGACACATATTACGGGTTTATGTCACGTATAGGATTGTGTATAGAAGCTGTGACAGTAATTTTCTTGTTAGATTAAAGTCTTGTTTTTTTTCAACTTTATTAATATATTTTGGATTTTGCTTTTTATGTGAGTGTTTGACACATATTACGGATTTATGTCACGTATATGATTGTGATGTATGGAAGCTGTGACAGTAATTTTTTTCCTTGTTAGATTAAAGTCTTGTTTTTTTTTTCAACTTTATTAATATATTTTGAATTTTTCTTTTTTTTTTTGGTTAAAAAATATTCATGATTGTTTATTGTTCATTGGAACAATTAGTTATATATTTTTATGTCGTTTTCTAATTTTTCAATTGAAGTTTTTTTGTTTGTGGTGAGGCTTACGCCTCAAAACGTTTTGAGGCTTACGCCTCGCCTCGTGAAAAAAAAGGCGTCAGTACCCATTTACGTTTTTTCAAACTATGACTCGAGGTATTAATTTTGCACTTCAAACGTGTACAAATTTTGATATATGCAGAGGCAAAGATACTGGAAAAAGGAGAAAAGCAAAGTTTGTGGCATGAAACCAAACTATAAAAATTTTATCGTGCAAGTTACAAACTTTCATGCATATATAAAAACTAGGCTGTGTATGTGTTGAAAAAATCTTGATATTTATGTGCTGGATGCAGAATGTTATTGGGAGTCATAGACCTTCAGATGACAGTCGTTCATTGTCTCAGGGACTCACTCCAACAGCTTCACGTCATTGGCGGGATGTGTTTTGGTTGTTGATATTCATGGTACATTTGACTGTGGTAGGTTTGGCTCTAGGGGTTCTTGGGCTCAATAGGTTTAAGATAAAGGATAGGCTGAACATTGATAAATACACAATGGGGTTTCTCGAGAATAAAGATGGTCTAACTGAGGATTACTGGCGGTTTTATGCTGTTGCTGGTGGAGTTGGAACAGTTCTTGGGTGGACTTGGTTGTTATTGCTTGGTTCACGTGCAAATCAGATAATGAAGTTCTCAGTGCACGTCTTGACTACATATCTTGCTGTTATTAGTGTGCTGTGTTTTTGGTGTAAGCAGTTCTTCTGGGGTGTCGCATTTGCCATTGGTGCTTCATTGCAGTTCTTGTATGTTATATCAGTCATAGACAGGTAAAAATTGTGACTGATTGGTATATATAATTGATTGCTTCAAATAGAATATATGAGAACGGAAACCTGTTCTAAAATGATACCATTGATGGAAGTTTTTGAGAAATACATCAGTAGAATTACAATGTGCATGAATATTTTATTACCGAACTCATTTACAAAGTTCACCAACATGTGCAAAGAAATCTGAATAATATAATTTGATTGTTCTTGTCAAGGTTTCTTTTCTAATTGCTTGGAGCATTAACGGATGATCTTCATGTTAATGGTCTTGTCCTACAGGCTATTTTTTAGTTTTTACGGGGACTAATTTCGAAAATTTGAACAATGTTTGCTGCATAAAAAGTTTCAACTCAGATTCCATGTTTTTCGTAATATTGTTAATTTACTTGTAGTTGGTCATACGTTACGGATTTTAAAGCCAGACACGTGAAAAAAATTAGATTTTATTCCCCGATTTGTGATTGCTATGGAATCCTCTTGTTATATCAAAACACTTCCCGGATGTAATTAAATGAAAACTGAAGAATTGGTCCAAAAACTTTTTACTTTTAACTAGACAGAAATGACACTTTCTTACATAAGTAGGAATATTTGTCACTGCCTTAGAATAGCTGAATCTATATGTCAAAAAGTGCATCTTCAGATAATATTAAAGTTTTCTTAGATTGGTTTACAAGTCATGATTATTAGAGGTCATTCTGGACCTTGATATTTAGGTGTTGTTTATTTTGTTGAAGCAAGGATCATCTGGCCAGTTTATTGCTGGTAAGCTTCACATGAATGTCTTCCTCAAAAAACTTTGAAAGAATGATTTGATATCTTCAAGCACCAGTTTGTTCAAGTAGACATGTGCACTGAATAACCTATCTATTTATTATTACTTGATTATTTTAAATTTCTAGTTTAGTAGAGGATACAAAACTAGCGGTATTTTTTTATATTGACACTTCTTTTATGCAATGAATTTAATATAGATAAGATTCTATCTGGACTATTGACATTATCCAATGACTTTCCAAGGTCGAACCAAATTAATCATCCATGAAAGAGTTGTTAAGATTGAAGAAGATTACGGAAGATTACACCAAGATTGAGGAAAATTACATACCAATCACGAGAATAATACTTGTACCATATATATATAACTTCCATATTTAAACTTCTATTTGTAACTATAAATTGTAGGGATGTTTAATAGACAAGGCATTCAGCCTAATTTTGTCATGGTATCAGAGCCATACCTCTAGAGAATCGCTGAATCTTCACTGTTATTGAGTTCTCTTTTCCGGCATCGCTGTACGAGTGTGTCAGTGCGTTATCAACGCAGTTCGTGTGTGGGCTCGAAGTGAATTCGAGCAACTTGTGGCCGGAAAACTGCGTGGGTCTTCTGGGTCAGAGCCGTTCCTTCTTTTCCGGCGTTTTCGGTGGGTAATCGACGCAATTGTTGTGTCGTGCGTGTGGGCTCGAAGTAAATTCGAGCAATTCCTGGCGGTTCAGTGGGTAATTGACGCAGTTGCAGCATCTTGAGTGTGGGGATTTTGAGGTAATTTCAGTATTTCTCCGGTCGATTGCGTGCGTCTCCCTTCTCTGGAGTTCTTCGTCCTCCGTGTCTTCTCGGGGAGTTGAACTCACAAGCGGGTGGAAGTTGGGCTTCTTATTTGGGCTGGTGTTGAAGTAATTTAAATAGTGAGGTGGGCTGCATTTTCAATTTGGGCTTCTTATTTGGGTTAATTTCTAATCCAGGTTGTGTGGGCTGCAATTTTGTGAATTGGGCTGCAATTTTGTGAATATATATTTATTTTACTGAGATATGTCGATCGACGCCTTTTGTGTTAAGTTTACAGGGAAAAACTATTCTGTATGGGAATTTCAATTCAAAATGTTCTTAAAGGGAAAGGAGCTTTGGGGTCATATTGATGGGTCATCTAAAGCCCCCGACGATGTTAAAGATTTCAGTGCATGGGAAACAAAGGATGCTCGTATTATCTCTTGGATTTTGGGATCCATGGAGGCTCATATGGTAAACAACTTACGCTCTTTCACTACTGCTAAAGAGATGTGGGATTACTTGAAGAGGATTTATTACCAAGATAATAATGCACGACGATTTCAGCTGGAGTTAGAAATTGCTAACTACACTCAAGGCAATCTTACAATTGAACAATATTATTCTGGTTTCTTAAACTTGTGGAGCGAGTACTCTGGTATAATTCATGCTAAAGTCCCTGCGGCGGCTCTATCAGCACTGCGAGATGTTCAAGAGGTTAGCAAAAGGGATCAGTTTCTTATGAAATTGCGACCCGAATTTGAAGTAGGCAGGGCTGGTTTATTGAACCGTGATCCGGCTCCTTCTTTGGATGTGTGTCTAGGTGAACTCTTGCGTGAGGAACAACGACTGACGACCCAAACTACTATTGGAGCTGATTTTTCTTCCTCTACTGTGGCCACTGTTGCTTATGCTGCCCAAGGTCGCGGACGAGGTAAACTACAATGTTTCAGCTGTAAAGGATACGGGCATATTGCTCGTAACTGCCCTCAGAAAGTCTGCAATTATTGTAAACAATCAGGACATATCATCAAAGATTGTCCCACAAAACCACCACATCGTCGCACTCAGGCATTTCAAGCGGTTGCACAAGATCCTAATCCAGGACTCCATCGGGCTAGCACCAGTCAACCAGTTCTTACTCCAGAAATAGTCCAGCAGATGATTGTTTCTGCTTTCTCAGCCTTGGGCTTGCAAGGTAAAGGTCAGAATATTTCTTCTCCTTGGTTTGTTGATTCAGGGGCATCTAATCACATGGCAGGTAGTTCTGATTCCTTACATAATATTCGACGATACACTGGCTCACAGCACATTCAGATTGCTAATGGCAGCACTCTTCCTATTACTGCTGTTTGTGATATTGGACCTTCTTTCGATAATGTTTTTGTATCTCCGGGGTTATCTACAAACTTAATTTCGGTTGGTCAATTGGTTGATAATAACTGTGATGTATGTTTCTCTCGTGCTGGTTGTCTTGTGCAGGATCAGGGATCGGGGACAGTGATCGCGAAGGGGCCTAAGGTCGGACGATTGTTTCCACTGCAGTTTACTATTCCTCCTGCTATGTCCTTGGCTTGTGTTAGTGATAGATTTAAACATGCAGTTTGGCATAAAAGATTGGGTCATCCCAATGCTTTAATTTTATCTCATTTGTTGAAGTGTGGTTTTTTGGGTAATAAAGAGCAGTTTCAGTTTTCAGATTTGTCTTTCAATTGTGATACTTGTAAACTTGGGAAAAGTAAGACTCTTCCATTTCCATCTCATGGTAGTCGTGCCCATAAATGCTTTGAAATTATTCATAGTGATGTTTGGGGAGTGGCACCTGTGACTTCACATGCTCATTTTAAGTATTTTGTGACATTTATTGATGATTTCAGTCGTTATACTTGGATATATTTTATGCGGACTAAAGGTGAAGTGGGTACCATTCTTCAATCTTTTATAGCTTATGTTGAGACACAATTCTCCTCCCGTATTCAAATATTGCGGTCGGACAACGGCGGGGAATATATGTCTCATCAGTGTCAGTCTTTCTTACAACAAAGGGGTATTCTCTCTCAACGCTCTTGTCCATATACTCCACAACAAAATGGAGTGGCAGAACGAAAGAATCGTCATCTATTAGATGTTGTTAGGGTTTTGCTCTTGGAGTCTTCGGTTCCACCCAAGTTTTGGGCCGAAGCACTTTCCACGGCGGTGTATCTGATTAATCGACTACCCGCTCAGCATTTGAATTTTGACTCCCCTTGTTTTCGTCTGTACGGTACACATCCTGGCTATGATATGTTACATACTTTTGGTTGTGTCTGCTTTGTTCATCTACCTCCTCCTGAACGTCATAAGCTTGGCGCTCAATCTGTACGGTGTGCTTTCTTGGGTTACAGCATTGCTCAGAAAGGTTTCATTTGCTATGATGGTGTTGCTAATCGCTTTCGCACCTCTCGCAATGTGGTTTTCTTTGAGAATCAGTCCTACTTCCAACATGTTGTTTCATCTCCTGATTTGGTTCCACTTATCAGCTTTGCGCAAGACTCTGGTTCTGTGGAGCGTTTTAGGCAAGGTGTGGTATATCAGAGACGACGGCCCCCAGACCGACAGCCCCTTCCCGTTCCCGATCTTGATCCCGATCCTGACACTGATACTCTTCGACGTTCCACCCGCATTACTCACCCTCCTGCTCGGTATGGTTTCTCTGCAACCTTATCTCATATCACTGTTCCTACGACTTATTCCCAGGCTGTTACTCAACCTTGTTGGAACAAGGCTATGCAGGAGGAACTTCAGGCTCTTCGAGAAAATCACACATGGGATATTGTTCCTTGTCCGTCTGGAATCAGACCTATTGGGTGTAAATGGGTTTACTCTGTTAAGTTCCGCTCTGATGGGTCACTGGACCGCTATAAGGCTCGATTGGTAGCGCTCGGTAATCGTCAAGAATATGGCGTTGATTATGAGGAAACTTTTGCACCTGTTGCCAAAATGACAACAGTTCGCATCATTCTTGCTATAGCTGCCTCCAAGGGATGGTCTTTACGACAGATGGACGTTAAGAATGCTTTCTTACATGGTGACATTAAGGAAGAGATCTATATGACGCCGCCTGCGGGCCTCTTCTCATTGCCCTCTTCCGATGTGTGTAAACTAAAACGCTCACTTTATGGGTTGAAACAAGCCCCTCGAGCCTGGTTTGACAAGTTTCGTTCCACTCTTCTTGGTTTCTCATTTACTCAAAGTCAATATGACTCATCTCTGTTTATTTCCAACACTGAGGCGGGTATGGTACTCCTACTTGTTTATGTGGACGATATAGTCATTACAGGGACTGACTCTGGATTAATATCACATCTTCAAGATCAGCTCAAGGAATCCTTTCACATGAAGGATTTGGGCCCTTTACAATATTTCTTAGGCCTTGAGGTGCATTCGAGTTCAGCCGGGACTTACTTACATCAACATAAGTATACAGAGGAGTTGATTACCTTGGCTGGGCTTCAAGATGGTAGGTATGTTGATACCCCTTTAGAGGTGAATGTGAAATATTGCATGGAAGAAGGAGATCTTCTTCTTGATCCTTCGTTATATCGTCAATTGGTGGGTAGTTTAAACTACCTCACTATTACACGACCCGATATCTCTTATGCTGTACAGCAAGTTTGTCAGTACATGCATGCTCCACGACACCTCCACTTGGTTGCAGTTCGTCGCATTATTCGATACTTACTGGGTACACCTAATAAGGGTCTCTTCTTTCCTGCTAATTCTCCTCTTGAGCTTGTTGGTTACAGTGATGCTGATTGGGCCGGTTGCGTAGATACTCGTCGCTCTATAACGGGTTGGTGTATGTTTCTCGGAAATGCGCTCGTTTCGTGGCGAAGTAAGAAGCAAGAGCGTGTTTCTAAATCTTCCACTGAGTCTGAATATCGTGCTATGTCTTCTGCTTGTTCTGAGATTGTTTGGCTTCGGGGTCTTCTGACAGAACTTGGTTGTCCACAACTTGGGCCTACTCCGCTTCATGCTGACAACACTAGTGCTATTCAGATTGTTGCTAATCCAGTATTTCATGAGCGTACTAAACATATTGAAGTAGATTGTCACTCTATACGTGAGGCTTATGATAATCATCTTATTACTCTCCCACATATTGCCTCTAATGTTCAGACTGCTGACATATTTACCAAGGCGATGACTCGACAACGACATCAGTTTCTTGTGAGCAAATTGATGCTTCTTGATCGTCCAGCATCAATTTGAGGGGGGATGTTAAGATTGAAGAAGATTACGGAAGATTACACCAAGATTGAGGAAAATTACATACCAATCACGAGAATAATACTTGTACCATATATATATAACTTCCATATTTAAACTTCTATTTGTAACTATAAATTGTAGGGATGTTTAATAGACAAGGCATTCAGCCTAATTTTGTCAAGAGTCATCCCATGCCCATATGGCCCATCCAAACTAATCTCATCTTTGAACCAAATGTGGTCCCTCCCTCCTACTCTCTTCCTCTCTCTCAAGTGGTTGTAGTTTGTGAATATTCAGAAATAATTCAAAATCAAAAAATAAAAACTAGGATAAACAAGCTATGTTCAGATGTCTGTTTTCTTTCACAAAATTTGAATTGCTTGTTTTGGATGTAAGATGTTAAATGGTTCTCAAGTTGGTTTTTCAAGGGAGAAACCCAATCTTGAAAGAACCGTTCTTGCAGATCTTAATTTTGAAACAAAAAATTAATGTATTATATGTATGACCTTGGATCCATGTGATAGATATTGAAGTCTATTAAACTTTGGTTGTGTTGCTCTGAAATTGTATGTTAAAAGTTTTTCATGGCTCTTTCCTGTGAATTTATCTTCGAATATTTATGCACGTTTTCAGTTTTATATGGTTTTCTTTGTCTTCCAGTAGACTTCCATTTACAATGCTGGTACTACAGAGAGCAGTGAAGATGGTGTGGAACATTCCTGAGGTCTTGGAAGTAGCATGCATATTCATGCTATTCATGCTTTTATGGCTTGCACTTTGGTCCTTCGGTTCTGCTGGTGTTGTTGCTTTAAGTATTGGTGACAGTGGACGCTGGTGGCTTCTTGTGGTGAGCTGGCAAGTTTTTGCTCTTCATTTTGTCTTCTTTTGGCAGAATTGCAACATAGATTTCTATTAAACCATTCATCTAGCGACACCAAAAACTGTTCTTACTTGTATGTCAGGTTCTGTCTGTGAGTTTGTTTTGGACTGGTGCTGTTCTCTGTAATGTTGTCCACGTTATAGTGTCTGGAATGGTGTTTCTTGTCCTTATCCATGGTGGTCGAGAATCAACATCAATGCCTCCTAAACCTCTGATGAAATCTTTGCGCTATGCTTTCACCACTTCTTTTGGAAGCATATGCTATGGATCACTCTTTACAGCTGCTATACGAACATTGAGATGGGAGGTAGGCAATCCAATGTTGTTTGATTTGATTTGAGTACTAATACTTATTCACTGGCGAGTAATGACATCACGCTCACATGATTCATTGCACGAGTCGCAGCGATTATAACTAACAATGGTGTGTTTTACAGATTAGGGGATTGAGGTCAAAGATCGGCAAAAATGAGTGTTTGCTCTGCTGCGTTGATTTTCTGTTTCATCTGGTAGAGTTTTTAGTTCGTTGGTTCAACAAGTATGCTTATGTCCAGGTGATTGTTCAATTTATATTCTGAAAGTTCTCCTTAAATGTTTCATGCTACTGTGACATTTATGAGACAACATACATGTGGAACTGCATGCTTGGACTTCGATTGGGAATTAATGAACTTCCTATAGGATCTTCATGCTTTTGTATGATAAACTATGTGGTTAACATGGACCATTGTGATAATGTCAAAATGACGTACAACTAATTTTCCTTATTTAGCTTACACGTGTCGTCTTGAATAGTAATATGACAAGTAAGGGTCATTCCTGCAGAGGATTGGTTCAATTTAATCAATTGCATAAAATCAAAAGTAGAATACGAAATTGATTAAATGTGTGTGTGTGTGTGTGTGGGGGGGGGGGGGGGGTTGTTAAACTAAAGAAAGCAGTAAATTCAAAATAGAAAAGACTTGAAATTGGAAATAAACAAAGTAGTTTTTTTTTAAATTAAAGATGTGAAGATGTGATTGGGAGTATTTCTTTACCACGAGAATGACTTTCATATTAATTACCACAATAGATTTTCGTTCTCTAGATTAACAACAATTCGAGAATAATTACAAGATCAATTATCTCAACCTCTTCTTACATGTTAGTTGAATAAAACAAGCTCTTTACTCAACCCTATTCATTAAACAACCTAGAACAAGCTATTTAGATTTAATTTAATAAAAGCATTACGACAAAAGAGATGAATTGAATTAAGGGCAAACTCACAAGCTCGGTTTACTTACTTAAGTGTTAATCCACATACAATCAATTGAAAATTCCTCATAATCCATTGAAATGTAATTGCCACTAGATTTTAGAACAAATAGCGATTACATACTATAAATTCCAAAATAGCATTTATTGAAACAACTCAATCATTTAGTTGTACACCCAAACAATCAAGAAAATCAAAATAAACATTTAAATCAATTGATTAAACACATCAATTAAGAGAACTATAAAGTACAAATTAATTGAAAATCATAACTCGTGTTTGAAATCACCCTCAATCACAAATATATTTAGTTACCCATTAAATACTCAAAAATAACAAACAAATTCTTACAACTCATTAATGGAAAATAAATTAGGGAAAAGAAAAGCTTATTGATAAAGAGAATATCAATGGGTCTTCTTCTCCAAGCTATTTCACCATTGCTAAGCTCTAAGCTTTGTTCAAAAATCTCCAAGAAATCAAAATAAAAGAAGAAAAAAGAGGGAGGCTAGGGTTTTTCTCTTGTTTTGAAGCCTAGATATTCTTTTTTCGTGAGAGAAATGGCTCAAAATCCTATTTAAAAGACCCAAAATCGTGTTTAGAGTGAAAAGTGGGTAAAAAAAAAAACGGAAAATGGCCAAACAGGCCTTAGCCGCTACAGTGGTGCCTAGGCGCCACCTTCTCTGCCCAAATTCTGATTTGGTGCCAAATTTTCAGAAATTGCACGTCAAGTCCTCCACTTTCAGCACTTGTACAATTTGGTCCCCCAGTTTATCTTTTCGTGCGTTTTAAATCCTTTTTCCTTCCTTTATCCATTTTCTCCTCAAATTTGGGATTTTGACCTTGGATCACCTACAAAAATAGATATAACTAAATTAAATAGTAAAATACTAACAAATAGTCAAAAACTCACAAATAATTAGATTTAATGGTCTGAATAAGTGCAAAAACCCTCACTTATCACATTGAAACAAGAGAAAAGAAGCAGAAAGGATTTAGATGTGAAATGAGAATGTCAGTTTAGCAATGGTGATGATCCTTCATTTTTGAGATAAAAGGATATAAAGTAAGAGGATCGGATCTGTCACAATCATTTCTCCCTAAAATTTGATTTGAAGAATACCCTTTGCCAAGGGGGGGTGAGGGGTGGGGGTGGGGGTGGGGGTTGGGGTGGGATAGAGGGACTGGGTTACAATCCTTGTCCAAAATTCTTTTGTTGAACATGGAAACACTAAATAGAAGGCACATTTTTATTTCTGTTGGAATGAGAACTATACTTTATGGACACTGGGAGAAAGTTTTATTCTGATATATGTATTTACTAATTAAAACCCGTGATTGCAGCATATGATGATACTTTTTCTTTCCAGATCGCTGTTTATGGGAAAAACTTTAATCACTCAGCGAAAGATGCGTGGGAGTTATTTCAATCAACTGGTGTTGAAGCACTTATTGCTTATGACTGTTCAGGTGCTGTTCTATTGATGGCAACGCTCTTGGGTGGGCTTATTGCTGGAACTTGTGCAGGAGTTTGGGCGTGGATTAAACATTCCGATAGAGTGATGATGGTGGGATCTACAGCCATGTTGATGGGAATGATCTTGGTACGCTTACAATGCTCGATTCGTCTTTCTAATGAATTTAGCATATAATTTCTTTTAAATTTTATCAGAGCTAACCTGTGCTATACAAGTTCAATATCCGCAGGTTAAAAACATTGTTAGTCACACAACTTGTAACGAAGTTTCATGTTAGTCACTGGACTTTATTTTAATCCAAAGTGATCAGCCAAGTTTGCTTTGTTCTCAGTTTGGTCTCTCGATTAAAATCTGTTAGTTTCTCTTACAGAATGTGTGGTTTGAAAGACGGATCGAGCATGCTTCAACCTGGAAGTCTTCCACGTGAGACATTCTGCTAGAGAAAGTAACAAATTTTGACTGATTGATCAAATTGAAACCGAAAGAAAAGTTCATCCACTACTTTGAAACAATATAAGCTTCGCTGACTAACATGTAACTTCACTATAAACTGAACTAACATGTAACTTCGCTATAAACTGAGTAACTAACCGTGTTTTTACCCTACATCCGCAATAGGTTTAGAGAATCAACGTATTGATTTCTTGATTTTTTGAGTGCATAACTACTAAACAGGCAATGATTCTTTAACATTAGCTTGTTTTGTAGCTAAGAAGCATAGATAGGTACACGACACAACACGGACATGTCGATTTGAACTTTTTAAAATTACACATCTATATTGACATAGCGCACACACAAACAATAACCTACAACTAACGAAGACGGTCAAGTGAAGAGAGAAAAAATAAGAAAGAGGGGAAGTGCAGAGAGAATTGAGGGACAAATCCCTGTTGTTTTATTCAATATTGAAGTGTGTCTTGATATAAGAACTAACCTCTTTTTGTTAGGGCTAAAACTAAGCTTAATAAGGTAACAAAGTTAATAAAGTAACAAAATCACTAATGAAATAAACTTAAATTGGAAATAAAAGAAAACCCTAATAAATTAATTTTTCTACTCCTAGAGTAGACTTTGAGGGTTTCATCATATATAGTATATACCTTTCATTTCTAGAAAATCAATACTTTTTTAGGCTTTGAATTTTTTTGGTGAAAATCTTTTAAATCATTCAAGTAGCTATTTGTTATATTAAAATAACATGTACTATGTATTACTACCGACAAAGAAAGAAAGATGCATATAGCAGAGAATCAATTCATGTCGGTGTCTGAGAAAATTCCCTAATAGGAGTGCCCGTGCTTAATAGTTGGGTACATATGTTCTCTCATTGCAGATGAATGGCTTACTGCTTATGTCTGCTAATGGATGTCGTGTTCTTCTCTCAGGTTGGCTTAGCAACTGTAGTTGTGGAAAGTGCAGTAACATCCATTTACATATGTTATGCAGAAGACCCCTCTTTAATAAACAGGTGGGATTCAGCCTTCTTTACTCAAATCTCAGAAAAACTACATCAGCGATTGCAACATAGAAGTGCAAGGGCAAGGGAAGTATTAAGTCATAATATAGAGTACCAAATCCAAGAAGCAGGTACTATTTGACTTCCCTTTTGTACAACTAAGCACAGTGCTACTGTTTATTGCAATTTATGGACAGAAATTTACAGTACAATAGATCATATAGTGACTTCTTTTTTCGACTCCAATATTGTCATTACAATACAATTCAGCCTGCTGAACTAGACGTATAATACACTAACAAATGCCCCATTCAAAATTTCGATTTAATGCTCAAAGATAGGTCGAGGGGTGGTCGACTGTTTGTCTTGGCAGGATGCTTGTCACTGCACTTCGCTGAATAGATAGATCTTTACTATCATCGATTCATTATCAACTCGATGATCAGACTCCCGTAGATTAACCTATATCGATTTCTTTGAGACATGTTTTGTACTAGTTTAATGAAACTGAATCTTCCAAACTTCATATGGACCATGATATGGATGCTAATTTGTTTGTTTTTTCTCATTTCCTTCCCTCGGTATCTCTTTATTCTTCGTGATATTGACCACATTTTGATCCCTATTTGCATCTTGGTGGGTTGGTCTGGTATGAGAAGTTATGGGAAAGAGCATATTACAACATCTCTAATTCGTGAATTTTTAATGATTGTTGTGTTCTCAATCAGCATAAACCTTGCAAATATATATTATTATTATTGTTATAAACTAACATTCGGAAAAAATAATAAGCTCCACAAAATTTACATCTTAATATCTTATAACTATTTAATACAAATTAATCCAAGAATCAGTTTTTTTCCACCAGCTTCTGCGTTTTTCCTCTCTCATTGTTCGTCCTTCCTGCAGCCATATTTTAAACAGAAAATTTCTTTAATTGATAATACCAGATGGATAAATTAATTAGAAAAATTAAATAAAAATGCACATACTTGGTCTATAATTTCTTCTTCTACTAGACTTGACATTCTGTGGTATAAAAACTCCAGTTCCATTGCCTTTTCCATTAGTTCTCCACAAGCTCAATAGCCATGGAGGAGTCACATAGTTCTCGGTCCAGTTGTAATGACTACACCGTGGCACAAAAGGAGGGCTAGTACTTAACCCTTTTCTCCGGACATCGACCAAGCTCGGAAATCTAACGTTAGCATATAATTCATCATCGTCATCTGCTGTCAACTGCAAAACTTGCCTTCTAAGTTCTTCATAGAAAACATCATCTTCATCTTCAAATTCATCATATGAATTTGTAATTTCTTGCACAAGACTGCAATGCATATCCATTATGGGAGAATTGATTTTCAATGTGTTTGGTTTTTCACATGATTATGATATTTATAGTTAAATTAAGTAGGATTTTAGTCAAAGTTTGAGGCAAGTGGAATATAGTTTTGTAATGGATCTCCAATTGGCTTCAAATGCAAACAAATATGCCAAGTTTTGTTTTATTTTTACACTTTTCCATAATAAATTTATTAGTTCTTATGTCATGCTTATATACAAATAATTTTTCCCACTATACATTTAATGATATGATGAAATCATATTGGGACTCTATTTTTTCTTTTGCACTGCTTTTAATTGTATTAAAGGATCTCGGTATTTGCTTATTATTGCAATTATTCTCCGCCTTCTTTTTGTCGCAAATTTATTATTAATTTTTAATTTATTAGCACATCAGGTTCTCGGGATGATGATTTATGTCTAAATATTCTATTAGTGTGCTTTAGAAAATGAGAGAGAAATTGTTTTTTGCATTTGTTATTTGTTATTTTTTTTTTTTTTTTTTTTGTATATTTAACAATATGAAGGGGAAATCTCCAACGAACTTTTTGAGCATCCGTCATCAATGACAATACGTGCTAAATATGAACGGTGAATGGTTAGATATAAGAACGCGACAAAAAAAAAAAAAAAATCACTAACATAAATACGTCAATAAACAAAAGATTGAGAACATTTAATACAATTAGTTGACTAATTACTTGGCCGTTTAGGGCAAAAATGATTATGATTCCTTTTAAGTGACATTTGGAGAGTATTGCTGCTAAATAACCATTGGTTTGACAACTATTTTGTTATATATATAACAAAATTCACTTCACATAATTTCAACCTTGCCAGCTCGATTGAAAAGCAAAATAAATACTCTTCGTGTTGTTAAGACCCCGCGGTTTCTAAACAATCGCAACGCCTCAAAGAGCATCAACATATTTTTGTTCGAGGCTAAAAGCGATGACTTTCAAACAATGGACAATTATCGTGCAACATTATTCGAAGTTAGGAGTTCAATAACATCGGTACTCATCTTGGAAGAGGCGAGCCTCCGATGAAGAAGCTGTATGCATGCTCAACTGACCTTGTGTTCGCCGGGATCTTGGGTGCAATTGAACATTTGCCCCTCTTCATAGATCATGAAAATGCAATCGTGGGGGCTTCTAGACAAACAGGAATTGTGAGGTCTCTAACAAGAGTGCCCTATTGATATGACATGACCTATGCATTTGACGAGTTGGACTATCATTTCCTCCAAAGAATTAGTTAAATGTGTGTGCAAAACCCACAGTCAGAAGACATATTTTTATTTTTATTCCACATTAACATGAAGTCGATATTTAAATTACACAACCAGTGAGACATCTATCATTCAATTTCTAGTTTCCTCTGAATAGTACTTAAACTTGAGGAATACTTCACATGTAGATTCTCATTCTCATCAGAGACACTAATGTAATAGGCTTCGACGAAATGTAGTATGTAGAGATGTACGATACTCAACTAACGAGTTTCCTTCGAGAAAGGGAGGACCCCAATTGAGCTATCTAATAGTAATGTTTCCTTTCATATTATGGAGCTCACACTAGAACAATTGGTTGCTGCAAGTTCGGAGACTAAGATATGTTGGAAAAAATGGTTGGGTTGCTAACTTTGGAGTAAAATTTGAGTGGGACCTGGTTGTTCATTTTGGAATATGGAAGTAAATTTGTATTCTCCTCCGTGAGTACATCGAAATAATGTATTTACTTGTCAAAAATGATGCTTGGGTGAATGAGAAATTGGTGCTCAAAATATGTCATGTGAAATGAGTTTATGTGGATAAGAAAGCTAAAATAAACTTGTCTCACATAGGAAAATGAGGAAAGCAAAAACCACTTTATATAGGATTGCACTTTAGAATGGTGTAATCATGTGTAACATAGAAGCTTTCTCCACGTGTGCACGTGGAGGGTGCAAATCATGGACCAAAATGGGCTTCAAATAATCCCCGATGTTGCAGTCTTGCTATAATTTCAACCGACAGTATTGCAGTGTCTTGATTAGTGAAGTGCAAGACTGTTGCTTTTTTTTTTTTTTTTTTATATCACATACAATATCGTAACAAGTAATATAGTAGACTATTGAGTCCAAATGATCGTTTTCACAAGGACTACAATTTAATACTTAATTTAATAATTCTAACTCATATTTGATGAAAAAACAAAGAATTGTGATTTGGTGATTTTTAATCTAATTACTTCTAACTAATTGAAAACATAAAAAATTCACCCAAAGATCTCGGATTGATGTTTCAAATATAGAATGAATATCGGAGTATAATAATTTCATCTATTGATCATGATGCGAACCCACGTAACAATTGGGACTATGAAACCCACAACAGATTAGATAAAACTCAAGAAAGTCAAAAATTATCATTTGAAAGAAAGCTCGACTCGATAAATTATTGAACCAAAGAACCAAGACAATTGTAATAATATATTGACTCTATGATCACAAAATTTAAGAACCTTATTTGAATTGTTGAACACCACGAGAATTTAAATCTTGATAAGTTCGAAATTATTTGGATGAAGAACGAGAAGAAAGCAATATGTCTTGCAATAATATCTCTAAAATTGCATGTTTTTACAATGAATAGAATAAGTATGGAACACATAAAACCTACTTAAAATGGAATTAAGGCTTAAAAAATATAAAAAAAATATACCATACAAGAGTTTTAACTAAAATAGAATTTTAGATGAAATTTAGAAAATACACGTCCAGAAATGTAGCATGTAGTGGCATATGCCAATTGACAGCCTTTAGTTTTGGTTCGGTATGGAGGCATGCGGCCGCATGCCTATTTACACTATACGATCGCATAGTGTTCCCATTTAGCTCCCTTGTCTGTTGCTTGAACCAAATTAATCCATTTGGTTTCTTCTTCCAAACCCAACATGAAACTTGTTCCTTTACTTGTTGTGTTTGATATTTCGTTCATTGTTGTTTGAACAAGCAATCACATAACTTCCTTGACCTTCTAGATCCTTGCCCTTGCTAGTTCTCATATCTTGGATCTCATTATTTATTACCTCTTTAATTGGATTCGTCCTCGAATCTCCCCTGTATCAAACAAGGAAATATCAGAAACACTGAAAGTAGCAGAAATGTTGGACTCACCTGTAAGGTCCAACTTATAGGCATTGTCATTGATCTTTTCAAGCAATTAGAATGGTCCATCACCTCTCGATTGCAAGTTTGACTTTCTTTGAGCCAGAAAATACTCCTCTCTCATATGCACAAATGTAACGCTCTTTCGTCCCTTATTTGCTTGAGAAGCATAATGCTCATTTTTCTTCTCAGTCAGTACCCTTCTCATAGAGGGATATTACCGATTTTGCCTTCTTTCCATTTAAGCTACCTCTCATCAACGAGTAAATGAATTAAATCCAAAGGTGTTAATGAATTAAAAGCATAAACAATTTCAAAGGGGTATAAAAAGTAATAGAATGCGTGGCTCTATTAGATGCAAATTCTATGAATGGTAAGCAATCCTCCCAACTCGTCAAGTTCTTATTGACTATAGCACAATAGTTGTATCATAGTCATATTAACAGCCTCAATTTTCTCATCCGTTTGTGGGTGACAAGTTGTAAAGAATGATAGTTTTGTTCCTAACTTACCCCACAAAACTTTCCAAAAATGACTAAGGAACTTAACATTCCTATCCGATAAAATAATCCTAGGTACCCTATGTAAGCGCACACTTAAAGAATAAATCTACAATATTAGTGGCATCATCAATTTTATAACATGGAATGAAATGAGCAATCTTACTAAATATATGTAAGACCACAAATATTGAATCTCTTTATTTCTTAGTCCTAGGTAAACCAAACACAAAATCCATAGACACGTCAGCATAAAGTTTACTAAGAACAGGTAATTGAGTATATAAACATTGAAGTAAAACCTTAGATTTAGCATTTTTACAAGTGATGCATTTACTACAAACCCGATCAACATCAACCTTCATCTTAGACCAATAAAATTGTTTACCAAGCATCTCTAAGGTCTTCTTAACCCCAAAATGTCCCATTAGACCTCTAATATGTGCTTCACGTACTAATAATTCTCTTATTGAACATTTAGGAATACATAACTTATTTTCCCGAAATAAATACTTATCATACCTAAAGAATCTATCCATAGGACCATTATCACATGATTCCTATATATTAGAAAAATATGGATCATTAGTATACATGTCCTTAATATATTCAAATCCTAGCAATTTAGCACCTAGAGAAATTAGAAGTACGTATCTCCTTGACTAGGCATCCGCCACCACATTTTCTTGACCTTGTTTGTACTGAATAATATAAGGAAATGTCTCAATGAACTCCATCCACCTTGCATGTCTTTTATTTAGCTTACATTGACCTTTTAAACGCTTCAAGGACTCATGGCCTGCAATCGACACACATCCTCCAGGTTCCATCTTTTTTTGGTACAAGTAGCACTAACACGACACATTGACTCATACTTTCCCTCACACTCTTTGCTTATCAATTCTTCCATTTGCCTTTGAATTTCCTTAGTCTCTTCGGGATTACTCCGATAAGTCGACATTTTTGAAACAACAGCCTTAGGTACGAAATCAATATGATGTTCAATGCCTCGAATGGGTAGTAGCCCACTAGACATGTCCTCTAGGAACACATCTTCAAATTCCTACAACAAAGAAGTAGCGAAACTAGGGAGGGGTGTATTAAATTCTTCAAAACTAAGGAGTGACTTATTATAAACCAACAAGATCGTAGGCTGGTTTTCAACTGCTACCCTCTTCAACTCACTTCCCTTTGCAAATAAATTCATTTTTTACTTTTTTCTCATCTCATAAGACTCGTTTTCTTTTCTCTTGTGATTCTACTCTTTTTTTCTCTCAATTGTTGTTGTGTCAACGATGCAAGAGTAATAGATTTTTCATCCTCAGTAAAACTGTACTTATTTTGTACATGTCATGAATCACCTTCCTAACATATTGACATGGCCTCCCCAACAAAATATAATCGGCATGCATAGGAACTACATTATACATCACTTCGTCATGATACTTCCCAATTGAGAAACTTACAAACACTTGCCTATTCACCTTAACCTCTCCACATTCATTCAACAATTTCAATTTGTAAGGTTTACGATGTTTTAACATGGTTAATCACAATTTCTCAACAAGTGTAGTGCTAGCCACATTGATACAACTACCTCGCTAATAATCATATTATATACCTTGTTGTTGAGTGGCATCTCGTATGAAATATGTTTTCCATTTGTCGCTCCAAGTCATCCACTTTGATTTGAGCGTTAAGAGCTTGCCATGTAACCAACAGTTCTCCCACTGCATACTCCACTTTCTCACCATTGCTAGCATTTTTCAGTTCCGACATGTCATCATATTCACTCTCACTATCACTCACCACTTCTACATTGTCGCCCAAGATAATCGCCCTTTTGTTTAGACGTTGAAAAACAATGTCTCCTGATCCTAAGCACCTAAAGTACTTGATATCTTGATTCTAAGGAGGTTGGGAATCTGCATTGGGTGTAGCTTTACTACCAACTTCATTTATTCCCTTTAATAAGTCATTTTTTACCTTTTGACACAGCCTCATTACCTTTATTGTTATCCCACTTCGATTTCCAAGAAGAGTTAGAACCTGAGGGTATCTAGGTGTTCCCTTCCTCTTCAACCGTGTCTCCACTTTCATAGCTACATATAACATGTCTTTCAATTTCATCTAATGTTGTAGTTCTACCACATTAGCTATCACCCTATTCCAACCATTCAAAAATCGGGCCATGGTGCCCTCTCGATCTTCCTCAATTTTTGCTCTAATCATGGCAATCTTCATCTCCTCGTGATAATCCTCCACACTCCTAGATCATTGATAAAGGTTTTATAATTTTTTATAAAGATCCCTATAGTAATGATTATGAACGGACATCAATTCTTCACATGTTTCAATAGGCCTCTCATGATTTCTCCTCCTAGATGTTGCTATTTGATCCCACCAAATGATAGTATAATCAGTAAACTCAACGATAGCAAGTTTTACCTTCTTCTCATCCGAGTAGTTATGACAATCAAATATAAACTTTATCTTCTTTTCCTACTTTAGATATGCCTCAAGATCGCTTCTTCCTTTGAATGGAAGAATTGTCTTTTTAATATTGCCTATATTTCTATCAGCACAATCTCTAACATAATCTCTAGCCACTCTATCATATGTATCTCCTCTATTCCCAACCCTTCCTATTTCAGCCTCCACCAATGCATAATCATCATCAATCCCACTACCTACTTCATTTTCACTACCAATATCCGCTTTACGATCCCGCCTACCTTGCCTTTTTGTGTTAGGAACTTCTCTAGGTTGTTCCCTACATAAATTAGCAAACAATATGTCTTGCCTCTCCATCCACGTCTCTTGCCTATCCATTATATCTCTCATATCACCAAACAACCTTTCAAATCATCGTTTCATCTCCTCCGTCATGATAACTTGACTATTCTTCCTACTTAAAGTAGAATCGTCTCTGTCAGACATCCTAAATCTAGTTTAATATTTGTCTCACGTGTGTACACTCGTATATAACTTTAATTTGATTTTTTTGCCTCTATTAGTCTCACAACTCTGTCTTTTTCCACTCAATACTTTTTTGCAAGTGATTCAAAAAATTAATTCGATTTCAATAAAGAATTTCAACCCTTTTGGAGTTCAAATAAAGAATTGAGTAAGAAAAGTGATCTAGAATGATTCAAGAAAGTAGAAATTTGAACGTTGAATGAAATGCTAATGATAAATTCCAGAAAGTATTTCTTGAATTCGGACCGGATACTCTTTTTTTAGGTGCGCAAGAATTCAAGGGCCCAAAAAAATCGAAAATAATTGATTTGGGCACTAATTTAGCGCACAAACAACTTTTGAATTTTTTTGGTACTTTAATTGGATTGAATGACTCAAAGATTAAGAACACGAAGAACGAAGATAAAGACTCAAACAAAAACAAACAAGGAATTAAGTGATATAATCTTGATTTTTGGAGCCAATCTCTGATACAAGTTCGCTAAAATTATATATCGCAAGTGCACGGGTCGCGTTTAAGTAATAAAGTGGACTTTTTGAATCTGGGTTGTCGATCCCTCGAGAAATGTTTACATTTGATTACACAACTTTAGTCAATTTAATTTTAACAATAAAAATAAACACACAATAAAATTTAATATTGAAAAATAAGGAAATTTAACTAAAATCTACAAAAAATAAAAATAAATAAACACTTGAGATTTTCGGAGGAAAAACGTGGTTGGGATTCATGGTTTCGCTTAACCGTCGCCTAATTAATTTTTCCACAATCAAATTAATAAATTACTTATTTACGATGTTAGACCCGATTTTTCAATTTTAGTTAATTACCTTTCTCGAGTGAAATTAAATATAATTGATTGGTTAATCTACTATAAAACCAAACAACCGCTTTAAATTTTTATGAAAATAGCTCAATTGATCACCTAGGGTTAGAGGTATATCTCTATCCTCTACGCAAACCTAGAGTATTTACTATTTGGTCTAAAATATACAATCTTCTCTCCAACGATGTACAAATAACTAAACTCAATCATTTAATGGCCAAATAAATGAAAAGCATTGAACATAATAATGAATACACATGAAAATAAGTATTTTAACATTAAAAGGCAAATATTAAAATTAATTAAAGTTAGGTTAAGTTACTACCATAATTCCAACACAAATAACTAGCCCATTTTATACAAATGACAAAGAGGTGAATATTTTATCTAATATATTACAAATATGGTAAAATAATTGAGAAAATACAAAGTTATAGATGAATCCCTTGTTTGAAGCTTGGCTTTAACTTCTCCAAATATTTCTCCAAATTCTTAAATGTATAACCCTTGTGCTCTTTGATTTGCTTCCAAAATACCAAGATGTTCAAATGGAAAAGAAAAGAAAATTAAATGAAAGAAGAAAGAAAGCATAAAAAAAAAAAAAAAAGGGGAGGAAGAACCAGCATTGTAGCCAAGTCTCCTAGATAATTGCACGTCAAGTCTCTCAACTTTGATCTGGTACAATTTGGT
Organism: Fraxinus excelsior; assembly: GCA_019097785.1. Lineage (NCBI taxonomy): Eukaryota > Viridiplantae > Streptophyta > Magnoliopsida > Lamiales > Oleaceae > Fraxinus > Fraxinus excelsior. The sequence goes on from CM032632.1 coordinate 7,893,753, forward strand.
CCTCAGATTTTGACTTTCATATCAATTATACCTTCATAAATTGCATCCAAGATCCTTCAACTTTCTACTTTGTTTACCACATTCACAATTTTGCACACTTTTAGTCCGTTTATCCTCATTTTGTCTTGTTCTCTTTCATTTGGGTGATTTTACCTACAAAAGTAACAATTACTTAATTATGAATAGAAATTCACTCATTTTTATCAATAATAAGCATATTTAGATATTAAATAAGTATACAAAGACATACTAATCAAATATCCCAAATTTAAGTTATTGCTCGTCCCGAGCAAGATTATCTATTAACACAATCAAGTAATACATGATAAAGATTAACAATATTAGATAACTTGTCATAATAATCAACGAGTGTAAAATTGAATAATCAATTCACAAATATGCTCCAAATAATGCTGGCAAAAATAATTTAAGCTTATCAAATGTTCAATCGATGTGTATGCATAGCCACTTTCAGTCATTATCTACATTATGAAGATGTTGTCAAGATGGAATTTTTTTCAAATTGATTTCAACCCAACCCTTTATGGTCTAATATATATATATATATATATATATATATATCTCTCTCTCTCTCTCTCTCTCTCTCTCTCTCTCTCTCTCTCTCTCTCTCTCTCGATTCACACTCCTTAAATATATGTTTACTTTCTTTTCCCAATTGTAAATCTAAATGTTGCTCTCAAATCATTCAATTATTTTCCCTCTCCAGTTTTGTTGAGTCTAACCGGCAATGTCAAAAATCTATCCACGTGATGATTCTCCACTAGATGAGTACTTTGACATTTAAGCTTATACTAAATAATTTAAACCTACTAGTTATCTAAGCTCAAATATTGAAAAGAATTGCGCCAAATTAATTTTTTTCTATTAAAGCTCTTTAGTGGCCTTATACCCTTAAACTTTCTTTTTGACTCTTGTAGTGAGCTTTAGGTACCGGGTTTCGAGATACCCCAACAGACTTAATAACTCGAGTCAAAAAAGGCTACGAAGTGAGACCTGAGATTCAACAAGTGCAAAATCATTCTTTTAAGCACAACAAAACTAATGGGGCTTAGATCCCTAGCATATGGTTATTACCTAGCTTATACTTGACAAAAGACACTCCACACAATTTTTTATTTTTTTATTTTTTTCTTTCAACATGCATGGAATCAACACACTTTTAGATAATATCCTTCACCGGCTCGACCACCCACAAACTTATCTTACAATATGGTTAAGCGAAAGAGAAGAGAAGAGAAGAGAAGATTGATAAAAATTTAAACGCAACTCACAACCTAGTTCTTACCAATTAAAAAAAATATATATATCTATCAATCAAGAATTTTCACATCTAGGTAACCAGGGACGTAGCCAGAATTTCAATCTTATGGGGGCGAAAATACGAGGGCGCCCCCGAAAATTTTCTTTAACTAAGAGGATTGAAAACGACGATTTTGAGTATCAAAATAGGCAAAAGGGGGCAGTGGTGGTGTGCGTTGGGTGTTGACGGAGCCGTAGAGATGGAGTCGCGATGTAATCGCCTGTCGCACAGAGAAGAGATTTGAGAAAGAAAGTGGGGGTATTTGTAGTCGGGATTACATTTTGTGGGATGTGGCCCATGGGTATGTTTTTGGGTAATTGATTCACACATGGGTCATTTGCTCTTGGATTGAATTTGAGCTATTTATTTATTTAAGTAACTATTGAATTTTTTGTTTAGGTCTAAGATTTTTGTATGGTTGAATTTTAAAGTGTAAGTTATTGGGTCAATATTTATGAATGGAAAAAAAATAAAAAATTTCAAAATCTTGCGGGGGCAAGTCAAAATTTTTGTGGGAGCAAAACTGAAAAATATATTACAAATTGACTAGGAATAGTGGACCATCGGACAATGTTGGGAGCGACGGTCGCCCCCTATCCCATATCTCCGTCTCTGTAGATAACAATTGATTGTGACCATTGTGGTCAAAGTAACTTAAGATCTCACATGGACAAGCAATTTTTGAAAACTTTAGGCACAAATAGCATATTTGGCCATAGCTCATGAATCAACAACAATTTTAAACATCAAAACATCCTAAATGGCAATGCTATCTAACATATCAAAACAATATCACTAATTTAAACACAATCACCCCAAACTTAAATGACACATTGTCCTCAATGTGTAAAAGAACAAGATAAAATAAAAGAGAGGGTGTTCGCTAAAATTATATACCGCAAGTACACGAGTCGCGTTCAAGTAATAAATTGGACTTTTTGAGTTCAGGTTGTCGATCTCTCGAGGAATGTTTACATTTGATTACACAACTTAAGTCAACTTAATTTTAACAATAAAACAAACACACAATAAAATCTATAAAATAAGAAAACATAAACACTTGAGATTTTCGGAGGAAAAACATGGTTGGGATTCATGATTTCGATTAATCGTCATTTAATTAATTTCTCCATAAGCCAATTAATAAATTAATTATTTACGATATTAGATCCGATTTTTCAATTTTAGTTAATTACCTTTCTCGAGTGAAATTAAACATAATTGATTGGTTAACTTACTATATCTATATGTCAATTGAAACCAAACAACCACATTAATTTTTTGTGAAAATAGCTCAATTGGTCACCTAGGGTTAGGGGTATATCTCTATCCCCTACACAAATCTATAGTATTTACTATTTGGTCTAAAATATATAATCTTCTCTCGAACGATGTACAAATCACTAAATTCAATCATTTAATGGTCAAATAAATGAAAAACATTCAACACAATAATGATTAATGAATACACATGAATATAAGTATTTTAACATTAAAAGACAAATATGAAAATTAATTAAAGTTAGGTTAAGTTATTACCATAAATCTCAACACAAATAACTAGCCAATTTTATACAAATGACAAAGAGTAGAATATTTTATTCAATATATTACAAATATGACAAAATAATTGAGAAAATACAAAGTTATAGATAAATTCCTTGTTTGAAGCTTGGCTTTAACTTCTCCAAATATTTCTCCAAATTCTTAGATGTATTCCCCTTGCACTCTTTGATTTCTTCCCAAAATACCAAGAAGTTCAAATAGAAAAGAAAATAAAATGAAATGAAAGAAAAATAAGAAAGAAAATATAAAAAAAGGAAGAACCAACAGACAGAGTCAGGTAGAAGAAAAAGACAAAAACGCTGCTGGGTTTTTAATAACCCTATTTAAAAATTGCAGCTTGGTCCACAGAGTTTTGGACAAATCATAAAATGGTCCCCATGTTTTTAAGATTGGTGCCTAGGCGCCAACTTTCTGTCAAGACCATTTTTTATTTTTATTTTTATTTTGTAGCCAAGTCTTCTAGATAATTGCACATCAAGTCTCTCAAATTTGATATTGTACAATTTTATCCTCAAATTTTTAACTTTCATATCAATCATGCCCTTCATAAATTGCATCCAAGATCCTTCAAATTTTTAGTTTGTTAACCTCGATCCTCACATTCACACTTTTAATCCATTTATCCTCATTTTGTCTTGTTATCTTTCCTTTGGATGATTTTTATCCACAAAAGCAACAATTACTTAATTGTGAGTAGAAATTCGCTCCTTTTTATCAATAATAAACATATTTAGGTATTAAATAAGTGTGCAAAACACAATTTTCAATACCAATTGATGGGAACCCACGTAGCAATTGAAGTTGTGAAACCCATGGCAGATTACACCAAATCCAAGAAAGCCAATACTCAACGTTTGAAAGAAAGCTCGACCCAATAAACTATTGAACCAAAGAACCAAGACAATTGTAACAATATCTTGACCACATGATCACAAAATTTATAAATCTTACTTGAATTGTTGAACGCCACATGAATTTAATTCTTGATAAGTTCGAAATTAATTGGATGAAGAATGAGAAGATAACAATATGTCTAACAATAATATCTTTCAAATTGTGTGTTTTTACAATAAATGGAGTGAGTCCTATTTATATGGAACATATAAAACCTATTTAAAAAATTGAATTAAACCTTCAAAGATATCAAAAATATAGCATACAAGAGTTTTAACTAAAATAAAATTCTAGGCGAAATTTGAAAAATACACGTCCAGAAATGTACTATGTGGTCGCATAGGCTTCATGCATGTTGTCGCATTTGCCAATTGATAGCATTCAATTTTGGCTCGGTATGGAGGCATGTGATCACATAGTTTTTCTATTCAGTTCCCTCGTCTGTTGCATGGACCAAGTTGATCCATTTGGTTTTTTCTTCTAAACCCAACTTGCTATCCATTGTTGTTTGAATAAGCAATCACATAGCTTCCTTGACCTTCTTTGTTCGTGACCTCGTCAATGGTCATTCCTCCACGATCAATGCATCCTTGCCCTCACTAGCTCTCATACCTTAGATCTCATCGGATCATCTGTAAGTCTTAATTCAAAATTCATAAACCTAATGTAGTGATCAATTGAATTCTTCTATTACATTCGATTTATTCCTCTCGAGTTCTCTTTGAATCTATTTAACTAGTTCAATCACATATCTCTATCTGAATTAATCTTAGTTAAACGCACTATTTGTTCTAAGAATTCGTATAATGATTGGAATAATTAACATATGTATCTTTACATATTATACTAAATTATCGAATTTTAATATGTGGTCTAAATCTAAAACTTATCTCTCAATTCGTAAAATATTCAAGAAATCATTAGCTACTCATGATTGAAGAAGATAAACAATAGATGATAATGAAGTAAATCACTGAATTTTGAGTAAAGATGTAGAAAAATGGATTATTCTTGCACCAAGATCTTTTTCTTTCAATCAATGCTTTGAACTCGTGATTTCTTTTCCCTTCGACTTTCTCTCCTAAATCTCAAGTTGCTGTGTATCTCAATGTGTGGAACCTCTCAAAAGTGCCTCCGCTAACGGTGCCTCAATGTTTGATGTGTGGTGTCGCGGTACCATCACACTATTCTCTTCTCTCAATGGTGGCGTCGAGGCACCACAATTCTTTTTCTCTATTTTCTTCTAGTGACGCCGCCTCTCGGACACACGTCTCCCTTTTTTCTTCTATTGAGGTAGGAAATTGACTCTTTTGCCCTTTTGTTTATCTTTTCTCCTTGGTTTATGCCAATAGTCTTGTTTTCTCCACTTTTGCAATAATTTACACCAGCTCACCAAACTTATAGAACAAACATTAATAAATACATTAAGAAAGTTCAATACTTATAAGATATAACCAATAATCGAGTTAAAAAAGCATAAAACTCACGAGTAAAATGCACTCGTCAAAGACGAGGAAGACTACAGTTGGACAAAAATGTGTGTTTTGTAGCATGTAGAGGATGGATATTCTTACAGTATGTAGATTGAGTTTTGACAACCATAGAAGTTAAGTTACCTATAGGCCTCGAACTATGTGCACCTAACTTTAAATCTCGTTCGCACAAGTGGATGATATCTGGACCGCACAATGTGGGCATTACCTGCTATTCTAGACATTTTTTCGTTAAAATATGAATATAAGACATTTTTCATTTTCCATAAACTTTCCCCTTGGTCATATTCTTCTGAAGTTAGCTGTATATTTTGGGAAGAAATATAAAATTTTAACTATACTTTATACAAAACTAAATTCACCATTGTTATGATGTAATCATAATATCTTAACAAGTAACAAAGTATGTGATCCAAGTGTCATCCTATAATGGTTGCATTATTATGTATCATAATTCGCTTAATCCTAAATTGATCTCAACAACCAAATTATGGTGAATCTTGTCTAAAAATTAGCAAACTAATGAAAACTAAAGAAAGTCGATCAACAATATCAACGTGAGAAATATCACTAACGATCAAGTGTTAAGGAGTACGGTTTTACCATAGTTAATCATATTCAATCTCGCTTATCAAGTTATGGCAATACATGATAACAAGAAGGAAGATGGTACAAATGTGCATTAACCAACAATAAAATTCATGAAGAAAACCGCACAAATTCTTGATAGTTTAGGAATCAACTAAAAATTAATCAGAGCTCAAAGGCATTACGAATAATATTAAAAACTCAATATGATCTTTCACTTGAATATTAAAACTTGAAGGAAAAAAAATCAAATATTCATAACTTGGTTACATCATACTCCTACCTAAACAAAGATAGAGCTCCAATATTCACCTTGTCTTCTTCCTATTCAAACCAAATCTCAAAAACCTCATCAATGTGCTCAAATGAATATTCTGAAGTCTAAATAGCGATTGTCTCCTTTCTATGTAAAAGACAGTATATACAACCCCTATTTGGTTTAGATAAATATCGTAATTTTAGTAAGTTTTGATAAAATAAAAATAAAAAAAATAATAGAATTTGTGGTTGAAAAATTGTGAATCATATGAAATATCTAATTAAAATTAATTATTTGTTTTAACTTAAATTTTAATCAATGTTTTTAGTTAAACCAAACAGGGGAGAGTGTTAAAACCCTATTTACGCCAAAATGACACACAAATTAGCCTCGAAAGGCTTGAAAGACATTCATGTTCGAGCATGGTTTTGTTTATGAATTTCATGCCTATGAAAGTTTCCAGCCAGTTTTACTCTTGTTCTTCACTTTTTCATATCAGTGCTTTGGAACTACGAAAATTTTCTTTTTAAAATCTTGTGGCCTTGAGATTTCTCATCATGTAACTCTTGTGTGGGTAAATAGTTGTCAATCGACCTTCCGAGCTATTATATTAAACCAGTAAAATTTATTCAGTTGACATCAACTAAATGACTGAACGAAATATCGACACCTCAATGAAGACGACTCGACCCTAAAACCAAGTGGATCATTGGAAGCAGCCTAATTTAGTTAGTATTACTCATGGTCCATTTTCTTTCTTCTTGGACGACTTACAAGCATACAGGGGCGGACCCACATAGGGTCATGTGGGGTCAAATGACCCCACAAATTTTTATTTTTTTCAGTTTTTTTCAGTTTTTTTTTACCTAACACTTACAACTTACTCAAGAGCAGCTCAATCCACAACTCACAAGTCCAAGTCCAATTACACTCTACACCAACCCATTAATCCATAATTCATTGATTGACCCAACCCAACTAATATACTATGACTCATAAGGTAGTGACTTTGATATTCACTCATTCAAAAATTTGAAATCCCTAATTTTCCCATACGCACACTACCTACGCGGCTACGCACGGTGAATTCGTCTCTCTCGTCTTCTATCCATTTTTTCAATTAATTTAGGTATTGGATTTTCAATTGAATTGAAGCTAATTCGAGCATATTAGTTATTGATTCTTCTAATTTCAAAAATGGATTCGGAATTTGGTAGTTGATAGTTCACTAGTTTGAATTTGAGAAATTGGAAATATTGTAGTAAAGTAGTGAAGTAACACAGTCTCAGTAAGTAATGACTTTGTCAGTTTGTCTAACTTGGTGATTTAAAGTAAAATTGTTTATGAAAGTAATTGTTGTTTATTATGAACTTAATGTGATAGTTTGGTTGCATATATTGAATACGATGTAATTATACGACGTTTTCAGAGTATGAAAACGCGTAGGCTACAATTGTACTAGCGTATTGACTTATTTTCGTTAATGATATGTAATTCTAAATATTTTTGAATTCTCATTTTTGACCACACAAGATAAATAGTTTGGATCCGCCCCTGCAAGCGTAGACCCACTTAGTGATACCTAGCTCACTTGGTTACCTATATTAGGCTTGGCCCACTACTGTGATCTAATGATATATGGTGCCCATTCCTTATTTGGTTTTCACGGTGTATTGTTGAGCCCATGTTCCCTTTGAGAAACCAACAGTCTTCTCTGTGATTTTGCACCTCCCATTTTTCTCTTATCTTCTACCTTTGTGACTGTGTTTACATCCTTTCGTGTATGTCCTTTGTAGGCAAACCATAGCAACCACAAAGAGGAATTGGTTGGAAGATCCTTGGGTCGATTGCTTTGTTGAGGTTGTCGATTGGAAGTTTAAAACTGGGCTCGGAGCAACTATTGGGGTCAAATTTTTCGCTACATCTGGTATCAGATCTTGGTGCAAGTTTTCAAATCCAAAATTGACCAAAAAACTCACCCAATAATTGTTTTTTTTAAATCACCCAAACTTGAAAGCTTCGATTTTGACCAAACTAATCATCGGCCGGACGAACGGAGGCCACACCCAGACTTAGCAAGCAGATGTGCTCATCCTTGCGTGACGCGTGGCGGCTGCGACAAGTGGACCTCCGACGGTGGCATGTGGGCGGCGCGTGATGGTGTTTCTAAAGCTGCTCTCTTCAATCAGATTGTCTGTTTTATCATATTGAACGTTTTGATATTGCTATTTTCTTATTTCAGGTTATACGATATATTTTGGACTATTTTACCCCTGGGCGCTCGACTTGAAATTACTGGACAATTGCGTTGGTACATTTGCTGAAATTTTAAGGTGAATAGCGGTGGCTCTTAACCAGCAGATTCACATCTCTCGATTTTACGGACCTTCAGATGTGGTCCGCTTCGATAAATTGGCTTGTCCTGGTTAAATTTCAACATTAGCTCCTCATCGTGTAGGGTAATAATAGGATTAGGGTTATCGTGTGGGATAATAATTGCTTGTGCTATAAATTATAAATTGCTTGCTCTTACGTGATTGAAGTATTTATTTTTTTATAAAATCAATTTATTGTCTCCGTGGTATATTGTGTATGAGATTACTTGGTTACATATCTCTTTGTTGCTTCACTAGTTTCGTTAGAATACATATACCTTACATGCTTGAACATTCTCTTAATCTAAGATCGAGAACTTACGAAACTCTGAGAATCTAGGACGGTGTATATTGTTTGCGACCCTAGATCTACTTTGTGTGGCTTAATTGTGATTCTGTGCATTTTTTTAATTGATTCATAAAAGTAACAACTCGCAACTTCGATTTGAAATTTTTTAGCGAAAATGTGATTTTTCAATCTTGTAACAAAAAATGAGAGGTATTTTGATTTTATAAAAAAGTTTCAAAAGTCATTGATGACAATTTTTCTACTGATTTTTCAAAAGAATAAAAAGAAGGAACCGATGAGCTTGCTTACACTTCAATCATTTTACACTTGTCTGACGTTGTTTTCAAAAAAAAGTGGGTAAACTAAAACCAATAAAGAACTTTGGGAAAAATTGGAGACTTATATTTGCTCAAATCTTCTCCAAATAATCTTTACTTGAACGCTTTTTCTGTTTTAAAATGGATTATTCGAAGGATCTTGATGACAATTTAGACATATTTTATAAACGTGTTTAAGATATTGTTAACTATGAAAAAATGGTATCTGAAACCTACAAAGCTATAATTTTGCTTAATTTTATACCGACACTTATAAGGAATTTGAGAATGTGATTAAGTAAGGTATGGATACTTTGACGCCTAAAATTGACATTGACTCATTTAGAAGTTAGGAGATGGAGATTAAAGCTAAAAAAAAAATGATAAGAAAGGCGGTGAAATTCACATGGTGAGGGGTAGAATTCAATTTAGGCAAAATAGTCATGATGGATTCCAAAGTGGTAGCGAGTCAAGTAGTAATGGAGGTAAAAAGAATGGCAATGGTAGGTCTAGATCAAAAAATTAGGACCAATGTTAAGAAATACTATGACTGTGGAAACACATGGTATTTTATAAAAGACTACTATAAAGAAAAGGGTAAGCTAAAAGGTAAAGAGAGGCATGAAGTAAATGTGTTGTCTTTTACTTCCAATGTTGATGATGGTGGAGTGTATATAGCTAGAAATTCTGTTGCTTATTCTATTTAATTGAATCTAACTACCAATTCCCATTCTCATGAGTTGATACTTGATTTTGGTGCACCTTTTCATGTAATATCACAAAAAAGATTGGTTTGAAAACTTGCTTGAATCAAATGATAGACATGTTGTGCTATGTGACAATTGTGCTTACACTGTTAGTGAAATTGGTGATATTACTTGTGTATACTTTAAAAGATGTTAGATACAATCTTAAACTGTTTAGGAATTCAATTTAAGTAGGAAGACTTGAGAAATCTAACTTCACTAGTAAAATTGTAAATGGAGTTTTAAAATTGGTTAAGAGTGCACTTGTTTCCATCAAGGGAACCAGGAGAAGTGATATCACTACTGGAGAATTGATAAGAAGTTTAGATTCCTCCATCTCTTTTGCCAAGACTGATCACACACATAAATGGCACAATGGACTCGCGCATGTGGGTATTCAGGGACTTAAACTTCTTAATGAAAAATATGTTTTTGGTAATGAATGTGTGTTTGATTTATTTTTTGAACAATAGCTTGGTAAGCATCATAGAATTTCTTTCTCCACGAATGTTTATAAAACTAAAGGCATGCTTGAATATGTGCATTCGGACTTGTGAGGTCCTGCTAGTAATCCCAAATCGAGTGGAAATGTGTACTTCTTGTTTATTATTGATAATCACGCGAGAAAAGTATGGGTTTATCTTTTAAAAGATAAGTTCGATACTTTTCACAGTTTAATAATTGGAAAAGATAAGTTGAGAACCAAACTGGCAAGAAGATTAAATGTTTGAGAACTGATAATGGCCTAAAGTTTTGTAATACTGAATTTGACAATATGTGCAAAGAAAATGGAATAACAAGGCATAAGATTGTTCCTTACACTCCCAGCAAAACGAGGTAGCGGAAAAGAAGAATAGAACTATACTTATAAAGTGCGATGCTTGATGTTAAGTTCTAGTGTTCAAAAGTCATTTTAGGGCGAAGCTATTATGACTACTTGTTATTTGATTAATTTGACTTCAGTTGCTGTATTGAATGGTGATACTCATGAAAAATGGTGTGGTAAGCTAAGTGATTACTATGTACTTAGAACTTTTAGTTGTGCTGTATTTTCTCTGAGTGAGGGAAATTTTGAACCTAGAGCTAGAAAATATGTTTTTCTAGGTTACCTTGAGGGTGTCAAGGGTTACATGTTATGGGATAGAAGCCAAAAGGGGGTTAAGATTATTGTGAGTAGAGATGTTATGTTCAATGAGGGTAAAATGTCGTGCCTTAAGATTGAATCTGAATCTGTAAGTGAAGAAATGCAACATGAAGAAGGATATCAGTTGAAGATGGAGTTAAGAAAAACCTAGCACATCTATCCCTGATACTCATAATGAGGTGGAGACTCAAGTTCAACAACTTGAGGTGGAGAATAAAGATGAAGTAGTGATAGAAGAGCATCATAAGGAAGACAACCTCTTAGCAGATTATAACTTAGCTAGGGATAGAGAAAGAAGACAATCGAGAGCGCTTAGAAGATTTGAATATGAGTTCGAGTTAGCTTTTGCTCATGCTAGCTATGAGAAATTAGTTGATAGAGAGTCAAAAACCTTTGAGGAGGCGATGAATAGTGAATAATCTGAAGAATGGTTTAAGGCAACAAAAGAGGATATGGGTTCATTAGAAAAAAATTAAACTTGGGAACTAGTACCTAGACCTAAAAATAAATCTACAGTTGGCTGTAAGTGGGTTTTTAAAGTTAAGGATGGTACTAGTGCACTTGAACCCCTAAGATTTTAAGTTAGGTTAGTGGCCAAAGGATACACACAGAAGGAAGGTGTTGATTATAACGAGATTTTTTCACCATTTGTTAAGTACGCCACTATTAAGGTCATGCTTGCATTAGTTGCACATTTTGACCGAAAACTGGAACAATTTGATGTAAAATTTCCTATTTTTCTTGGTGAACTTTATGAGCAAATCTTTATTAATCAACCAAAAATTTTTAAAGACAAACTAAAAATTGATCATGTGTGTTTCTTGAAAAGATTTTTATATGGCTTAAAGCAATTACCCAGACATTGGTATAAAAAAACCGATTCTTTTGTACTCACTAAAGGAGTAAGTTCGATCATTGCCTATATTTTCAATATGATGATGCTAATAATGATTTTGTGTTTTTATTGCTATATGTAGAGGATGCTCTTAGTTGGTTTATCACCTAAGTGGATAAGTAAGATAAAAACAATGTTGAATGGTGAATTTGACATGAAAGATCTAGGTAAAGCTAAGAGAATCATATGCATGGAAATTAAAGAGATAGGCAAAATTTTGCATTGTTTTTTGCATCAATCGTCTTATGTTCAAAGGCAATGGAAAGATTTAGCATGTATGATTGCAAACCTATTACATTACCTTTAGCTAATCATTTTGTATTATCTAAAAATCAGACTCCATGTAACAAAAAGAGATAGAATACTTGAGTATGATTCTATATTCTAATGTGATTGGATTTATTACGTATTTGATGGTTTACACTAGACCAAATTTAGCTTTTATATTGGTACTCTTAGTAGGTATATGTCTAATCCGGGTTCCGAGCATTGGGAAGCCTTAAAGTGGATGTTAAGGTATTTAAAGAGGACTATTGATGTATGTAAGGGTGGAAATTGAGCCGAGCTGGCTCGTCGGCTCGACTTGTCAAAAAGACAAGGCGAGCCCTCAGCTTATTTTTTGACGAGCGGCTCGTGGGCTCGTCCAAAATTACTTTTTTTTAAAAGCAGTATCTTATATAAAAAAATACCCTGAGCTATGAGCTCGCCCCCCCCCCCCCCCCTCCCCCTCCCCACAAACGAGCCGAGTAGAAGCTCGGGTCGTTTGTCAAAGAGCCACAAGCTCAGCTCGTGCGAGTAAGGGCCGAGCCAGCTCTAGATGTATGTCTAAAGTTTGGTGTTAATAAAGAAATTGTGAAACTGAAAGGTTTTAAAGATGCGGACTATGCATGGGATATGGATAATAGAAAATCAACTTTTGCTTGGCCATTTGCCATCTCTAGATGTATGTCTAAAGTTTGGTGTTAATAAAGAAATTGTGAAACTGAAAGGTTTTAAAGATGCGGACCATACAGGGGATATGGATAATAGAAAATCAACTTTTTCCTACGTGTTTACTTTGTCTAACTTTTGTATCAGTTGGAAAATCACAGTTACAACATATAATTATACCATCTACGACAGAATTTGAATATATTGTTACTACCGAAGTAATTAAAGAAGCTTTGTAGCTTAGAGGCCTGATTTATGATCTTTGTGCTTTATAAATGACTGTGGTAGTATATTCAGATAGTCAATCTTGCAAAAAAAAAAAACTCTATTTTCACAAACGCATCAAGCACATTGATGTTAGACTACATTTTATTAGAAATATTGTATCATAAGAGACGGTAAGATTTGAAAAAATCCATACACAATATAACCCCTCAGATATGAGTACTAAAGTGTTGTCATTGGTGATGTTTAAAAATTGCAAGAATCTTCTACGCATCAGTGGGGGTAAATAATTTTCAATTTTATCAATTCTCCTTTTGGAATAGTCACTGATGGGTGATAATATTTTTCTTTGCAGATCTTTTGACACCAAGGTGGAGGTTTATTAGGCATTTTTTGTCAAACAACCTCACGGGTTATGATGTTAAACCAGTAAAATTTATTCAGTCAGTATCAACCAAATGACCGAACGAAACATCGAAACCTCAATGAAGACGACTCGATCCTAAAACCAAGTGGGCTATTGGAAGCAGCCTAATTTAGTTAATATTTCTCATGGTTCATTTCCTTTCTTGCCCACTTGGTGATACCTAGCTCACGTTGTTACCTATATTGGGCTTGGCCCACTGTTGTGATCTAATGATTGTTATAGGAAAAAATTCATAACTCAGACTTTATCTATCCCAAAATCAAATATCAGATCCCAAATTTTAGAATAACAAAAATCAAGTTTTCCATTAATTAATTAATTACATTTTACAATTATGTTAAATTAAATATTTAATTGTAATATAATATAATTAACCCACACCACCTCACCCCACCTCACCTCCACCACCATCACCCCACTGCTCTGGGGGCTGGTGACTGTTCTGGTGACTTTCCGGCAGCGACGACCACTCCGACGATCATTCCGTCACTACTTAATTCCGGCGACTGGTCCGATTCCGGCGAGTATATGTCAAAGATTTTTAAAATTTATCGGTTACAGATTTATGCCTGTTCTTGACCAAAAAAAAAGTATAGGTCACAGATTTTTAATTTGGTCACAAGTTAAAAAAAATTTAAATAACAGAGGTTACATATTTTTAAATTTGTTGGTCACAGATCATATTTATGAGTCACAGTTGACTTTAATGGTCACTAATAAACAAAACTATAGGTCACGTATTTTGAATTGGTCACAAGTTAAAAAAATTATAGATAACAGAAGTCACGTATTTTCAAATTAGTTGGTCACATACACTCAAACACTCATCCCCCAATCCTAGTACACCACCAACACTTAGTCACAGATCGACCAAATCGTTGTTCACAGACCACTACACCCATCGCCACAACTATAACAACAACTGTGGGTTAGAATAGAGGAGATGATGACAAATCCAATGGACCCGCTAAAACAATTCACAAATTACCATTTGTATCCTCCCACGAAGAAAACTTCAGAATAAAGCTTCTTCATATTCAACCTCGAAAAATTCTCAATTGTCCATGTAAACCGGGTTGAAGGTGGATTATCCACTGTATTCATTACTTCCACAGGTGCAACTGGATTAAATCAAAAATTACCAAACTGGCTGCCTTCTCTGTGATTTTGCACCTCCCATTTTTCTCTTTTATCTTCTACGGCTGTGTTTACATCCCTTCGTGTATGTCCTTTGTGGGCAAACCATAGCAACCGAATAGAGCAATTAGTTAGAGGATTCTTGGGTCGATTGCTTTGTTGAGATTGTCAATTGGAGGTTAAAATTGAGCCCGAAACAACTATGGTGTCAAATCGTCCACTACATTACCTTAACGCATCTATACGATCGAATCTAGTCATTTTCCATCTTGATTTTCTTGAAGTCTATCCACGCTTGGGTTCATTTCCTAAAATCCGGCTAAAAATAAATAGTAATCTTGTACTAATGTGTATATTTTGGTTTTGGTTCATAGAAAGTTACCTCTAACCTTGAAACATAGCCAATTAAAAATTAATCCAAATCGCCTATTCCTTGGATCCTATTGAGGATCCCTGTGATAATAAACTTCTCCTCACTGAGCGTTTTTATTTTCTGAAAACCTACAACTAATTCTTACACGATTAGTGACACCAAAATCAACAATTCAAGAGTATGTAGAGTCAACAACTAACAAGCCTGAATGAAGTAGTACTTGCTAACACCACTCTTAGCTAAGGGATTTAGGCAATATCTATAATAGATTAAATATTATATCAAGTGAGAATTATTTTTTGGACGATTTTAATCCTACTACAATTCAATTATTTTAATAATACCTTTTCGTTTTTCAATATATACTAAATACAACAAAATCCTTATCATTTATGAATTTCGTTTTATTAATTCTCAATTAATAACATTCACATTAATCTAAACTCAATGAATCTTGACTTGATGAATCTAGAGTTATTATAGCTGATTTACTTATATTCATCAAGTGAGAATCATTTTTTGGATGATTCTAACCTTACTGCAATTCAATTATTTAAATAATACCTTTTCATTTTTCAATATGTAATAAATATAACAAAATACTTATCGTGTATGAATTTCGTGTTAATAATTCTCAATTAACTATCATTCACATTAATCTAGATTTGATGAATTTTGATCTACATGAATCTAGAATTATTATAGGTAAATTTATTTATATACGTGTATCTAAGAATTTTAATAGGGATTTAAATTCATGTATTATCAATTAATTCTTACATACCAAATGTAGTATAAAAATGTTGCTCATTTGTAGTATTGCAACATCACAAAAAACTTATTTAATAGAAATTGAGTTTTGAGAATACAATTTTATTCTCTCAAATCTCTATTCTAAAATTTATTTTCTTTAATTCGTTTGAAACTCATCAAATCTTCCAACAAATTGGTATCAAATATTATTTTAAATCACTTATAAAATATTTCAAAATCACGTGTAATGCACATTCAACTCTAACTGATATCGCCAAATATATAATGATAAAATGTTTGAATATACTTAAATAGTTAGATTTGCTTAAATCATGAATGTGGCAATGGGAACAGAACCTTGTCCAATAAAGTTGTGATTCATTTTTATTTATTGGATAATGCGTGATTGACCACACCGCGATTATTGTTCATTACTATTGATGAATAACATTATTCAATATAAGATTCTACTCACTTATATGATACCTCTCAATACGGCGATGTCACGCGATTTATGCAACGTGAATTATACCGCAAGTATACGGTGTCAAGTTTTGTAATATAGTATTGGAGTAAGACTGTCGAACCCACATGGATTGATATTTGATTTCTACCAAGTACTATAATTATTTTAGTTTTTACTTTATCTAGATGACCACAGTCTCAATTCAATGTTTTTATCTTAAACTAATATGAATATGTGATTATTCAAATGGAATGAAAACAATTTATAGGAAAATATCAATGCGAGAACGTTTAGGGAATGATTTCATGTCTAGCTATTCTAATCATTTTTTCTCATATTTAAAAGCAAGAATTCTAATGTATTTTTCTCCCCTCTTTCGAGTGTCGGCTAGAAATTAATCTTAAATTTCAATTTCAATATCTCTATTTCGAATTAAAATCAAAGATTTATCAAGTTTATGATTCTTTTATGGAGTAAGCTTCATAGATCCTATACTTTATCTCGAAACCTACAAAATCTACGTTATGTCAATCCTATGGTCATGCCTAAATTCCTCTCTCTTGAGTGCTGGAATTGACTAGCATCTATTATTCAATTAGTGGTCAATTAATTGAAAGCATTAATTTCATGACACAATCAAACATATATGAGAAATCAAATAGAAATAAAAATGACAAAATCAAATCATAATATCAATTTTGGTTACATCAAACCCTAGATATGGAAATTAGTTCACAGCTCCTAAAAACAACATAATAAAATCTGAATTAAAAAACATGGGGGGAGAAAAGAATAAGAAAAAACTCTTTTGCCGCTTAAATTCTCCTCCAATTTCTTATTGTTTTAGCTCTAGATCAATTCTCCTTTGTGTTGTCTTCTAAGCCGTTGTTCTCCCTTTTTCTCCCACAAGAGCCCCTCTTAGAATTATGTTTTAAATGTTGTATTTATAGTATTTTAGAGTTTAGGGACGAATTAGGGTTGACTTGGGCCAAGAAAAAAATCCAAAAATATTAAAACACGTTTTCTCGCCCAGTGGTGCCTCGGCGCCACTGTAGCGGCGCTGGGGCGCCGCAAACTCTTGATTTTCAGTGACGTGGGCGTCGAATCGGCGCTGCAGCGCCCACTTTTAGTGGAAAAAATCGCTACACGTCCTTTATTGTTTTTAGCATAACATCTTCTCCCGATATCCGATTAAGATGATTCAAGATGAGTTGGAAAGTTAACTCAAAGGGATACAACTTTGCTTCAGACATCATCCTCAAATTCGATTGTTTACTATGTTAAAAGTGAGTCTCAATATGAGACTAAAAATCTGAAGCAAAATTTTTTCTGTTGGAATTTCATGTGTGATTACTCTTTGATTATATTTGATCCATTTGACATATTTCTTCATCCAATTGACCATTAACACTCTAAAATTTTCATCATGAGGTTCGACGCAACTTTTGAGTATTTGCACTTTAGTCCCCGACCTTTGGATCTCTTACAATTTAGCCAATTTCTCCAATTTTGTCAACTTTATTTATTTTCTTAATTCTCATCAATTTATATCACAACATCAAAATCACACATTAAAACATTAACAACTCATAAGAATTAACCAAATAACAAGTTTAATGACATTGATATCATGAGTGAAATATCACTCATCATTACTATTGATGAATAACATTATTCAATATAAGATTCTACTCACTTATATGATACCTCTCAATACGGCGACGAATGGAAAAGATCAATAGGACATGAACTTAATACACCTTAATTCTTAAATGTTGCGCTCATGACTCAACAGTGTCGAAAGAGCACAAGTGGACTACCCTTAATTCGACTATCAAAAAGGATAATTGCAACTCAATTTGCTCTATAATATGTATATCAATTAAAACCTTTATTGGAATGTGTTTGAATGTAGGCATAGAGATTTTAAAAGGTTTTAATAAATCTAAACCGTCAAGCTAAATTAAAAATTATAATTATTTGCCAAATTCATTGATAGCAAAAAATCCCCATTATGCAAATATTCACTTAAATTATTCACCTATTAATTTATTTTTATTTTCTATCCTCCTAAATTTTCATGAACAGAAAACATTGTAGGGAGTTTATTGCTTAAAATGTTCACTTACAAGTACATAATAACTTCTTAATCTTCCAAAGTAAAAACTGATTACTTAACTTCTACTTTACTTTCAAATAAAAAATTTATTTTATTTATAACAATAATAAAAGAGGGACTCATCGAAACATGCTAGAAAACAATTAACTTGTTTAAAACATACTCGGAATATTGCATTCACATCATTTTTAAGGCCAGGAAGCAAATCTTTCCCATTTTACAAGTAAAATGCTTCAGGAGCCAACAAACCATCATCTCCATTAGAGCTGTAAGCTGTTAAAAATAGTTGTCGAAGAACTAAATAAAAAGGCCATCCGACAGGAAACTTCAGCAATAAAATTTCCACAGAAGGAACTCATCTAGCTCGACATCATGACATTATCAATCGATTTAAGTGCTTGATTGGCAAAAAACCGGACATCAACATCAGGGTCCTCGGTAAGCTCTACCAAACAGGGTCGGATGGCTGTCTCCACAACCTTTAGAGCAAGAAGACTCTTCAGTCAGTTGAAAAAAGCAGAGAAAAATAGATTACAGGAAATATATTTAGACCCCAACACATTTTATGACTCCTTGGGACATTACACCCTAGCATCTTCCCATTTGCCAAGAAGCGTCAAAAATGTATTGGATGGAGCGAAAAGCAAACAAGGAGCTGGAACTACATTGCATTAATATGTCAAAAAAAATAATTGAGATGAAGACGCTAAACGCACCGGATGATCAACGATGGGAACAAGGGACTGCAATACCTTGGCCACATTAAATTTAATGTTGGGCACTCTGTGAAATGATAGAATGACAAGAATTATAAATAAAACAAAACATAAAACAAATGAAGTACAAGAAAATATAACTACCTGTCTTTTGATGCTGTAACAATCACAGGCAACAGCTGAGAACATGTTATCTCAGAACCCATTACTGGGGCAAGTAATGAGATTGCACTTAGAACAGTCAACCGGTACAAATAATGTGGATTTTTTATCATGTCTAAAACCTGCACAGAAAATACTCTGTATTTCATTGTTTTAAAAAAAGGGGGAAACAAACCCTGAATAATATAAAATGGATGTCCAGGAATGGCCATATCACCCTAGTGTAGAATACCTCAACAAACAGAACCAGAAGTACCTCAATACCCTAAAATGCAACGATTTTTTAAACCTAGACACTGAATCCTTCCACTGTTCTTCTAATTTACTTAATTTTTTTCTCCTTTCATTTAACTCACCTTTTTTTTCCGAGTGGTTCAATTGTAATTACAAATCAGTTGATAACCTTTTTAGTCGATGAAATCATAAACTCTACGATTTTTCAGAAAAGGGCATGCTAATGACTTTTTCCTGTATAACGAGATTATTACTTGCTCGTTGGATTTATTCAGGACATTTCCCTCTTAAGTAATTCATATGAAAATGATAGGCCTCAACTATGCATTATAGTGTATTTAAGCTTTTGGGGGGTAATTTGGGGATTTAGTAAAATAAGTTTTGTAGGGTTCAAATTTTGAATAAAAGGGGTGTGGGTAGCCAGACGCATTGAGAAGAATGTGGGTTTAGTGAGAGAACCAAGCCTCTCGAATGCTTGACATTGTTCTGTAATTCATTCAATGTCCATTGCAATTACTTACTGTTTTACATACAATATACACACAAAGGTACAAAACAAATCAGGATCCTATTTGAATAATTAATCTTCCTTCCACAGAGTTTCTCCCTCGTTCGTATGGTTCCATATTTCAAAAAGAACCAAAACTTTTTAAGCACAATAATCAACCCAAGTGCTATTTTTACCCAAAGCTTTGCTTGCAACTTCAGGTCTTTCAACTGAAAAACACAAATATACCGTAAGACCTGTACAAGCCTTTAGCCCTAAAGGATATATCTTAAACCCTAAACAACAATCTTGAACCATGTAACAACAAAATTTTCCCCACAACAAAAGTTACTATCACCAACTAATAGGGCTGTAAGCAAAAACCGCCAAACCGGAAAACCAAACTGAAACCGCATTTTAGAAACCGTCGGTTTGGTGTCACATGGACCCCGTCAACGAAATGGTTTTGAACCAAACCAAACTGGTCAAAATCGGTTTGGTTTAGGTTTGAGAATTTTATTTGCGGTTTAAAATCAAACCGGACCGGTGAAAAAATATATAAAAATAAAAAAATAAAAATAATGATTTTTTTTTAAATTCATCCAAATATGCAAAATTCAATAGTTTGGTCATTTGTATGTATTTTTGTTCATTTATAATTTTATATTACATATATATAATAATTACCAAATAATCCTAATTTATATCTAATAATCTTGAGACTAACATAATCTATCAAAAACTCTTTTCCTCTTTAGAATTCAAATTTCTACAATTGCTTCTGAGTTTGCATTCTCAAATGGAGGTCAGATACTTGATTCCTTTAGGAGTTTATTAGGTGTAAGGATAGTTGAGGCTTGTATATGCGGAAAGAATTGGTTGCAAACTAAGAATGAACCTATAGTGTTGTGCCAATATTTAGATGAAGTAGGAGCATTTGATGATTCAATGAAAGTTATAGTAGGTGGTTTATATTTTGTGTTGTCATATTTTTAAAGATTCTCTTATCTATCTAGTATCCAATACTATGATGATATAACGAATGCATTTGTTTGACAATGGAGACTATGAATCATGTGTGACAACAATTGGTGTTTGAGTATATGTGAGAAACTGAATTCGTAACAAAATACAATGGTAAGCTTGTGTAATTGTTATGTTTAGATATTATAAACAATTGATTTATTATTATGGTTGGTTATTCTCTCTGTCTAATCAGTAGTTTTGTTTTTCAGATATGATGATCACGAGATCTTGTTGAACATCATTATAATTTTTGGACTTTATATTTAGTTAAGTAGACTTGTATTGTAACGTTATCGTAACGTCTTAGCCTAAAATGACAAACAAAAAGTTTTATTTTAGTTTATTGTGATTTCACTTTGATTTAGTTGGTATTTAAATTTGTAATAGATATATTTAATTTATTTTAGATTTATTGCTAGTAAAATATAAATATATATTGAATTCAATGAATTAATGTCATAAAAGTAGACGGACAAAAAAATATACGGTGAAATCGGCGGTTTAAAACCGGACCAAACCGTTAGGTTTAGGTTTGAGTTTTTTTCAAACCGTTCAAAATGGTTTGGTTTAGGTTTGAATTTTTCTCAAACCGGTTTAAACGGTTTGGTTTGAAAATTTGTCAAAAACCGCAAAAACCGGACCGCTTACACCCCTACCAACTAATAACCTTTCCATATCCTCTGCTGGATAACAACTCTCTCTTGATTCACTTAGGTGTTCCAAAATTTGCCATAAATCAACTAAGAAGCTGAAAACTATAATATGGATAACTTCTTTGACTGCATTTACCAGGAAAAAGATATGGGCAGATACATCAGCAGTACAGTTATTTGAAAGGATTAGTATTTCCAACCCAAACAGGCAAACACAATGAATGGGGAAGCATATTCTAATAGCCTCATCCACAAACCTGAGGAACTATATGCTGCATTGCCCACTCTGGACCAAATTCTTCAGCAAGGCGTTTCAAATTATTAGCAGCAGCATCTCGAATAGAGTAAACCTGCATTGATACCCAAATGTTAGGCACAAGAGTTCTCCATTTGAATGCCTTTTCCCCTCAGTGTGCATCAACAGATGACAAAGGGGAATAAATAAGAAAAGGTGTAGGGAGGAAAGATATTTGTTCATTCACCACATATAATCAAACCTATGTATGAAATGGAAAAGAAGATGGATGCTTGAGAGGGAGAATAGAAAAAGAAACATTAGTTTCATTTACAGTGTCCATGTACTACGACATTGTTTGCTTTTGCAGACCTTGGTATGTCCATGCAAACTTCTTTTGCCTTGTTAACAGAATTTTCACAGCTTATAAATGAATCAAAAAGAAAAATGTCACAGCTAGACGTATATTTACAATAATAACTGACAGCTGCCATTAAATGTTTTCCTTTTTTGGTGCAAGGAAGCAGCTTTTAAAGCTACTCTAATTATCTGCAAAGGTGAGAACATGACCAACCGCAGATGGTTCTGAATCTTATTTTGTACTCTACATTCCAAATGGTAGAAGATCATGAAAGAAACACCAACCTTGTCCTGTAGCCACTGCATGCAAAGGGCACCAAGCTTATCGTCAAAAAATCCTACACCCAATTGACTAGCCAATAAAGGTATATACTCTATTATTGCAAGGCGAACCCTCCAATGCCTATCCTCTGCTAGCTCAACTATAGCTGGTAATAAAGATTGGGATAGTAAATCAATTCCAATAACCTGCAAGATTAAGCAGTTTTAACTTTAACACTAGGAATAATCATCTTGAATCCATAGGAACAAAGTAAAGAAAGACCAATAAAAAAAAGGAGTTGCATAATGACAAAAAATCAATATGGGGAACCAAGTAAAAATAGGTTGACAAAGTAATTGAGCGAAAACAGTTGATTGGAACACAAACCTGATTGACTTGATCCAGTTTGCTAATAATATTGAGGCGTACATCAGGAAATTCATCCTTCAGAAGGGAAAGAAATATTGGAAGAAGTTGTTCAATTGTAGCATCCTGCATCAACCACAGAACTAAATGTTCAAAAACCCACAGCAATCATGACAGTCCCACCAATGGTGAAGCTGGGGAGTAAAAAAATTCACATATTTCCATAACAAATTTCAATTGCCATTTAAGATAAAAAGAAAAGAGTTCTTCTCCTCTCAAGAAAGAGAGGAGTCCATCTAACACAACTTTTCAAAATAGCGATGGAAGCAGTAGCACCAGCAATGGATCACTGCAAGTCCCCACCTACCCCCACACCCATCTCCAGCTAGGATGCACTACACGGACACGTGGGGGTTTACTTTTCTTTTTTTTCCTAACGTTCAAATAACATTTACTCCCACTTTGAGAGCGAATATAACTTCTGGTTCCTTAGATACCAGAACATTTTAAGTGGAGGAACATTGGGAACATTTGAGTTGGGTATTGCAACGGTTAGTGGATAACCATCTGTTTGCCGACAAAAAGAAGTGCTTGTTCGGCCAGTCAGAACTGGAGTACCTCGGCCACATAATTTCAGAAAAAGGGGTAGCTGCTGATACCTTTTTCGTATGAAGCAACTGAATAAAATAAGAAGGCAACAAATCAGACAATGCCACTTTCCCCCAACAAAGCAAACTTCAATACCACATCATCAAATTGCTTTCAATTTCAATTGTGTGTATATATATTATACACTAAGCACTAGTTGTCACACTACAATAAGCGATGCAGTTAACTTTGTAACCAACAACTACCTCTCTAAAGTGGTTGCAATGATAGCATGGCCACGACCCAGATCACTTAAGGAGCTGCGGGGATTCCCCGGTTTAACGGGGTATTATAGGAGGTTCGTGGAAGCCTATGGAAAGATAGCGTGGCCATTAACGCAACAGCTAAAGAAAGACAATTTTGGATGGACGGACGGACGAGGCAGAGGCTGCCTTTGCACATTTGAAGGAGGCTATGGCTACGGTTCCGATATTAGGACTCCCAGATTTTTCAAAGCCATTTGTGATTGAAACCGATGCATCCGGACATGGGTTGGGGGCAGTCTTGATGCAACATGAGAGACCCATCGCCTATTTCAGCCAAGCTCTTCCACCGCGAGCCCGCAACAAATCTATTTATGAGAGGGAGTTGATGGCAATTGTTTTGGCCGTGCAAAAGTGGAGGCACTATTTAATTGGGAGGCGGTTCATTGTCCAAACTGATTAGAAGAGTCTCAAGTTCTTGCTGGAGCAGCGACTGGTGAATATAGAATATTAGTTTGGAAAATAAGGCAGCTGATACCCTGTCTCGCTTGGAAATAACAACAGCCCTGACAACATTAAGCATGCAGTGTGTTCTACAGCAAGAGGAATTGGTGAAAGCAGTAGAAGAGAATCCAGAATTAAGCCAGATCCTCACAACAGTCCAGAAGGACCCTATGGCATGTCCCGGGTTCTCTTTAGTGCGAGGCACTCTGTTATATAGGGATAAACTTGCATTGCCCAAGGACTCTTCGTTTGTGTTGTTGGCATTACAAGAGGGCCATTATAGCAAAATAGGGGGCCATGGGGGTTTTCTTAAAACATACAAGAGGGTGGCTGAAACTTTCTATTGGCGTGGTATGAAGGACATCCGAGCTTATGTCGCTGCTTGTGCAACCTGTCAACAAAACAAGTACTCGACCCTCGCACCTGCAGGGTTGTTACAACCGTTACCCATACCGAAAAAAGTTTGGGACACTATATCTATGGATTTTATCGAGGGGCTGCCAAAGTCGGAAGGTTTTGATTCAATCTTGGTGGTGGATCGCCTGAGTAAGTACGGCCATTTTGTGGGCCTGAAGCACCCTTTTTCTGCACCATCTGTGGCTGCAGTTTTCATTAAGGAAATAGTTCATTTACACGGTATGCCGCGCTCAATAATCTCTGACCGTGATAAGGTATTTGTTAGCAAGTTTTGGAGTGAACTCTTCCGGTTGCAAGGAACTAAACTGCGGCTGAGCTCAGCATATCACCCACGGACAGACAGGCAGACAGAAGTAGTAAGCAGGGGTCTTGAGACCTATCTGCGTTGCTTCACATCAGGCAGACCTAAGGAGTGGTTTCGTTTTCTCTCATGGGCTAAACTCTCTTACAACACCTCATTCCATGTATCTGCTCAGTTAACTCCATTCCGGGTATTGTATGGACATGACCCACCCCCTTTTATCCGTTTTGAAAAGGGATCCACCGCTGTGTCTTCCCTGGACCAGCAGTTGCAGGAGCGAGACCAAGTTTTGGAGGAACTGAGGATGCACTTACACAGAGCCCAGCAAAAGATGAAAACCGCGACTGACCAACATAGAAGGGCTGTAGAGTTTGACATTGGGGAGCTAGTCTATCTTAAAATGCGCCCCTACCATCGTAAATCATTACCACATCGATTTAATGAGAACTCGCCCCCAGGTATTATGGACCTTTTGAAGTGCTGACAAAGGTGGGATCAGTGGCTTATAAATTGAAACTACCCCCGGAATCCCAAATTCATCCAGTTTTTCATGTATCGCAACTCCAAAAAGCTGTAGGGAAATTCCATCTGCTTTCTCCTTTACCACTACATTTGGGGGCCGACTGGGAATTACAGGTGGAGCCAGAAGCTGTGTTGGGTATGCGGGCTGCACCTGAAGGCAGTAAGGACAGGATAGAGGTGCTGATTCGGTGGATCAGGTTATCACCATTGGAGGCAACCTGGGAGTCTTTCGACCTTATTAATCAACAATTTCCTTCCTTCCACCTTGTGGACAAGGTGACTAAATTGGGAGGGGTAATTGATTGGCCCCCAATCAAATATACATATTCTAGAAGGTTCAAAAGTGCGGGAGAGGGTAACAAATTCTGTTGAGCAGGGGGGAGTTAGTTACGAGTAGGGGGATTATAAGTAGAATAATGACAAGGAGTCTAGGGGTAGAGAATATACTGTGATCCAGTAGCTATAGGAGAGTATGGCCCTCTCGAATGGCCCTTTATGATTTCCATTTCCAGTTGTAATTTGTGATTCCAATTAATACAAATCTGCTTGTTTTCAGTTCCATTCTTCATTGCCTAATTAGTTATATCATATGCACATCAAGACAGGTCAAAAATGTGGCTCACAACAGGTGGCGCCAAAACCACAATATAGGTGCATGAAATAATTCTTATAAATACATATGATACACATTGAAACTTTGAAACTTTGTCATAGTAATTCCCTTATCTTGAAAATTTCTCTCTACGATTTAGTAAAAACTGAATCTTTTCTATATATTCTGCAGTAATTATATGTAGGCTATCATTGACTCTAGACTTATACCCAGACAGATTTTGTAGAACATTAGAAGCGGTAAGTTTTCCTATAATTATGTCTAGACAGGATACATAGGTTTCCAAGAAAAAACTAACTATGTATCTATTCATATATAATTTGAATAATTAAGCATCAATAAAATCAGATTCCATTACACAGTATCATATCCGTTTATGATTTTCTGGGTGTAATACCCATTTGATGTAGGCTTTCATCAACACTGTTCAAGTCTTCGCAAACCTCCAACAGCTATTTTGTTGGTTTGTGCAAGGGCTTCACTCAATCAAATGGAAAACCTTATTGTCACTTGTTTGAAGCTGTGTATAGCATGAACACTTCAACTAGACTAGCATGTTCGTGTCCTACACATGTCATGTTGGGTCGAATATTGACACTCGTTGAACACTCTATCATAATCTCATTTCTTTCTTTACCAGTAATATTATATAGTTTTAACTCAAAGATAATATAATATAACAATTAGGTATTCTTATTTAAAATATTTCAACCAGAAAAGTTAATAATAAGAATAAAACTAAAGTTTTACTACAAAAATGAAGAATTTTAAAGCATTTATTTAGTGTTGGTGGTACCTTGTTAATATTTTTTTTTTTTAAAAAAAAATAATCATCATAGGTTCCAAGTGTAGTCAGGTATATTTCTAGGCTTGAGCCTTTTTTTAGATTATTATTCTAAACCTGGATCATTGATGCAGGGGATTCTAACCACACGACTGGATCTTCTCATTTCTCCTCAAGTTATATACCTTGTGCAAAAAATAAAAAATGTTACTGCACCAAATGGCAATGAATATCATGTTGCTAGTCAAACTTTGCATTATTCCCTATGTTAGTTCAATTCTCTTGAAATACATGATTTCCTATCACAGATAAGAATTCATGAATCAGATAACTATGCCAAGTTGCCACCAATAGTCTCCGAAACTTTACAAGCATACTCCAAGGAAATTGTCCTTACCTTTCCTAACACCGGAGCCATTCCCATTATAACAGAAGCCAAAGCAGACCTGACATGTTGCGAAGAATCCGATGACAATTCCTACAAGATGTTACCTCTGATTATAAGATAGTGAAAGGAAAGAGCATATCATTTGAACAATATATTATTCACCAACCAGTAAAATTCTGCGAAACTTTATTTCATATGCATCTATATTTCATGGAGCATTGTATTAAGGATCAAATACTCATTTAGATGCCAAATACTAGGAAGCGTATGGCATTTATATCCTTGAGTTTATGATATAAGAGTAGATTTTTGAAAAATCTGACCCTGGACACACAATTCAACACCAGTACAAAGTCCATGTAACATAGATTTCATACCTTCACACAGGGAAGAATATGCTGAATAGCAAGTTCAGGATTAAGAATCCGACAGAATTTGGTGACTTTCCCAGCAGCAGCTATGCGTACTTCCGCTTCATTATCTCGAAGTAAACGTACATAAGCAGGAACCAAATCCATCCTTAAAAACATTTATTATCACAAATCATCTATGATGATAACTTCCACCATGAGATAAAAAAAGGAAAATAAAAGAGGATAGTGATCGTTAATATGCATCCTTGAACCTAAAATAGTCATACAAATAGTTAATTTACAACCATATTCAGTATATGCCAGGCTTTAAGACTAGATAGCACGGACAGTGCCGAGAAGACTACATGTTCACGTCAAACATGTTAAAAACTGAAGCTCTGAACGCTATTGGACACGTTCAATATTCTGATGACAATGTCCATATATGAAAGACTTTATATTTTACGATAGGAATCTGTTAGACACCTATATAGAACTTTATATATAACAAAATTAAAAAATTAAGTTCGGACATGATCAGGTGAACATTCATCTTTACGATCACATTCAAAGGGAACACAATGAAGATCCCGATAAAAGGATACAAGTACTAGCATTAACTTGCATAGGCGCTTCAGCTTCACAATAATAATAGAGTTTTTAGTACACCAAGTCAAATATTGGCAAATCTTGTGTTCAATTATTCAAATATCAGCACATTGTGGGCCAACATATTCACATGACAATAAATTGTGGGTAAATATATCCAAATGACAGATTACTATAAATAGCACCAATACATTATACAACAATCAAATATATGCAGATACCCATTCCTCAATTCATTGCCACCTTGGGGTAAATTTTAATATTTTGACATTTCGTGTCAACTAGGCTAAACCATGCCATATCCACATTTCAAGTTCCCATCCACATTACATGAGATAACATAAATAGAACAAAGAAGTGAGGGACAAAAGATTAGATTTTAATAACATAGACTGTTAGGCAGATGGCATATAATTCTAGCCATCAAACATATTTCTAACCAGCATTTGAACACGGGTACAATACAATGTCATATGAATATAAGTCATAGCAAAATCGAAGCCAGATATAAAAAGTTACCTAGTAGATTCAGGTCCTGCAGCTTCACAAAGCTCATACAACTGGTTTGCAACCATGTAGCGGACCCGCCAAGACTTGTCCTGAGATATAACCATACATACCACGTTAAATATGTTGTTCCCTTGCCGTCATACTAGCCAAAAAGACCCATCACTCCAGGAAATCTAAAAGATCATCACAGAAAATATACATCTTTCATGAATCATCATTAAGTTGTCACTTGATGTAATTGGCAATCTCTGTAATCAACTCGAAAATTGAAAGTAATGCCACGAGGTTGGCTTGTTGCCTTCCCCGTGTCAATTTGCTTAACGCCGGCGCAAGCCAAGAGAACATAACAGAAGGGATTCTAAAGTAGAGTTCTTATCAGGAAGGTTTAAAATTTCCAGTGTTTTAACGGTAAAAATATTAACGAAGCATTCACCACTTCCATGGCAAGGCATAAAGAGAATGAGATTTTACATTTTTTGGCACTTCTAAACTAACTAAAAAGAGAACAGAAAAGAAGTATTGAATAATCTAAACTTAAAAAGATATTCTAAATGTTGGAAAAATGGCAAGTTGACCTTATGACGTGTTCAACAATGATTTTCTATTGAATAAATTTTTTTACTGATATTATTAGGAGCAATCAATTGAATAATTTTAAGAGCAAGATGTCAGAATAGGGAAACAACAAATTATGAGGACAAAAAAATTAACACAGTTATTTATACCCCAGGTGTTGCCACAACCCTTCAGATGTATGCCCACCCAGAAGGCAACGATTATTTTTGCCAGCCTCAACAGGGGAGCCAGGACTTTTTTTCATTTAAAACATTGGGTTGTTAGGTATTCTTAAGGGTCAACTGCATATGTAATTCACTTAGATAGTTAGGGGTATTCTTTTGAGGTCTGTAGTCTACAAAGGGGAGCCAGTTGTAGTGCCTGTAAGGAGTAGCTTACATCACAGCCTACAAAGAGTGAACACCAAAAGCTTTCCATAATGCATTCTTGCCATGCTCGGAAAAACTTCTTCAGAAACCATCAATTACTTGAATTAGTCCAACAACATATCTAAAAGCATGTTTGAGAAGTGTTTAAAAATGATTTAAAGTATGAACAAATAGAAATGAGTTGCGGATAAGTGGGAAGTACTTGTGGATCCTTCAAAATGTGTGGATAAAAAGTGGCTTGAATGTTTATAAACAATTTATCAACATGAACCAAACATAGACTAAATCCTCTTGCAACAATTATTTTCTGCGATTCCATTTGAGTCCTCACGGTTTTACTCTATGAGGTCCGGCAAAAGCATTGAGGCAATCTGAGGCCCCAAGTATCAATACCATATAAAGCCATAAATAAATCAAAATATAAAAAATACGAAAATATGCTCAAGTAAACCAAAAACTATCTTACCAATCCATAGTAAAACAAATTAACAAAGATAAAAGCCCAACTCGCAAACAAACATAAAGTTGATTAATAAGTAACAAATAATAAATCGTCAAATTAGTAATCACATAACAAAAAATTATAATCTACTATTAGATTTAGAACAAAGCCCAAGTCTGGATCTATATGAGAATCATGTCACATTTAATTTCCCATTTGTAAAACGCTATTAGACTTGGAGAAAAGCGGAAGTTTTTATCTTTAAGAGAATCATTGGCATATTTGATTCTCTTATTGCTATCCACCGTTACAATTAGGAAGGGCCAAAGAGTTGGATCTCTTTGAGAATCATGAGAAAATTTGATTCCCCATCATCTGGGAAGCACGAACACGACGTCGATGTATCGATGTTCGACATGTATCAAACATGTATCGAACACTGGTATGTCTCTAACACGTTGCCGCCGCATGTCTGAGGTCCTTGCGACGTGTCAGAGACTAAGAAGTGAAGATGACTGGAAGCAAACAGTAAGAAAAACAGATGGCTTGAAGCAATGCAGACGGTGATTAATAAATGAAGTGACATGACAAAAAAAAAAAAAAAAAAGAGGAAATGTAGAGACGGTCGAGTCTAGAAGTAAACCAATGTAATTTTCAATTCGGATTGTTGGGCCAATTATATTAAATGCTTGGTAAAATTTCTTTTTTTTAGTTTATATTTAATTTACTTTTTTTGTAGCTATATCATTTAATAAAGCAAAGAGAAAAATTTAGGTGGATTAATTTTTTTACCATTTTACCTCTAATAAAAAATCAAACTTACAAAAAAAGTCAAATCCTTTCTTCCTCGTAGTATTATAATCGTGTCGACGATGTATCAAGTCGTAACTTTTAAAAAAATCTTGCCAGCGTATCCAACCCATGTCGCGTCGAACGCTCGTGTCTGTGTTGGTGCTCTTTAACCCAACATCCTCATGATCTAAGAAGCATCAACACAAACACGTCGACACGCAATTTTATGAAAAAATTATGACATGATACATCATCGATACGTTGATTAAAATATTATTTTTTAAATTTTTTTTAATTTAATAATCTAAATTAATAATTTTATACTTATTACTTTATATATATATAAAAATAATTAAATATATTTAAATTTTTGACTTCCATTGTAAGTTTTAGTTTTTATTGGGGTAAAATGGTAAATTAATGGTAAAATATAGTTTTTTAAAGAGCTTTTAATGTTTAGAGCCAATAATTTAAATTGAGAATTACATTTCAATGGAGTTTAGATCAGCCATCACTTCATTTCCTCTTTTCTTCTTTTCTTCTTTTCTTCCTCACATACAGTCGTCTCTTCTTCTAGCCGTATGTTTTCTTCCAGACGTCTATTTTGCTTTTGCTCTTTGTTTTTCCAAACTGTCTGCATTTTTTCGTCTCCGAGATGCTGCAAGGGACGTTCGACACACATTGACGACATATTGAAGATGTACCGTGTTCGATACGTGTCGCACACCAGTACATCGATATCGATAACGTGTCGGTGTTTCCGAGCTCATGATTATCAACTTTGTCACATTCTTTTTCCTCACCCTCCATTAGCAATGGTGCCTTCACCTTTCCCTTCCCCAAAACTAATAACTTCCTTATACAAGTACATAAAAATGAAAAAAGATAGATAAGAGTGAAGCTACGAGACAAATGTCTCATGTGATTGGCATTCTGTTGTTAAAAAGTTGCAATGGGAATGGCAATTGTAGGTTCCTTGGGCCTTCTCTTTTTTTACTAGGTGGGGTTGGCTTGTGCTTAAAAAAAAAAAAATTAATTAATTAATTCCCTTAAAATGTCCATTATAAATAGCACAGCAAGGAAAAGACAAACGAGCACACACCACGTTGCCATGAGGCTAGCGATGAGGCTTATTGTAAGACGAGGAGCAATATTCAAAGTGTAGCTTTGAGATATATATAGTGAAATCTCACATGAGACATTCAAGCACTTAATCACTTATCAAAACATTGGTGCTACTAATATAAGATGCAATTGTCCGCAAGTACAATTAATAAGCAGGTTCTAATATGTTTATCATGCCCACTGTTCAGGTAACAAAGATATACCCTAATGTCAGTTCTATTACTGAAAATGATGTGCCAAAAAATAAATGGGTAAAGAAATTCAGCTTCCATTGTTAATTTCCTTTCAGTTTTTATACGCAATGGAACTCCTTTTTTTTGTGGGAATATTTCCTAACACGAACTTATCAAAGACAGATAAGTCATTATTTTGACAAAAAAGAGTAACAAGATAATAACAGAACGCATATACAAGGAAGGATGATTACAGATTTCCAAGAAAGCATTGGAGTATTAACAACAAATTATCCACTCAAATACCTAGAGAACAAGAAACCCCTTTTAAAGAAACTACCTATTCTTTAAACTGGCTACAATGATAATCTCTGAAAGTAGGTCCAACTATAAGAATTACAACAATGCAAAATCTACAACTGTTCGAAGTGTACCTGCGAAAAATTGACAATTACAGGAAGGATATGTGCAACACAATCTTGAGGCTCCAATAACTTGCCAAGAGCAGCACAGCCCTCAACAGCTAGTAAGCGAACAGAATCTTGATCTGAAAAGAGGCATTAATGAAGTGCATATTAGCTCAGCAACCAACCTTAGTATTTCATCACTACTCACAAATATATTAATAATTTGGTGAGAGAGGAGAACCTCCGCTCTCTCCATAATATTGATCCACCTGAAGTGGCTTAAAATAATGTATGATTCAGGGGTCAATCTCATCTATAGACCACATCCTTGATCATCTAATAAAATGTTAATCTCAAATATAAAAATATTAAGATGAGTACACTAGCTGAGCATTTACACTAAGCGGGCACGTTGAATAAAACATTTATGTTTTCCAGCACTTCACTCAAAATTCTCTGTAACTGATAACTGAAAAACTTAATCCAAGATTTTAACATGTTTATAATGATAAACTAAATTAAATATGTAGTTTTTGAATTGTGATGATTGAGAAAAGAAGAAACTATAGTCTATAGCTGATATAGTTTATCAGATCACGTTATAAGTAGCTAAACAACCAAAGGTGCCACCGGTCTTGGGTAATTACTCTCATTAATATCTCTTTTCATGATCCAATTAAATGCTATCCTCTTATAGTTTTCTTGTAATCAAAAGCTACAAAAATTTCTGCTAAAATTTCTCTCTAACTACAAGTACATTTTGACCCCAAAAGTAGAGTGTTTCCTTGATGTCTTCCACATTCCCTGAGCACGTCCACCTCATCATTGATAAAATATTCCAAGAGCCCATTTCTGAAAATGCTAAATTCTATATCAATTCATTGTACCCCTGTGAGGTGAGGCAAAAGCATCTAGGCACTTTAAAGCTTATGCCTCGACATAAACACTAGAATAATTTTAAAAATTCTAAAAATGGAAAATTTATCCCTAATGAACATAAATCAAATAAAACGCATGAAAAAAATTTCAACAAAATTAGAAGTCCAATTTTCAACTAAAAACATAAAATGATTAACAAGGTAGTAACTACTAGATTAACAAACTAGTAATATAATAAAAAACTAGAACTAAAACGTTATAAAACAAATGAAACTACTGACTATAAAATTTTGTTTCATGAGAGGAGAAAACAAAAACAAAAACAAGAAAAAATATAAGAAAAAGAAGAGTGAAGTTACAAGTTGCTTGACACCAGCGTCTACCACTAAGAAGTTGCTAATTCACTTGCGGTATTTGGTGCAAGATGCAATAGGAGAATTGTAGAAGAAGGGAAAATGGAAGAGAACAAGAGGGGGAGAATAGAGAACAAGAAGGAGAGAACAGAGAGAAATAGGGGGAGAATGTTGATTTATTTCATTAACAAAGGTTGTTTTACTACAAAGCAGAAGACCCTTTATATAGGGTTTCAAAAGACACTATTCTAAGGAAATAACTATGATGCTCGGACACAGGTATGGGTATCGAGTACGGATATATATCTAAATGTCGGTTCTTTTATTTTCTAATATGTAGAATATGAAGGCATAGCTAAAAAGAATCCAAATTTCACATACGGGTACGTGAGTACATCTTTCAAGCTTCAATTTTTAATTTCTCAGAAATTCACACGTAAAATGTTAAATAATAATTAAGAGACATTGTTAAAAGATATAACATGTCACTTGAAACCAACTAGAAATTTATACTAAAAGTGTAAAGCACAATAAAAGCATAAATTTACAGGACAAAAGCACAAAATTAAAATAAAAGTTAGAAATGACATAATTAATTACAATTGTCATACCCGCTTGAAAATTGAAGGATCCACCCCATATTGCATACATATACTCATGTCGTGTCAATACGGGTATACCGACAAGAATGTCAAGTCCGAACATCGCAAGAAAATAATATAAAATCAATTCTAATTATGTTTCATAAATAAACTTTAAAATTGGAAACTAAATATACTATTATCTATTCTAATATTTCATCATTTCTCCTTGACTGAGAGAACTCGATTCTGACGAGATAAACTGCAACATATTGGCCAAGGAGGGCGATCTTTCTTCCTAACCAAGTAACGGAACAATCGATTTGCCAACATAATCTAAAAAAATACTCCCAAGAATCAGATCTAACCAAAGGGGGCGATCTTTCCTTTTAACCAAATAGCGATCAAGAATCCCATTAAGTAACATGTACAACTCAGTCATAAAAACAACAGTATCCCCATGAGAAGCATAATGTAATAGCCTCTGTAGCATGGACACTTCAATAAGGGCAGCGTGTCCGTGTCCGTGTCCGACACGTGTCGGACACGAGTCGATACCGACACTTCTCGGACACTCTACCGTAATCATTTTTCTTTTTATATTAGAAATATTATATATTATTAATTCAAAGTTATTAGCAAGTAATAAATAGGTAATCATGTTTAAAAGATTTCAACAAGAAAAATTAATAATAAGTATAAAACTAAATTTATACTATATAAATGAATTTTTTTTAAGAATTTAATCAACGTGTCGATAACGTGTCGTGTTTGTAATTTTTTCAAAAATCGCGTGTCAACGTATCCGACACGTATCGTGTCGGACACACGTGTCCGTGTCGGTGCATCATAGGTAATAGCATAGTAAATTGGCCAGAAGAAATAAATGAGTGCAACAATGATGGCTCAAATGTATCTCGATAAGGAAATAATTCTACTATATTGAAAACAAAACATTCATTCAAGTGTAGTGGCCAGTCAATTAGTTCAAGTTCAAGTGATTGATCCAATGTTTTCTTTACATGTTTTGGAAATCATGCTAAAGAAACACGTAACAAGACATAAAAAAATCATGAGAACATTTGTGCCTAAAAAGTGCTTTAAATGCAGCATTATAAATATCATGATGGAAAACAATAACGTTGAGACTTGGCATGAAAATCAACAAAATACAAAGCTAAAGCAATATAACAATAATTAGTGGGCAACAACCAAATATCGATAGGAAAAGTATGTGAACGAACCATGACCCCATAGGTTGGCTTGTCAATAAACTTCATCGAAGGATAGGGGTGCAAGCAAGTCATGATATATGAACTTAGGATTTAAACCATTGATAAACCTAGACGTTGAAATGTGGGGAGCTTCATAAATATCACAACTATGCAATAACTCTTCGAAATGTGCTAGATATTCCCTAATAGTGGATATACCTAGTTTACAATTTAAGAAGAATTGGTCTAGTAATTAAGATAGTACACATGAGCGTATTTATTATTTAATATCCGCTTCATTTCATCCCACGAAGTGACAGGACGTTGACTTAGAATATTAATGTTATGTAAAAATGACTTCCAATAACACCTAACTGATCCGACAATTAACATATTAGTCTGACAAAGACGACGTGAGTCACTTAAATTGTGAAAGTCAAAGAATGTCTCAAAAACATCGAGCCAATCAATAAATGATTCAGGGCCAATGAGACCATTAAAGTCCCATAGGTGAATAGCAAGTTGCCTAGAGGGGAATGTTTGTTCCTAACAAAGGTCCTAGACGTGGAATAATTGCACGAATAAGTGGAAGGGAAAAGTATATGATCGTGATAGTGACCGAATGACATGTCATCGGTGTGAGTTATATAAATTGTAATTTGTATGATATGACATTTTCTTTTTCTTACTTTTATTTTTTATTTTTTTATAGATGAGGTTTGGCAAGCCACTAATCACCTAAATAGAAAGTAAAGCTTTCAAATGCAAAATTGATAAACCTCAGGAGATGCAAACGAGGCAAACAGTGCACAATAAGAAGATTTATTCTGAATCTAACCCAGTAGTAAGCCCCCAAAAGTACGAACTATCTGAGACAAAAACAAAACTAAAGGTTGAGACCCCAAATTTTCTTGCACTTGTGCGCATAGAGAATCCA
Organism: Fraxinus excelsior; assembly: GCA_019097785.1. Taxonomy (NCBI): domain Eukaryota; kingdom Viridiplantae; phylum Streptophyta; class Magnoliopsida; order Lamiales; family Oleaceae; genus Fraxinus; species Fraxinus excelsior. The sequence goes on from CM032632.1 coordinate 7,930,270, forward strand.
AAGGTCCAAATCTCTAGTAGCACAAAAATGAATAAGTGGCGAAAATTCAACTAATTTGGGACTTGGGAAACTTGTGTTGGTAGAGAATAGGTGGTAATTAAGTTGGGGATTGGAGGTTTGCGGGAGCTAAAACAAGAGCTGGCGGTTTGTTTTCGATTTCTTTTTTTAACTAAGAAAACGGCTACCTTAATTGTTGTCGAGACATTCTTTTTGGTGTTTTTGTGCTGTTCAAAGGTCTTTATGTATAAAAGGTTATAAGGTTTGGGATGGATGGTGGAAGATTGTGGTCTGTATATGGATTGTATGAAAACGAATGGTGGATTTTTGAATTTGAGAACGAATGATGTTGGGCCAAAGGAAAATGAATTGCTCTAATACCAAATTGGTGCTGGATGCAATAGGAGAATTGTAGGAGAAGGGGAAATGAGAGAGGAGAAAGGAAGGGGAAAAGAGAGTAGACGAGGGAGAACAAAGAGAGAAATATAGGGAGAACGTTAATTTATTTCATTATCAAAGGTTGTTTTATTATAAAGCATAAGACCTTTTATACAAGGTTTCAAAAGACCCTATTCTAAGTAAGGAAATAATATAAAATCAACTCTAATTATGTTTCCTAAAATAAGCTTTAAAATTGGAAACAAAATATCTATTCTAATGTTCCATCAGTATCACACTTCAATTGTGGGACATTATCTATTCTAATATTCCATCAGTATCACACTTCAATTGTGGGAGTAGAAGGCTAGAGCAGCCTTTCCAAGTTATTTGTTTCTTTAAAGGCCAAGAACTTCAATTGTACTATTCTCTAGTCAACAAATCTTTCTTTTTACCTTTTGGGATTGGATTGTGTTCGAACAACTCAATAAGATGATGATGAACCATGAAATCAGCCCAAAAAGCTGTGGTTGATAAAATGAAGACTAGAATGGCCAGGACTATAGAGTGCACATCTAAGACAGCTTGAAACTTGTGTCCTGAGGTGTTTCCCTTGCATAAGTTAAGCTTTAAGCCTAAACAAAGGGCACTTAAAGCAGAAGCTTCAAAGAATTTAGCCTCCTTTTGGTAGGCATTAAAATGAAAGTTTGTAGAAAAAATGTGACCGTTAGTGGGCCAACCAGGGACCCACCATAGAGATAAAAAGTCAAAAAAATTGGTTGGAATATGAGCCCGGCTCTTTTTTTCATTTTAATGCCTACCAAACGGAGGCTTAATGAATGCCTCGTACAAAGCGCCTTGGGCAATATTAAAGTTGAAGGAGGTTACCTGAATCCTTTTTAGTGTTTATTCATTGCTAGATTGCAGGAAAATCCAAAACAAAACTAGATCCTTCTTTCCCCCTTAACACTTGTATAGTTTCTAACAAAAACTGCATCTCAAATCCCACAAATTTGGAAAAAAAAAAAAAAAAGGAAGAAGAAGAAGAAGGGTGGAAAACACCAAGGCAACCTATAAGCTTTGACAAGGCTCTTTATAAGTGCATCACTAAACTGGAACAAATTTACATGTTAGTGTCTGTATCTGCAGTATTCATGTTTCCAATTCCTGTTGGATCAAATGTATAAGCAATTCATTGAACCATGTTAACTAACACTTCGTTACGGAGGGATTTTCCCTCTCCTCATAAACAACTCCTGATTTGTTTTCTAAAGCCAACCCATATACATTTAGCTTATACACATCTCCAATTGCTCAGAGGACAATATCTTCGTCTACTGTAACTAAAAAATCATGCAAAGCAGTAACTAAGAAATTAATTACCATCCTGAGTAAGATCCTCAAACATCGACATGATATCAGTCTTGAGATAAGAAGCTTCAACAGTAGCAGCAAATTTCCCCAAGTTTGTTGCAGCAGCCCTTCTAACCATTGGCATATCATCTTGACACAGTTGGCTGTATATTGACCTTAGTTCTGTCTTTAACACATCTGGGGCACTGGGGTAAGCAACATGAAACAGTCCACAAGCAGAAACTCGAGCCGTAAACCACTCACCAGCTGCCAGCCTCTGTAAGCAAAAATTACACCATGTCCAAGCATAAAAGATAAACAAGAAAAGAAAACAGAAATGCTATAATTGGCAATACTAGATACTTCATCAAGGAACTTAAAACATAAAACTTAGTAAAGCAATACACATACTACTGTAACAAACATACAAAACTAATTCTACTAGCCACCCCCGGGGAGTAGCATGCTATGCCAAAAGCATTTGATCCAAAAAGACATCTTAAGAGGTGCATGTTCCCTATTTGAAGCAATATCTAGAGGAAGACAATATGAGTGTTCCAATTATTTGCTTCTTATACTTCAGACCTAAATGTGAACATATTGTCAGGACTTGGTAAAGGAGAAAAATAGCAAACCAGAAGTCTAGCATACATCACATGATGATATAACAATTTGTCATCAAGCCCAAAATGTACCAGCACCTTCCAACTTGACACCTAACAGAGATAAAGTTGCAGAAACAGCACCATGAATAATGAACAAAACATGAGTTATTTATCTCACCTTCACGAGAGGGATAAACCAATTGACCAAATCATTTTCCCTCATCTGTAATCCAATTCTACACAATGACTCCACAGATTTGTCCCTCACACAAGTCTCCTCAACGGTGCAAAGGTTTTCCAGAGGTGGAAGCAACACATGAGCATGCTCCACCCCTCCAATATAAGGAATAAACACACCCAGTTCTTCTGCCATCGCAAGCAGCACCTCATCATCATCATCATTGTTCTCGCTTAAAAATGGGATCAACTCTTTCCGGGTCCTGTCCTCCCCTAGTGCGCGTGAAATGGTGGATAGTTTACGTATAGAGTTCAACCGCAGTTGCACATCATCATTCTTTAGCTCATCTATTAGTACTGCTATTGGATACAATGGCTCATCCACCATAGACATTGTGTCTCAAATAAATTTGTTGAGCAGCAATTGAGCTAAAATGGAAAATATAAATGGGTCAGAAACATGAAACTATATAAGAAAATCAAATTTCATTCATAAAATGAAAGGGGGGGAAAAATCCAACATCTTGAAAATCATAACGAGATGGAACTATTTTATGTAGAAAATAGTAAAAATTTCAGAGCCGAAAATCTTAAACACTAATGAAGTTACAGAATCTGTTTCAGAAACACAATATACAGTTCTCTCAAAAAGAGAAAACTAGAGCTCAATAATCGTATTCCAAAATCCTCAAAACCTTGACGAATAAAACCCATCTAACAAAAATTAATATGAATTTCCAGAAAGAGCTTAGACATGGGAAAAACCTGTTTTTTTTTTTTTTTTTTTTTCTAGAAAACTTCTGTAGAATCTCAGATTCCAATAAATGCATAATGGAAGAAATGATTTTAAAAAAATTAAAATTGAACCGGACATTCAATCGAGAAATTCAATGCATCATCCGCATAAGTGGAATTTCTAAATATCTTAAGAGGAGAACAAAATAAAGCAAAGGAAAACTGCCACCCAGTTGGAAAAACCTGAGATCTCGACCACAACGAAGAATTTAAATTCTCAGAAATTTAAAAAAAGGAATTGATCTCATATACGTACCTACTGAGTATGTGTAGAGTGTAGAGTGTAGAGAGAGAGCAGAGATTTACCTGAGGCAATGATAGTCGGAATTGAAGACTGCGTGTTAGAGAGAGTGATACAGAGAGATGGACGAACTTTTCTGTTCGAACCTGAGCCCCTGTTTGGGGGGCGCTAAGGGTACTCTTAGGATTGGACTAGTCAACAACGTAAATTGTCAATTTGACTTTTCAAGTATAGAGATAAATATAAGAGTCTATTGTCGAATTGAAATTTTTATTTTCATTTTTCTACTTATTTTCATTCACACATTTTATAATAAAATAATATTTTTCATCACATCAATAATTTTTTCTTCTTTTCGATTATACATTCTCCATCAATCTGTTATTTCAGAATACATTATTCCAAAATAATGTGGCTGAAACACACCATAAATGTTTAATAAAAATCAACAACAACGATTTATTTTTTAATTTTAATCCGATTTTATTATCTACCAAACACACTCTATATTTTCACATTGGTTCATTAGAGGTTAAAAGACAAAAATGTCCTTAATTAAATTATACAATTATAAGATATTATTTTGTTTAAAAGAATTTTTACCCTTTTAATTAACAATTAAAAATCAAGCACTTCATATTTAAAATTTCAAAATCACTTAACTTTTTTATCTGCCTCCAATACAGATAAACATTCTCTCAACTTTCATTTGCTTCAACATCAAAATCTCTCTCTCAACTTTCATTTGCTTCAACATCAAAATCTCTTAAATTTATCGAACACTAAAGAAGGAAATATTTTTTAATATCAATCCATTCGAATCAGTAAATATAGTTACGTATATTTTATTTCGTTTTCATTAAATTTTTATATGTTTTAATCGATAAAAACAACCCGAGATTTTTTTACGTTTAACGGCCAAAAAAATTTATCGATTAAATTTTTTAATCGATAGCGGATGTTTAACAGCCTGTTGTTTCCGACTATTTTCAGGCTCTTCAGCCTTTTTTTTAATAAAAAAATGTTGTTCTAGTCGAGCCAAATGATTGTGTATTTTCTTAAAAAAATGTTTTATCTTGCAAATACGGTTGTAATGTCAATTTTTTTTATTTTTTTTTATAATTTCAAATTAAATGAGAAAGATCAATGGGTATAGAGATGGACAAGTGATAAATATGGTGGTATTCCAATTTTCATAACGGAGAGTACAACATATGCAGGAATGTACCATAATTTACAAAACAAGCTAAATGTCGATCTCTCTTAGTAGGATATGGAACTGATATTTCGATTAAAGGATTATTCATCTATTCCGATTCCACCTATGAATGTTACTTGTGATGAAGAAGCGAATTATTTATTTGAATTGAACAAAATGTATACGTCTTTGGATTACTTGAGTGAGGAATGATGTCGTCGAAGGTGGGCACGAAGATTCGGTTGGAAGGGATCACAATGTCAATGATTTTTAGGACACGGTGAAGATAGACCGTGAGGATAACGTGGTTATTCTCGAGCTGTTGTTCCTAATCGTGATCTCACTGTTACACATGGAATTTCGTCGGTGGTTCACGACAATAAGAACAACAATAAATTTACAAATGGGGATTTGATTGCTTTATCCGGTCGGAGACATGAGTGGGGTAAGAGCGCAGTGGCTAGAACAAGTGGACCGTCATCAAATTCTTCGTGTGTGGTTCCTGAAGATGATGATGATTTGTATGTCGAGCCATTGTTCGAAACAACGAAATATTTGTAGGAAGTTGCGCATCGAATTGCACTGAAATACAATTTTGAGTTCAAAGTTAAGAAATCAAACAAGTCATTGTTTACAATTGTTTCCGTCGACAATAGTTACTGTTGGCGTTTACGAGTGACGAAAATGGACACGAATGAGTTCTTTGTAGTTCGCGAGTATAATCGAGAACATACTTGCGAAGTAGGAATTCGTTGAAATGATTACAAGCAAACTCGAGCAGGTTTATTGGTCGACAAATAATGCACAAGTATCATGACCCACGAATGATCTACAGACCTTTGGACATCAATAACGACGACCGTCGAGAGTATGGAGTGGTCATAAGCTACCGAAGGCCTGGAAGGCCAAAGAATGTGCGTTGGAGGATTTAATGGGCTTGGCCGAGGAGAGGTATGCTAAATTGGCCAGGTATTGCCATAACATAGGAACAACTAATCCTAGCACGGTCTTTTTTTATTGAGACAGAGTATGATAATTGCTTTAAGTTTTTCTTCATGGCTCTTGGACAATACATTCGAGGATTTCAAAATGCGATGTGACCCCTAATTCTAGTCGATTGTACAAATTTGAAAGCTAGATATGAAGGTAAGTTAATTATTGCTACATGTCAAGATGCCAACATCCAAATTTACCCTCTTGCATTTGGCATAGTCGATAGCGAGAATGATCTGTCAATGCGTTGGTTCTTCACAAAGCTGAGAGAAGTAATCAGGGAAGTCGATAACATTGTCTTTGTAACTGATCGGGGACCGTCTATAATAAAGGTATCGCTGAAGTTTTTTCAAAGCACATCATAGATATTGCATGTATCGTATACAAGGCAATCTGAAGACTAAGTATCGGGGCAAAGATATCATTTCATTATTCAGGAGAGTAGCCGAAGCTTATAATGTTGAAGAGTGTAATAAGTTCATGATGGAAGTATGAAGTAAATCATTATCGACATGGGAGTATCTGACAAAAATGGGGATTGAACACTAGGCACGGTCATATTTTCAAGGACGCCAATATAACATGATGATGTCAAACAATGCAGAGTTTCTCAATGCATTATTCAAAAAGGATCGAGAGTTACCAATCCTTGCAAAGATTGAAAACATTCATAATAAGTTATAGAAGTGGTTTCACGACCGACGTGAGGAATCACAAAGTTGCACGAGCGTGTTAGCCTCGATTCAAAAAGATAAACTCTTTAATGTTGCAGAGATTGCGAGAAAGTTGAATGTCGAACCACTAGATGAGTTGCGCTTCTCCGATAAATGTGCACGTAATATGGCATACATGGTAGAATTGACTAATAACACATACACTTGTCGTCGATTTCAGTTGGAGAGTTTTTCATGTGAGCATGCATTCGTGGTGGCTATTTATAAAGGCTTTGTAGCGAGAACATTATGCTCTCCTTATTACACGACTGATTATTGGAAAGTAGCTTATGCTAAGACTATATTTCCTCTACCTAATAAAGCCAGGTGGGAAGTTCTTAACCATATTCTCTCACTTAGTAGTTTGTTGCCACCACAAGTTGAATCGCGTGGTCCTGGACGTCCAGTACATCTGGAATATTATCTAACGAAGAGTTTTCTCGATCGCGTTGGTGTGGCAGATGTAGAGCAACACGACATACTCGTCAATTTTGTACAAATCAGATTTCTCTAAATGAATAAACAATTAGACCGATGTGTAATGGTATCGCTGTGAAATGAAGGATCAAATTGTACAAAATCATAGTTGAGGCACCTAGAGCACAAATATTTGATAAATGAATAAATAATTAAATATACAATGTTTATATGATTTTACAATATTTATAAGTATTTGATGAATGAATAAACAATTAAATATACAATGTTTGCATGAGTTTTACAATTTTTACAATTATCTGATAGATGAATAAAAAATAAAATGTACAATGTTTACGGATCACACTAGCCATCCGTCTCAAATCTGTATCTAAATAATTAAATAAAGCTACTGTTCCATGTAGCTTTTTCCTGCCGTCCGTCTCAACTCTACATCTAAATGATACTTCATCCTACAAAAATTTAAATGTTAGAACATTGAACAAGACATAATAAAATAATACATAATCTTGAAAAAACAAGCGAACCGAATTGTAACCACCATACGCGAAATATCGACGCCAATGAAAAATAAATGATGTAATAAATTAAAGGAGAAGCACGAAAAACAAATTAAATACAAATTAAAATTAATTAATTAAATTAAATACAAAAATAAAGAAAAATAAATTAAAGAAATTTTTTTAAAAAATAAAGCAAGAACATTAAAAAATATTTTAAATTGCAAAGAAAAAAAATTATAATAAGAAAAAGGTTTTCTTGATCAATTAAATCATCAATATCAAACCCATAACAATCATCTTCATTATCATAGGCATGATCTGATTCTTCACTTGAAGTATTTAGCTTTGATTTCTTTGAAGTGGCTTATGCTAAATTTGTAATTTTTTCCGAAATTACAGATAATTCTTCCGAAGTTTTACATTGACTTAACATAGCCAACAATTTTGATTTTACTGTAAGAAAATCGACATTTTTTTCTTGTTCTTTTTTAGAGGGAACTCCGATATTCTCTTATTCTTGAATCCATAAGTTTACTGTCTTAGGACATCAATTTGTTTCATGAAATTTAGACCACCATTTGATTTTGAATCTTCTTGCAATCTTTTTAACATTGAATTCTAAACCAAGATTTTGAATAATTTGATAGTCCCAACAGAAAATTCATGAGACTTAGAGATTTATTGAAAATTGAAATAAAAGATTTTCTTGAGACTTTAAAAGGGGTTTTGCCTCTTTTTTGAAATGTTCGAATCCTTGACGAGTAAGACTAGGTAAAACAGTCTCGTCAATGTCAAAATATTTAAACCATTTTGAAAAATTATTTGAACAAGCCTGATAAAAAAGAATAAACCAGAAATGAGAAACTGGTCTAAAGAAAAAGACATTAGATCACACCAATGTAGTCAAAATAATTGAAATGAGATTCAAATGAAACATTTTTAGAAAAATCCAATTTCTTCTCATTCCATGGCTTGGTCCCAGTTTTCATAAGACCAAACCCTTTGAATATAAGTTTTTAAGAAATCGATGTAATTTTATTTTTGACCATTTGGAGTATGAGTAATGACTGCTGATCCTATTTTGATGAGAATAGTTTTATAATATTTTCTTGATTTTTTGATATTTTTTTGTACGAAATAGAAATTGTGAGGTAAAAAGTCTTGAAAACATTTATCAAGGGATGATTATCTATGAATCCATGAAATCTCCATTTCACAAATGGGTAGAAACAAAGGTTTTGTAAAATAATGAAAGGTAATTTGAGATGGATTAATTTCTAGTAATTTACCAGATCCTGTTTGGACAGCTTTTTTGAAGTTTGAGGGTTCATTTTGAGTAGAAGCTAATGTAGTTTTTTGAGAATTTGAGATATAATCGTCAATTGTAAGTAAAAGAATTGAAGATTTTTGCTTATTCTTCTTCTTACAGGAAGAAGAGAAATCCATATCTCAAAAGTGTTTCATTCAACACTCTTCTTTTGCAAGAACTCTCTAGTTAATAAGTCTACAAGATAGTTAGATTTTTCTTGTATATATAGAATTATGAAATCAAAGCAAGATAGAATAGTTTGTCATCTTGCAAAAATTTATTTTGAAACAAGGTTTTTAACATCTTTTTGTAAAACTTCTTTTGAAACTTTACAATAAGTTTTTAAAATGAATTATTTATTGATTATATCATCTTGAAATTTTGAAATACATAAAACAATTGATAAAATCTTCTTTTTGATCGTAGAATAATTTCTTTGAGGGCCAGTCCAGATTCCATTGAAAAATCTGACTAATTGTTTTTGTTTTGACATCTTTGGAATCTGTTTTAGTACTCTACCATATCCTATATCAGAGGCATCAGTTTCGACAATTATTGAGGCTTGTGGGTCAAGTATTGAAAGACAATGTATGCTTTTTGACAGCTATTTTAGCCTTTTGAACAGCTAAAGTATGCTCGTGACTCAAGGGATCGGGCTTCTTTTGTAATCTTTTGAAAAGATGGGCACATATCAACTTAATATCTTTAATAAAGTCTGACACGTAATTAACATAACCCAGAAATCTTTGAAGACTAGATTTTTCAAGGATTTGATCAGGAAATTTGTTAGCAAACTCAAGACTTCGTTCAATAGGAATAATAGTTCATAAATGAATATTATGTCTTAAAAACCTAATATTCGTTTGACACAAAACAACCTTTTTAGCAGATACTGATAAGCCATTTTTCTTAATAACTTGAATGAATGTATGCAAATGCTTGAAATGTTGTTCAATACTTTCAGAAAATATTAAAACATCATCAATGTAAACAATGATAAAATTTGAGAATGGAGTGAAAATATCATTCACGATTTTTTGAAACTCAGAATGAGCATTTTTCAGACCAAAATGCATAACATTCAATTCGTATTATCCAAAAGGAACATAAAATGCAGTCTTGTATATGTCTTCTTCTTTGATTTGAATTTTTCAAAAACCAGATTTCATATCAAATTTTGAGAAGATACAAGTTTTGAATAATCTATTAAGAAGATCTTTCTTTTGAGGTAAAGGATAACGAATCCATTGAAGAGCTGAGTTAAGAGGTTTATAATTAATTACGAGTCATGGAGCTACATACTTGATTTCAGCAGAATTATTGACAAAGAAAGCCGAACAACTTCAAGGAGATTTGCTTGGCCAAATAAGACCATTTTCAAGGATATCATTAATTTCTTTGATACAATGATCAAGTAAATCCTTGTTCATTTGAATTGGTCTAGATTTGGTAGGGATATTGGATTCTTGAAAATTAGAATTGTATGGAAGAAAAATAATGTCTCTTTCTATCCAAAAATGCATTTAGAATAGTAGAGCAAATTTCTCTTTTAATTTGTTTTTGAAAAGTTGGAAATTTTTCTTTTATTGAAGATTCTTGCAACTGTTCTTCAATTATTTTGATTTTGATTTTTTTTTAAGAAATTAAATATGTTGCTTTTTAAAATTTATATTATTAACGATTTTTGAAATCTTTGCTTCTTTTAAAAAATTAACATCTTTAAAAGAGGGCGAATTTGTAAATTTGAAAAATACTTCTTGACCAAATTTTTTTTGTATATAATCCTTTAGAATCTGCTTTAAAAGGATAAATTTGAACAATGAAAGGTGTACCAAGATAACTTCTTGATCTAAATCTTTAACAAAATAAAATATATTTTTGAAATAAATATTTGAGTTGCAAACATATTCTCTTGAAAGATTTTGATAACATTCACTATCATATTCTCGTTTGATAATGTTTTTGATTCTTTCAGCAAAAAGTTTAGGAAGTTCAGATATAAATGTTTCTTTTCAAAATGATTCATCACAATCTTGACGAATCATAATTCTTGTAATAAAAATATCCTTATACCATTTAAAATCTTGTAATGAAGGACAATGAAGGTGCATAAGAATATTTGAATTCTTTTCGATGAAAGAGATCAGATTTCCTATGAAATGTTTGATAATAGTATAAACAAGTGTCATGAAACTATTTTTTGTCCTTGATTATCAATAGCCAAAAGAATTTCATTCCTTTTTCCATCGGTCATATAATTATACCACCAGTTTTTTAGGTATCCAGCAAAACCTATAGTGATATAATTGTATGCTTGAGCATGAATAATATTTGAAGCAAGATATGCATTATAACATATAACCATTTTTTCGCACACTTGAATAACTTGATATTCAGATAAACCATCTAAATTCCATTCAATGATAGATTTCTCATCGTATGAATGTTGTTTTAAAGGTTTTTCTTCAAAGAGTAAGTCAAGAGTAGTATGTGAGGAATAATAAGGATGGACTTTAGAGGTTCGTCCATTCAACTTATTCATTTGTGGAATTTTATCATCAATGAATTGAGATTCAATCTCATTAATGGTGTTAATATTTTTTGAAGATGTAATTTTTGATAATTGAGTAGCTAGTTCTTTCAGAACTTTTAATTCAGTATTGAAATTGTCTAAAGATGAAACTTCAGGAATTCTACAGAAAGTCAGGTTAATAACTTTATTTTTCATGGCCTTTGAAGATTTTGAAGAACTCTCAACATCAGAATTTATTTCAATTCTATTTAGTTGAGAACAAATAGATTGAAGAACAATATTAGTATAATTGTTTTGAGATTGAATATTTTTATATCTTTATTTTTCATGGCCTTTGAAGATTTTGAAGAACTCTCAACATCAGAATTTATCTCAATTCTATTTAGTTGAGAACAAATAGATTGAAGAACAATATTAGTATAATTGTTCTGAGATTGAATATTTTTATATCTTTAGCAATAATTGTTCAACATATTATATCTTTATTAACCCTACAGAAAGTCGAGTTAATAACTTTATTTTTCATGGCCTTTGAAGATTTTGAAGAACTCTCAATATCAGAATTTATTTCAATTCTATTTAGTTGAGAACAAATAGATTGAAGAACAATATTAGTATAATTGTTCTGAGATTGAATATTTTTATATCTTTAGCAATAATCGTGGATTCATCATGTCGTTCAACAGAAATCTTTTTTGAGTGGAGAAGCAATAATCTCAATTTTCCCTTGAAGAACAAGTATTTCTTGCATAGGAGGATGAGAAGATTGAATAGTATTACCGGAAGATGTTTTCCAAGTTCTTGTAAGAAAATCATTATTTTTGAATAGTCTTTTTTTTTTTTTCCTTTTTTTAAGTAGGTTTCTTGTTAAAGACTTTGAGATATGTCCACTCATAAAAACTTAAATCTTCTGGGTATTCAAAAAATTCTTTCCCGAAGGATTCAATTTCTTCTTTTGAAAAACCTTTTTGAAATAATTTTCTAAAACTTTTGACTTCTTTTGTTCGATCAGTTTTAAATTCATTTATTCTATTAACAGAAGAAGAAATTACATTACATTGTTGATCAAGTCTTTCAGAAGGTGGTAACATATCAGATAGAGTTGGTCAACCAGGTTGTTTTGGTTCATCTTCTTTATCTGTGTTACAAAAATGAGTTTTTGGAATGTTTGGATCAAAGTCAACTCCCTTAAAAGAAGAAGTTGAATTTCGAAGATTGAATGAAATTAGATTGAGAGCTATCATCTATTTTAGATGAAAAACTTCTTTGAAACGTATTTGAAGATGATGGTTTGTCAAAAATAATTCTAACACTTCCATCTGTTAAATGAATAATTTGTTCAGGATTTCTTTTGATAGGAGTCGGTATATGATTTTGAGCATTTTCAAAATCGCAATGTAAACCTCTCTCTTGAAGATTACAAGGTATTCCCTTGGGTATCATAACATTTGAATTAAATGGATTAACTTTAATTAATAGACTTTCATCTCTTGGAGAAGATCTGAGGGCACGAATATTGAGTTGAGTGTTCAAAAGTTTTTAATAAACTACAAAAATTATAGCAAAAGCTTTTAAACGATCATCAACGTCGAAATTCTTGGTTTGAATTCGAAGATTAAAAACATTGAGAATAGCTCCATCTTGGAGGCTAATAAAAAATTTTGGATAACAATTTGAAAATACTGGTCCACTCTCAAGATTAGATTCAAGCATGGACAGTAAGAAATGCTCAAACCTTAAAAGTCTTTTATCTCTTAAGGTTATAAGAACAGGAATGTCAAGAACCAATCTAAACAAGAGCTTAACAGCAATTTGAACTAAACCAATATGAATATATTGAAATTTCTTTCTATGAGCAAGAATAGATTCTTTTGAAATCAGATTAAAAGAAACGATTTGATTTTTGATAGGAATAGGTTTTTCAGAGTTTTGATAACATAACTTTGAATAAAATCGAATTTTCATATCTCATAGATAGAACTTTTTTCTACCTTTGGGATATTCCATTTTTGAAAAGTTTGTTCTATTTTGCAATTTGAAGTTCCTTTGAATTTATATCATTTGAAATATTACTTGATGAAGATGCAATATTTTTATCATCAATTTTTTCATTATTTTCTAGAAAATATGTTGAAGTATTACTACTTCCTTCTTTTGAACTACCTCATTTACTAAACCAGTTTGGCATAAAAGACATAATTAAATATTATAAAAGGAAACAATAATCTTACCACTAAGACACAATGCTAAAGGCTGGACTGAGTTATACCAAATCCTACAAACGGGACCATCCAAAAAGCCTACTCCGGCTAATACGGGTTGACCAACATTTATTCAGTAGACATCAATGACAACACACCAGTATGACCCTAGACACAATGACAATAGTGATATGACATAGTTTACTCTTACAAAACTTGGTGTTGTAGCTCTGATACAAATTAGGCCCAGGTTAAAGGCATGAGTTAAAGGCAATTACGGAGGGAAGAAAATAGTTTATTGATCTTAAAATAAATATAAAAAGATTTTTGAAATTTGAAATCACGGAAAATTACAAGGTAATAGAGAGAAGTTTTTACACAGAAATCTAAAAACTATCTTGAAAAAGGTGAATATCACTTATTTCACACTTGAGGAAAACAGATGAAATGATTCTCCTTTTATAGATGAAGAATCCGAATTTGAAACAATTAAAGCATCTTGAAACATATCTTGATTTGAATCTTTCTGCTCTCAATTCGTAATCTAGTAAATTCATACGTTCAAGACAATCGATATCTCACTTTAATACTCTTGAAAAATGTTGTATTGAATCCAAGAAGTATAGGTATATATAGAGCTCAAAACATCAAAAAACCTGTGAGTTCAGATGACTCATTTGGTTGACCACCTTTTGTTTGGATGACCAATATAGTCGATTTTACAGTAAAAATCAAATATCAGAATGATCAAATTTTGGACTGTTGGAAACTTCCAATCAACCACCTATTTTAGTTGGTCGATTGCCTGTTCCAACTGGTCACTGCTCAATAGTTCTGGTCTTTTTACGTTTCGTCCTCTTTTGTTTCGATTCGAAGATTTTGAAAGATATGGACTTTTGGAAAGTATTTTTAACTAACTTTTCAAAATAATTTTTTTTTTCAAGTTCAAATATCATTTTTATATTTGATAAAATCATTGCATTTGAATAACTTTTAATGCACAAAATTATTTTTAATACATAGAGGGATTTTGAGTTTAAACGTTTATTACCAAATAATCAAGTGTTAGTACTTTTACACTTTTATCTAAGAAATCAAGTAATTGATCTTACTTTAAAGTTTGGCTCTTAAGTTCTTGAATATGTTATTTCGATCTTGACCTTCTTCATGAGTTCGATTTGTATACTTTGAAAAACTATAATCACTTAAATTCGACTTGTTAGTAAACAAGATTAATTTGTTTGTTATAATAAGAAATTTAAGATTTTAATCAACCATAGGTCAACAAAACGATCCCCGCGTCTAGATTGTCTAGATTGTAATGTCACAACACAAATAAGTCCAAGGACATGATGCTCGCATTTACCACACCCTCCTTGCAAGATATCAGTAAAGTCTATCTATCTCAAAAGAGAGAGAGAGAGTAAAATTCTGCAAAATCCATTGCACCAACATTCATGATACGGATGAATGCTATGAAATGTTGAAAATAGCCAAAAAGCGTAACAAGCAGAGAAATGTGGCTATCGCAACATGAGGTCGAAGGCCTATACATCTGGTAAGGCACACATGATCATCTCATGCATTAGTCGATGCCGGGAATCCCCAACCTTCACAGGGAGAGATTAATATCATAATTAAAACCTCGTATATGAAAGAAGGTATGGAAAACGCGAATTATGTACACTCCCAAGTATCCGGGGAACACATACTTAAAGATTTATGGACTTAAAGTAATCTTGAAACTATAAATCTTTTAGTTATATCAGATAATTATGCAGAGAACCAAATGTCTTCTGACATGATACGAGCTAAAAGAACAAATGATGGCCTTAGTCATCTTCTGAAAATAAACTCCATTAATATTCTATGTGAAATTGATCTAATGCAGGGTTTAAGTCTCAGAACACTTACGACGGAACGTTGCAAATGATGTCGCCATAATAGGAAATTTGGTTCCTAAGAAACAAATTATCTTGATAATAAAGATGGAAAAGAGGAAAAAAGTGCATGCTCGAAAAACTTTATCTAGGCAAGCAAATATTTGATACTGTAAACGGACGGATAGAAAACCTGCCCGCCAATAAAGATAACTTAGCAAATACTAAAGGAAGCAAGAGGGATGAAGTAAACGAAGAAAATATTGCACCCAAGACCTAAGATTAGATCATAGAAAGAAGGATTGATAGTAAAAGGTGAGGCCAGTCTCTCCAAGAAATGAATATCCTATCCTAAATGAGCGAATGCGAGTCTAACTTCATCAAAAGAATTCCAATTAAAAGTGAGATTTATTCCACCAAAAAAATACAAGGACTAACTCCCATCCCAAAAGAAATGAGTGAATTGTCTGTTTGGTCACTGAACTTTCAGCCATGCTTTCAAGGGGTCACTGAACTTTTAAAATCACCTAAATCATCATTGAACTTTGCAAAATGTTTTCACGAGGTCACTGAACTTTAAAGATCACCACATTCATCACTGAACTTTGCAAAATGTTTCCATGGGATCACTAAACTTTACAAAAGGTTTCTTAGGAGATTATTGAATTAGTGACCACTGAGAAATATTTTGCAAAGTTCAGTGATGAATGTAGTGATTTTTAAAGTTCAGTGACCTTGTGGAAACCTTTTTAAAGTTCAGTGATGATTTAGGTTATTTTGAAAGTTCAGTGATTCCATGGAAGCATGGCTGAAAGTTCAGTGACCAAATATGCAATTTACTCCAAAAGAAGTCATCAAGAAGGGGAAAGGCCATGTCCATTTATCTTTAAAAGTCGTGACATAATTGTAATAGCGTACAAAATGCACAAGTATTAAAAAGCCACGACAGGGAAATGAATAGTAATCCGCATCCCCAATGTTATCACGGTGATCAAATAAAAGTTTCATTTGGAAACCAGGGTTGTTAAAATGCGAAATCATCACAAGAATGATATATTCTAATGTTGATATAAACTCGTTATAAATGCACTTACGAAACATGCCTAAAATAACAAATAATGCACAATGCAAACTCAAAGTGGGCCAAATGAACAAATTCGTGCAACTTACAAAAATAATATCTTATTAATAAAATTTCTAGAAAGAGCAATTTTAAATAAATAAGAAATGAGGCTTCACTATGATTAAAACAATGAGAGAAAACAAGCTATTCTAATTAACCAATGACTAGAGACTCTCAGAAGATAGATCATCCTCGTTAACTTGAGATTCACCCCTTAAAGGTAACCTCACTTGTGGAAAACCAAGAATTGAAGTGTCAAAGGCTTATTAATAGCCACATTCATACTTGGCGGATAGTCGGAGAATTAGGTCAAGAAAGGTTAGCAGAAATGGATGGAATGTTTGAAGCCCCAGAGTGCCAATGGACGAATCTCAAAACAAAGGGTGTCCTCGACATCATCTTCGTGAACCTTCAAAAAATGCATATTCCACTTAGGATGAAAGATTCTAATAACGTCAATCACTTTGTTCCCCCATCCTACATAGCATCGTCAACTAACTTCGCATCACGAACAACTATTCCAGAAAGGCTAGAATCCGCGTTAACTAATTTTGTTCCAGTATTTTTCAATCTATCACAAAGCGTAGCTATCTCATTCCTCCTACTAATAAGTTCCATAAGGGCAGCTTCGTACTCAAACTTAAATGTTTGGAACTCTTCTCTAAGATGCAAAGTTTCACGCTTAACCCTTACAGTATAGGGTGCACACTCTTCCTTTGCCAAATTTAAGTATGAAGAAATCTTCCTGGCATTAAACACCAAGAAGTCTCATTTGCCACAAAAGCTTGAGCACCCTTACTCATTTTCTTATACCTGTTCCTCTCGCAGTCAACCTCATTCAACTTTCTTTGAAGAGTATTACGCCTCTTCACTAAAGAGCTAACTCTCGTCTCCAAGCTAGATACCCTATATGTATAAGTTTCATAGTCACACTAAATATTTTGATATAAGACTGCAGCTCACTAAAGATGGGCGTCAATCATTTTTCCCTCTTAGTAGTCGTAAGTTATTTCATTAATTTTTCCTAAGATGGATTGAAATAGGCATAAGCAGCCTTTGTTGTTTAATAATAAAAAAAAGAAAAATGCTGACAAAACTACCACATCTACCACACCCTTACGACGAGGAAAGAATAGTGACCTTAAATGCGAAGTAAGACCCTAGGGTGAATAAGAGCCTTTGGGCACCAAGGATGTGGCACCCAAATCAGTTCACACTTTAAAAGAAACAGAAGTTGAGTATTTTTCAAAAAGATAAGAAAGGACCATTAAAGTAAGGAAACAAAGTCATTAAGGGGCCGTTCTCTTTGTGTTTCAGTTTTGTGTTTTGAGTTTTGAATTCATTTTGTGTTTTGTATTTTGAGTGTCTGTTTTGAAATTTCTGAAAATGCGTTCTTTTTGCCATTTTGAAAAACTTTTTCTGAAAACATAAAAATGGAAAACGCGTTTACTTTAAAATTTTGAGAAATTTTTTAATAATATTTTATTCAAAAAAATCTGATTATTCAATAAATTTTAATAGTTTAATGTTAATATAGTATTAAATAACATATAAATTTGTAGTTGGTGAAACTTGGAATTTTTTCTTCCTAATATTAAAAAAGCAACATAAATTACATTTGACAAAACAGTTCAATCGATACGATTAGAAGTTTACGTGTCGTGACAAAATGAGTAAATTCTGAACAAAATATAAAATAAATCAACGGAGTCGTACGACGTCTTGGATAGTCATTCCACATTGTATGTAGAAATTTGATAATTTTGAAAAATCGTTCATCATGATTCGAAAGATGTGGAGTATACGAACTCATATAATACAACTTCAAATTTGTAATGAACAGACTAATGAAACGAGTTTAAAAACAACTTTTGAGTCTTAAAAAGTGCTTTTCAAAAATCATTCTTAAGAGGCCTATGTCGGCATGCTAATGTTCAATCATTCATTCATTCATTTGTATGTTTATCCTTTAGAAAACATTCCATGTTATATGTTGATAGATTAATAGAACAAGATATATATGCCTTATACCTACCACTAATTTGGTACATGATTGTTAAAAGTTCCTTTTTATTATTAATATTTATGTACAAAATTAATTAAGGCAGCTTCGGTAATTATTTTATGAATAGAAATCAATTATAACACACTAGAAAACTTGAAATCTAAAATTTATAGGTATTTATCCAAAAAATTGTTTCCAATATTTAACACGAGAAAAAAAAATACATTATTTGCACTCCTTTTACAGTCCAACTGACGAAATAGATAACTAAAAGATATCATACGATTTTGTCGTGTTGTACCCTTCCCTTCTTCTCAAATTCTGTCCGTGTTTACTGCTCTTCCCATGAGTTGCTCCAGAAACAACTTACCCCAAATTCAATAATATGCCACAATATTGCAGATGATTCATGTGCACACGTGATAGGGAATGCATGTGGGCACATGATGTTTCCCAGATACTTTTAGAGATGATACCATGCATTTCGGCGTGAATGAAGCTTAAATGCACCAGATTATGACTTTAATCACTTGGAAACACCATTATGAAATAGGAACATTTGCTACCTCCACAACACTAAAACTTTAGCACTATCAAACCGAGATGCATAACAAAGCAGAGACACATGAATTAAATAGGTGGAGAAGAAAGAAAATGGAGATTATCTCAGCAAGAAAAGGAAAACCCAAGTAATAGAAAGACAAGATGGCCGTAAGATAATTAAGACTATAAAGCATACAAACAAAGCCGGACTGCACTTAGGCAATGCCGAGTAGCACTTCAACCACTGAAATAGCAGCTAATTATTACATTCTCAGTTTTACCAGTAAGTTGGTCTACCTTCAAAATATTATCATACCACAAACTCAAGTTCCCACTGAACCATCAGCTATTGTTATGCAACCACCACCTCCTCAACCAAGATAGTTAATTGGGTGGACAATTTCAGAGATTGTGAGAGATAATCAGATTAAGAGATTATGCAACTAAATACACCCAAGAATTTCTGTAGGCCATTGAAAGTAAGCTAACCTCTTTCTAGCACACCCATCAATTACACTAATGTTGGAGGGAATTAAGACGAGGTTTTCTAAGCCTTGCACTAGATCTGGTCGGTAATCAAATCTTAATTAACACTTGAATTTTACAGATATCAATTGTTTGCTAATGAATAAATTTTGTTTGCATCTTTTTATGCATATTATTTGTAAAGCCAAATCCAGATTGTAGTAATTTCTGGGTCTCGCGGTTGGTGTAGTACCAGTTGAGACAAGTCAGCTCCTGGGACTTAAAGCACAAAGGCCCTCCCACTCTCGAGCATTAAAAGGTTTTTCAACAAGAGACTGGAGGCCAAGATCCCTATACGTGGCTAATCTCAGTTCAAAATCAAGATATATACCCCTTTCAGAACCGTAGTAATTCAGAGATTCCAGTCCTGTCCATAACTACAAAATGGAAATGCTAGAGGCTGCTCATCTGATTCAACTCTATGATCAATAAGCAAACAAACTCACACAACGGCTCTAGAAAAAATTTAATTGACTCCAAATTGTTATCATTAGTGTGACAAATAAGAAATGTTTGGTTGCCTCTATTTTTTATAGTAAAAGACACAGGAAAAGGATCAAGGAGGCATTTAATAAAAAATTAAAAGCCTTTGTCTCTCGTTCCATCACAGCTCATAAGATCTAACCCTATACGCTAAAAATTCCCTTCATCTCCTGACATGAGCTGAATCAGTCAACTGGTAGTTCACACATTTATAAAACCACAAAAATTTCAGGACAATTTTTTTTATATGTAAATTCCAAGACAAGGTTTATATAAGAGAAAATGACATAAGTCAATCCCATATTTCTACCTCTCTAAAAATAAATACACATCTCGTTGTTTACTTTTTGCGAATATTTCTTTCTAAAATACAACACCTATGGCCTATTTTTTTTTTCCTTAGATGATAGCAGTTCAAACTGAGATTTCAGTGAATCCATAAGATGACATTCAATAAACTTCAATAAAAACTCGTCAATTTTGTAATAGAAATGCACTAAAACCTAAAATATAAACAAGAGCACCAAAATAGAGAGACCCATATCCCAAATGTGGCGCAAAAGAATAACACAATCTAACAAGTATCCTTCAAGCTCAAATTATTCCCATTCAAACATCAAAATACACAAGACCCATTTTCCACAACCCATTATACATCAGAAACAAACACAAATCCACCAATATATACATAAAAATACAATCATACAGAGAGGAAAAAAAATTACCCTGTTTCTCCGCAAAGGAGAGTATTCTGAAGAAGCAAATCTTGTGTCATTCAGTGAAGAAAAAGAAAGGTATTGAAAAGGGCTAAAACAACTAGCAGATGTCATCGTGACAACGATAGAAAAGTGAGAAAGTTTGAAGGAAACAAAATGCACGAATGAGGGTGTTGCCATCTCTCTTTTTTTTTACTCACTTTTCTTGAAATAATTTATATACACACTACCGACTAAAATCCCTTTTCCACGCTGCTATTTCTACTAATTGGTTGGTTCACAGTCATCGAAAGAATCTATTTCTGGGCATATTTTCTCGAAAGAGAGAGTAGGCAGAGACGGGCCAAACCACAGCAGCGTCGCGAAGAATGGGTCGCGACGCTGCATTCACGGAAGACTCGCCTCCCCACGCCGGCTCCGGTACCGGCGCATCTCCTTCGTGGGTGTCGACAAGAGAGAACCAGCATCCAGAGGGAAGGAAGAGAGGGGATGGATGGAAGAAGAGGGAATAAATTGAGATTGTGGGAGAGGGGGGGCTGCTCTATTGAAAATGACGATTTCCCGTGTTTTGTATTTTTTCCCTGTTTTTTGTTGGAAAACGGTCAAAACGATGTTTTCAACGTTTTGTGTTTTGTGTACAAATTTTTTGTCGTTTTTAAAAACGCGTTTTCGAAAATAAGAAAGAGAACGCGTTTTCACTGTTTTGAAAAATCGAAAACAGAAAACGACCCAAAACGGCCAAAAAGAACGGCACCTAATTTACCAGGAATAATTTGAATACCAGTATCACAGACTTTTGGATTGGAGGAGCTTCAGCTTCGCTAGCTTCAAAGCTCAAATTAAGAATAGGTGCTACCAAAGTACAAAGATCCCTAAGGGCTTGACCTCGAAGGGGGGTCGACAGTTTCTCTGTGTGAACATGATTAGTTTTTTTTAAAAACAAAGCATGTAAAGGCTAAAGTACTTACTGGCATCCCTATAGAAATAGGACATAGCCACTATAGGATGGGGATCATTGGGATGTAGACCCCAATTAATGTGAGCAAAGAAAAATCACTCTTTTCCATACATGTATTTTATAGGGAGTGGTGATGAGTTTCGGATATGCCTTTTAGGCTTGATGAGTAAATAATAGTACTCATTTATGTGGGTGCATGGAATTTCCTACCCTCGCTAGATTATAAATAGAAAGAAAAACATCTGCATGAAGTTCTTCCCTTATACCCGCAATATTCCATAATAAAAATGACCAAACCATATGACCCCATCCGTTCAGAGTATGTTGGGTAGGGCAATATTAAAAGAGAAGAGGATGATGTGAAAGAAAGGGTGAAAAGGAAGTGTGAGCCCCATACCCATCTATATGAATAGCTATACAATCATGGGTGGATGGTTTGCAGACTGAAACTGTCCAGGATAAAGCAATTCTACATCACTATGAACTCCAAAGCAGTCATGAATTGCTTCCAAATCTTTCTCAGCAATATTTGAAAATATCTCTAAAGCTTTGAAAGTCTCTCTATCGCTAGTAGTTAAAGCTTCGTGAGCTTTATCGGTCCTATGTTGCGAACTACCACCATGATTAGAAAATTTTGGGATAGCCCTGACAATGAAGGATTCGTTAAGGGATGTGGTCGCGTCATAAGACACTGTGGCCTATTTGAAAAAGAAGGTGTTCGGAGAGGAGAACTACTAACCTCTTATCCTTGGGAAATATTTTGAGACACACTCTAGGAAGACATGATGGCAGAGGAAATGTATGAAGTCGTTAAAAAGGATGAATAATGAAGAAATAAGAAAGAAACCCACAAGAAAAAATAACATAATCATAGGTTTCAAAAAGAAATATGAACCGTTAGATTACATAATTAGATGAATCGCAATTGGCCAAACTACAGAGGCAAACGCAGCCATTGAATATTAAGAGGCACCTGATTAAAAATTTAAAAATGAGCAGATTCGATCAAACATATTTGACACGCGTATTAAATTCGTTCAGGCCGCTAGCCTAGAAACGTGCAAATAATTGCATTAATCATAACTTATCCCCTAAAAAACAACCCACATCGTCCACCATTAACAAAGAGAAATATGTGAATAAAAATGGGTCCGCAACTCATCAAAAGAAATAAAAAGTCCTAGAATTAATATAAATATTTAAATCAGATTTTGGGGACTATTTGCTAACCCCCAAAAATGTTTTTGCGAACTCTATCGCATTTCCCACGAAGTACGTAACCATATACGAATGGAAAGAAAACAGGAAGAGTTCGCATAATAAAATGTGAGTCTTTCTTTCATTCAAGTTGGCTATATGCTATCAACATACCCATAAAACATGACACTTAAAGATAAAATATGTTATCAAGAAGCCAACAAGAAGCCGATATCATCATTCTTCCAAGGTGATCAAATCACTCGTATCTTGGAAGAAAATCTAAAAATACCCTCTCATTTGAAGAAAACGTACAATTTATATATCTTCGTCTGAAATAGCTATCTTACTTCTTACTCCTATTTGAACATCCAAATTTGTGAGTTTATGAAGTGAAAATTGTAGGTTGGTGAGTAGGATTTGTTGATCCGATTTGTATCATCAACAATTGGGTCAAAATTTCATCAACCAAATAAAATATAAATCTCCACTTTCTTTTTGACACATCATGCATTTGTAAAAGATTATGTAAATGGTGATATACAATAAGTATTTTCTTGAAAATAATATCCATTCCAACCCAACTTCAAAAAGTAAAGCTCTACATTTCAATTACCTAATTCCCGTTAATAGTAGAATAATTTTGGGATGACTTCTTGCTATTATTGTATTGTCTAACTTGGCTCTGCAAATATTGCACGTCATGTAAACAATCTATTTTGGCTTCAATGTAGATTGATATTGAGACTGTGATTGCTCAATTTCTTCATGTCCTTTACGTATCTTCGTTTGCTCTCTTCATTTTTTGTGGAATATACCATAGTGGGTATATCATTGGAAGCTTGTCAAACTTTGACAAAGTGGAAAATTCAGACACCTTTTTTTGGAAAATTCAAACTTAGGTGGCGCTTTCAATGTTAGTGTTCAATGGAGTCTCTTGCTATTGGATTGATGAAGAAAAGCAAAAGAATCGAAATTAAATTTATGGAAATTACTATATAGGATAATTAAAAATGTAGTCACATGTAAATGTGCATTTTGAAAAAAGGCCATTTTAAAAAATATTGAAAATATGGCGAAATTTTTAAAACTCACCACCACCGTACACCATTGCTACCAAACAACCATCGAGCTCATCTTCGACAAATTGCTACCATTTTCTCCAAACACAAGCACTACAACCAAGCACTAGATCGAGCTACATAGTTATCAACCTAAGAGCACAACTTCAAAACCCATATGCCTAAAACATCATACACAAATCCAAAAATCTACCATCGAAAAAAGCATTCACCTACAACCAATTGCCACCACCTTCACACCAAAAACCTGGCACCACCACCACCACCACCACCACTCATCTAGTTCCAACTCTATAGAGTAAATATATTCTATGCACTTATTCAGATTTTTATACTCAATTATTTATTTCTAATTGAGTGAATATCTACATGATTTAGTAACAACTGTGTTAATTCTAGGTAAATTCCAACGTAAAAGCATTTGGATGCAATTGGCATGAAAAATGCATTAGAATTTAAATTGAAGTTAGTTTGGAGCAGTTAATTATCAAACAAGTTGCATGTGATAACCATGAAGAATTAAGATGGCAATCAAAAGTCATTCGTAAGTTTTAGAAGCTAAATCTACCATTCAAAAAGTTTGAGGACTAAGTTGCAAACTTCGAAAGTTGCATTGGATCAATTATGAATGATGATAATGATTTAAAGATGAGAGACCCATTGTGCAAATAGGAAGGAACTCGAGCTTAAAAAAATTCAAAAACCAAAGTGCAACAAGAGCAATACCTTGTGCCTTAAGAATACAAGGCAACAAATATTAGTATGTATAGCTTCAATAGCTCTATACTACAATTCAACATCTTCTTGAAAAGCAATTAGGGTATGATCTTTTACCTAATAATTGGGCTATAACACAACTCTTCATCTATAGTTTAAAAGGAAAGGAAGTTGAGGAGGCTCATGGGACAATATACATAATTCTAACAAAGAGAGAGTAAAAAATGAACCATCAACATATTATTTACAAAGCTTTGAAGAAATGATGATACTAAACACATATTCCTAAGTATTTTCATACATTATCATTTGGAGTTGAAGAATAAGGATGGGGAGGAGAAGAAGAAGATGATATCATGAAGATTGTTCAAGAACCCTCGAAGGAATTCAAGATTGTTTCCCATCTTTCTTCTTCACTTTATTTCTAGTGATATTGTATCAATTTAATATGTTTTCTTGTATTATGGTGCTTAAATAGTTGAATATGTTACACCTCGCCACCGAGGCTTAAGTCAAAATGTTACGTAGCAATCCACGTGGAAAGAAAAGTCAACAAAGAATCAACTGGTCAAATATAAAGAGATCAAAAGAATGGTTGAAGCTATTGTCTCGAAGCACTGCCTAAATGGTCAAATCACGTAAATCCGAAGCATTTCCTATTAAGCCGAAGTGCTACCTAAAGAAGTCAGAGAAGAAGATAAAGCTCTTCACACACAAAACTGATACAAAGCTTCCTCCAACCAAGACCTTAGTTCATCTGAAGCTCCTAAAACTGAAGTCGTCTTTTACAAGAATTGTAGCCAATATTTATGAATGATTGATGTAACGTTTGTAATAAAGAATGTTAGGTGTATCAGCCTAACATATATGGTGGCTAACCCATTGTCAATGTATTTATTGTATGACAGATAGTGATGTAAAGCTTTAGCCAAGGAGATGAGGTCACATGGTTCTAATCTAACAGACAACACGTCGGCCAAAACACTATAAATAGGAAGTCTTTGTAAATGAAAATGGAATCTTGGGAAATCTAAAAAGAAATACAAAATCAGTCTTATGAGCATTTTTTTTTCTAGCACTCACATTTAAGAGGAAAACTCTCCATATATAATCTTGCTTATTCCATATTTATTAGCTTGATCTTTATGAATAATCGTATGCATTTGATTGGTGATTGTTGTTAGCGTAATCATCTTTCTTTCACCCGATGGAGCTCGAAACCTTGTGTCTCATGTCGTGAAGCATCTATCACGTTTATGTTTTCTTCACTTCTTTTTAGTACTCCTGTCAAAACACGTTGGAATTTGCTTGAGTTAGCGTGAGTGGGTTCGTCATCTGTTGTCCATGTCAGCGTCACGTTTTTCGGGGTCAACAATATATATTCTAGGATAACATTGAACCATATATTTTGAAGTTTTGATATTAATTTTCATATTTGGACATCAAATGCTTGTTTGGATTTAAATGGTTGTTAGGAGTTTAGTTTTTTTTTTCAACTAATTAAATCACCGTATTGTTCATATGGTTATTGGGGAGAAGGATTTGGAATTTATCACAACTAGCAATTATTGTAAAGTCCTACAAACGTCATGAATAATTTGTGTACTCTACATGATCCAATTGAATGTTCTGGTGATCTAATACATCTTCATATATTTACATTCGGGATAGGGATATACCGAATTATATGTGATGATGAATCTAGTCAAAAGAGAATATTAAACAAAATAAGAACACTAATTTTCATATCCAAATAAATATTATCAAATTATGAAATTAATATTAAGATGAATGAATATAGAAGGATTCGAAGTCATATCACTTATCAATTACGCGAGTTTCACATTTGCCTCCTAACTGCTTAGCTAGATAGTGAGGTTAGCTAGTTTTAGGTTTACTTAGAAAATACAATCTATCTCAACTTAAATTTGTGTTATTCGACTATAGTGAGGTTAATTGGAAACTAAATTAAATGGTTAGTCCTCGTGGGATCGATACTTGAACTCATGTCTACTTTATTACTTGTTCATGATATCGTCCACTTGCGGGGACAAAATCAAAATTGACAAAATCCGATATGCTATAAAACCACCACCACCAATCAAATTTGTAAAATGTTAGTGCAATATTGTTGATTGTCCATCTTTAGAAAAAAAAAATTATTGTGCTATAATTGAAATTGAATTTGTACAAATCTTTATTCCTACATCTCTTAGCATTAATTTTTGTTGAACAAAGTCTTCCAGAATTTTTACCTACTCAACATTTGATTGTTCAAGAAACTCGGATGTTGGCAATCAAAAGTTGAACTCGACAACCAAATATCAAGTGATGCTGGTAAAGAATAAGGGGCTTAGGTGAGGTGGTGGTGGTGGTGGTGGTGGTGGTGGTGGTGAAGAAGAAGAAGTGGGTGGGATAGGATGGAGTAGGTAGGTGGGTTGGAGATGTCAATAAGTGGTGGTGATAAGGGAGTGAAGAAGAAGTGGGGGGATGGGGATGGAGATATAGATGTCATTGAGTTAAGTAATTTTTAGGTAAAGAAAAAGTATTTTAGATATAGCTTATAATTGAGTCGATTATAAGGATATTTTTGCCTTTTTTTAAAATGGTTATTTTCCCAAAACTTACAAACTTTGGCTATTTTTCCACATTACTTTGGCAATTGGCTGAGTGGCTGAGCTTAGTCGGCTCAGCTTGTCCTTAATCGGACTCGACTAGTCTTTGAAGGTGAGCTAGGCTCTGGTCATGGGTCAGCAAGCCTAGCTCAGTCATGATGGGCCAAGCCGAGCAACACGAGTTTTTCCCCTTTTTAAAGTAAAAATTCGATCTTTTAAAAAACATATTTCACTTGCATAGCCTCTCGAGTCGAGCCGACAATATATCAGGCTTGAGCCAATTTTCATCTATACAGAACTCCTTCTTTGAAAAACTTGCAAAACTTCTCTTGATAAACGAAAACTTCATGTGAAATAATTTCATATGTTAAATTTGAATAGAATCTTAATGATTTTATTCTCTAATGTTTGGATGGGTTTTCCTTAGAAAGGCATATCGAATTTGAACTAGCAAGTTGATAAATGTGTTTTTACACACTTATTTGAAAATTATTTGGAGTTTATTATTGATAACATTGAGTAGATTTCTATTTATGCTTGTGTAATTGTTACTTTTGTTGGCCAAAGACCCCGACAAGAAGTAAGCGAGCAAAAAGAGGAGAAAAAGGACCAAATGTGTACAAAATTGTGAAGTTAGGGACCAAAGTGCACAAGTCATAAAGTTGGAGGACTTGGAGTGCAATTCCTCTTTGATATTTAGTTTTCTTAGTGGCTAAGTAATGAATTTTTTTCATTAATTTTGGCCTTTTAATTGGGAAATATCTTGGGGACTCTTTTGTAACTTTCCAAAAGTTTGGAGACCTTAGCTTAAAATTTCCCTAGATATTTAGACGACTTACTAGTTAAGTAATCTATTTTTCTATATATATTCTTGGGCAAAAAAACGTGTAGGAGGCTTTTTCTCTTTTCATTTTTTAGTTTCTTTTCATTTTCCTTTTTTCTCTTATTTTACTTAGTAAAATCTTGGTATATTTTGGAGATCAAGTTAAGAGCAAAAGGGGAATACATCAAGGTTTTGGAAAAGATTGGAAGAACTCAAAGTCTCACTAAAAGGGTTGTATCTAAACCTTTGTTTTTCTTTCATTATTTTTCAATGTTTGTAATGTATTGTATTCAATATCTCATTTGTTATTATTTTTGTATAATGAGCTAAGTAATTTGTGTTGGAATTTATGATAACTTAACCTATTTTTATTAATATTATAGCATGTATTGAATGAAGCTTCTTTTATCAAAATCATGGTGTATTAATTATTGTGTATGACTGCATGTCATTTACTTGATCAATAGATGATGTGGTTAAGTGGTTTGGACAATTATTGAGAAATTGTTGCACTTACTAGACCAAAATAATTAATACCCTAGGTTTGTATAGTATACTATACTTGTTTAGGTGATATAAATATACACATACCTTAGCTGACAATTTGAGTATTTTCACAATAATTTAATGCAATTGGTTAAATTTTTATTAATATAGATATATGCGGTAGAACTTAATCAATTAAGGTTAATATCGCTCGATAGAGGTTATTGACTAAAATTGGAAAATCGGGTCTAACATGTGTTTTGGTAATTTGCATCGAAGCATAATTGGATTGATATTAATGAAATAAAGGTTAAGCGAAATCATAAATTCCAACCTCGTTTAAATCTAAATCTTACCACTTTTTAAGTATCATTGTAATTTTTAAATCTAATCGTGTCTTTTGTTCCTTTTCAATTTTAAAAATCAATTTTTTTACTGTGTGTGTAAACTTCGTTACTTTGAATCAATACTCTTGTAATTGAGATAACACTCTTTGTGTGATCGACTCGGACTTAAAATGTCCATTTTACTACTTGATAGCGACTCGTGCGCTTGCAGCATATTTTCAGCGAACAAGTTTTTGACGCCGTTGCCGGGGAGTGTTTTGACCAAATTTCTAGTTTAATTGTCATTCACTTTAACGAACTTTATTTATTGCTTTTACTCATTCCGTTTAGTCCAAGTGTGCAGTTGTCTTCAGAATTGTCAATTCCTAACTCGTCGATTTGTATATGAATCGATCGTGAAGTCTCGATCTTCTCGAATTTGATCCGGAAATCAAAGAGACTTTTCTAAAGAGGTTAAGGGAACAAAACAAGTTGAGAAGACAACACCGTGAGATGGATCGACAAGAAGATCATCTTAACCATATTAATCGACCCGAACAAGCTTCTAGGAATGGAATTCCGCCTGGTTTCGATAATCAAGCGGAAATGATTCAAAATCCTGTAGTAAACGAGGAAGACATGTTGTTTAGAGATTTCTTGAATCGTCCCGTGGTGGAAAATCAATCGGAATCATCTATCCGTCCTATGGATATCCGAACTTTCAACTTAGGCCGGATGTTATTAATCTATTCTCCAACACCATATCATTTTATGGGAAAATAGATGAAAATCCACATACTCACATCGCAGCAAGGTTCATGGAAATTGTTAGCAATTTCACTTATGAAGGTGTGAGTGTGGAGGCTATCCGAATGAGGTTATTCATGCACACCTTAAAAGATAAGGCAAGAGAGTGGTTGACACTCTACCTTTGGGGAGTATCACGAGTTGGGTAGAGTTGGTACAAAAATTTACAACAAAATTCTTTCCACATGCTCGTGTAGCTAAGCTCAAACACGATATAACCACATTCCAACAACTTGACTCAAAAACCTTTCATGAGGCTTGGGAGAGGTTTAAGGACATGCTAAGTTCCCAAATAATGGGATTACTCTAGCACAACAAGTCCAATACTTTTATTCTGGTTTAACTCCTTCTCACCACTCAAATGTAGACTCATCGTCAAACGGATCAGTCCAAAACAAAAGTATCCGTGAGACATATGAGTTATTTGAAGTGATGAGTGAGCAAAGTGCCATGTGGCCGAACAGACGAGTTAAAATGGGAGTTAATGGAGCTCGAGTGAGTGAAGCATACTCTCTAGTTTTAGCCAAAATTGACTCTCTAGTACAAAAAGTAGAAGGTCTATCTACCTCCTCATCTGGCTCTCATTCTGCTCAGATGACACAATCCCTGCCTGTTTGTGAAATGTGTGGAGCAAATCATCCAAGTTCGAATTGTCCATTGATTGCCAGTAGTTCGGGATCGACCGAGCAAGTGGCATACGCTCAAAACTTTCAATGCCAAGGGTACAATCCTTATTCTCAAACGTATAACTCTGGTTGGCTTAATCACCTAAACTTCTCTTATAGGAACAATCAAAATGTGTTGAATCCAAAGCAAAAGGTTGGGAAGAGGCTATTGCTAAATTGGCAAACCATCAATTGCAATATCAAGAACGGAATGATGCTTCTTTGAAAAATTTGGAAAGGCAAGTGGGCAAGATTGCCAAACTTCTCTTTGAGAGGCCTCAAGGGGCTTTGCCCAGTAATACTGAAACAAACCCAAGAGAGAATGTGCAAGCCATTACTATCAGAAGTGGGGTTCAATTGCCCGAAATTACGGTAGTACGACCAAAGGCTCAAGCCAACAAAGTACCAATTGAAGAAGAAGAGGTGTTGCAAGAACCGAAGGGGATTGACGAAGAAAGCAAGACATGTGAACATGAGCCATCAACATGAAAGGCTCCAATACTGGTCAAAGCCTATGTGCCCCCTATTCCCTTCCCCTAAAGGCTCCAAAATCATAAATTGGATGTTCAATTTGGTAAATTTTTGGAGGTGTTCAAGAAGTTACATATTAACATTTCGTTTGCTGATGCTCTAGCTCAAATGCCGAGTTATGCTAAATTTATGAAAGATATCCTTTCAAACAAAAGAAAACTCGAAGAGCATGAGACGGTGATGTTGACAAAAAAGTGTAGCGCCATTCTTCAAAACAAATTACCTCAAAAAATCAAAGATCCAGGAAGCTTTACTATTCGATTGGATTTTTAATTTTAATTATTTGATTTTGGTTATTTTATTATGAAAATGTAAAGTTATCATTTTAACCTTTTTAAAATTATTGTCAATGTCAATTATTTGGTCAACTAACTGTCAAACTAACAGAAATCATCCATTTGGACTTTGCGAGCGACATTTTGAAAGATTTGGTATCGTGGTGGCACAAATGAAAAGTCTGAACAAATTCTGCTACTAAATGAAAGATTTGGTACCGCTGTTGCAATTATCCATCATATGTAAAAACTGTATGCATTATGTAATGGGAAGGATCTATTCATGAACTGCAGCTGCACAGAGAATTCAGAAATCATATATTAATTACATAATTACAACTAAATTTTGGAAACTAATGGATCAGTCAGTATCTCTTTCTGTCATTCTGTCTTGGAATACATACACAAGTTTGTTCAACGGAATTCTAAGTTCAGAAAATTCTACGCATGCAATGTTAGGATATTGCTTGGGACGTGACCGGGCATTTGATCTGTATGTCCATCAATATTGCTGTATACTTTGAGTTTCCAGAATCTCAACTCTGCGCTTCATCTTTTTCCTTATTTTTATTGCTACATCTGCTGGAATAAACCTTCCACAGACAATTACCCTGCAATATTGCTTCTCTATCGAGTGCGTCTCAATTTCTTCAAATAATGCAATGAAAAAAAATAAAATAAAAAAAAATAGATAAGTTTCGAGTTATTAATTGGCCATCAAAAGAAAAGAAAATATTCATTAACATAGCTTTAGTTACCTTTCATTTTGAGAAGGATTCTTCTCATTTTTCTGCAACAAGAATTGCAGTCAAGATTAATCCTCATCACCACCATCCAGACCTGTTTCCTCAAAAAGAATTCACATATTCAAATTCAGCAGCCGGTTGCATGGCCATTATTAGCAGTCATGCGAGATTCTTGAATACATATAGAGACTGATTAAAATGTTCCTCGATACTAGAAAATATTCAGACAGACTTTCTGATATCGGGAAACTGTGAAATTGAACGAAGATAATACTATAATGTGAAAATGTTAGAATCCTTGCCTGTCCTGCCATGAAACTCGTAAATTCAGAAGTTCCCGGATCAATCGTTGGGTTCATTTTTTGCAACGAAAAGAGATTGAGAAAAGTGGGAAAATAGACCCTTTTTGGTTAAATACCCTGACTTAATGACTAGGTTCTATAGGGTTAAGAATAAGAATAAAAGTATTGTGTAAAGATTTATGTTTCAACAAAGGAATCTAACTCATGTCAAGGTTGAGATGCCTTCATAAGATGTCTTGATTTTATTTATCTAAGGAACAATCTTTTCTTTTGTTGTACTGTACTTCCTGCAACCTTGCAAAGCAACCTTATCTTGTCACAAAGGAAAATTTGAAGATAGGGAAAGTTGTTGCCATTACACATCTTTTTCATAGAATCCAAACAAAGTTGAATGAATATGCATGTTCGCAATGGCCACCCCCTTGTGATAATATTATAAATCTCAAATATGGACATTTTATTTCTTTCAATCACATGGTTTTCATTGGAATTTGACTAACCAACAAATAATCCAAAGTGACGATGCCATACGGAAAAAAAAAAAAAAGAAAAGAGATTTTATAAATGATAGAGCCAAATAGAGCTTTTACACAGTTTTGTTAATCCATGAACAGGAGACTTATAAAATGACAAAGGCAAATAGAGTTTTTACATTTTTTTTTTTGTTAGAATTTGGGTGTGACCCGAATTTCTTGTTGAAATAATTAATTAAAAAATAATAATTGAAATGCACATCAAGAAAAATTTAGTTTGAAATACTATTGAAGTTTTATGTCAAATTGAAGTTCTATTTTTGAAACTCATTGGGAGTTGTAATTTGTTTTGGACTTTATTTTTGGTATCATACTTCATCAACAACTCTACTAGAAGTGTTTGGACATCCCCTACATATTTCCTATAAATATTATGTTCTTCTATACAATTTTATGAAGTGAGAAAAGGGGTGAATTACCTCAATAGTCACTGAACTTTACCGAAAGTTTCCACCAAGTCACTGAACTTTAAAAACTACGTGGTTAGTCACCGAACTTTCGAAAAATCACCCCATTGATTACTGAACTTTAAAAATCACTCCATTGGTCACTGAACTTTGCAAAAGATTTCTACGAGGTCATTGAACTTTGCAAAAAGTTTCCCAGATAGTCATTGGGTTTAGTGACCATTTGAGAAACATTTTGCAAAGTTTAGTGACCAATGAGGTGATTTTTAAAGTTCAGTGACCAATGGGGTAATTTTTCGAAAGTTCAGTGACTAACCACATAGTTTTTAAAGTTTAGTGACCTAGTGGAAACTTTGGCCAAAGTTCAGTGACTATTGGGGTAATTAACCCTGAGAAAAGAGATTATTAGAACTTTAGGATCAATTGTATATTTCTCTATTATTAGAGGTGCAATAAAATTTCTTAATTTCACTACCATATTTTCTTATCTTCTTTTATTGTTTTACTTGTGATCAAATACTTCATTATTATGTCATATAATTTCGAAATCTCAATCCGATGGTTGATTTCATAACAAGTGGTAAGTTCCGCAAGAGCGCATCGTTTGATTTGTTCGTGATGGTTTCGATGAAGTATGACATTTTGTTTTTGGATCAGAGTACTAAATTTTCGTTATGGAAGGTTAAGATGCGTATAGTACTCACACAGCTAGGTTTAAATGATACGTTGTTGGGAATTGACAAGATGCTCACAACTTTGATCGTGGAGGAGAAATTACGGAAGGATAATGATGTAGAAAACGATTTTTTAAAATAGATGGATATGATGATGTCAAATATGATGTTGTCAACTAATTTTGTACATGTAGCATGATTTGTTTTGTTAATTCATGAGTGTGATTTATACATCTCGATCCGAAAACAATCAAGAGAGAAAGAATCAGAATTGATCAATAGATTTCTCGAAACAAATAAAAAGGAAGAAAAAAAATTTAAAACCTCATTCACAATACTATCCAATTCAATCTAATACTCCATACCAAACATACTTTTAGGGGATGGACAGATGGTGTAACGAACTAACTAAAATTCATTTATATTGAAATTATACAAGGCGATTATGACAAGTATTTACAGCAGATACATGAAAATATACATACGAAATTCGAAGTACATGTAGAATACATACACAAGGAACTTTCATTACACGAAAAAGGGGAAACGGAATAACCATTAACTCTAAAGACCACCACCAAACAGAGAGAATGGATATGCCGGTGGCTGACTAGCATCCTCCCTATCCAAAGCCCCTTCAGGGTAACTGGAGTTCATTCCACCCCGTTTATTATACCAAGCAATACCATTAACTGGTGGTGCAACTACGAAACCACCATTTCCGCCAGATGAACCTATCGTCGAAGAACTAGAAATGCTGGCACAATTCTCAGGTCTTTGCTTGATAACAGAAGTATCAGTAATCGATGTTTGGCTCACCCACTCGGGGGATGATGCCTCCAGCGATGAAGAAGACTTGTAACCCATATCAACATCCAAGTTTGCATCAGGGGAGAATATTTTTGATAGTTCTTCTTGTGCAGCACCTTCTTGTTCATACTCAGCCTTGACAGAAAAATTCGACAAATCCATTCCTGATAAAGAATGTGATGAAGTAGCTGAATTCGTAATGAGCCTTCTCTTCTTTTCACCATTATTACAACGCAATCTTATCAAATTTTCCTTTTCAAGATTCATGCGAGGTAAATTCTCTGGATCCTGGACAACTTTGTACAAAAAAGACAACATTTGTTGTGGTCTCCTCTCTGTTGCTTCTAACCTCTTATTCACGCTTTCAAGCTTTTGTTCTAAGGTCTTCTGTTCTTGCTTTAACTTTGCAATTTCCATAAATAGCTCCTCATCTTCATTTTCTATGTGTTTATGATGCGAAACGAATTGTTTATTAGCATTCTTTCTCCTCAATATATTCTTCAACAAATGAGTCTGCCCTCGTAGAAACCATTCATTTGCAAACTCCCACCTGTCTGGATCTACCTTTTTGAAACCCTGGTGAATCAGAACTCCGGTGAGAATCAAGACTAATGATATTTTTACATTTAAGGCTGCAACTGAGTTCAGATTATGTTGAATAAATTATTCAAGCTACAATTTCAGCAACATTATGCATATGAAGAAGTTGTTTCTAAAAATTGCTCAATAAAATGTTCATCAAGAAATTGTTTTAATCAACGGAATCAGCAAAGAAATCTTGATTCAGGGGAGGCTACAACTAACAACATTTGTGAATTAAAGATGTCTCTCACAGGCCACAGGGCAGATACCAAAGCTTATTTTCCCAAAACTAACAGTAAAAAGCGGGGGAAAAATACCAATTCGTGCACAATTTTTCATATGGATGAATGGAAAATTTGAATCCCGATATCAACATGTTCGTCCACTCTGAAGCTTTATCTCAACGTAATCGGCAAAGAGAAAATTCAACAATCAAACAAACAATAAAATCCTAGATTTCTGGAAATTGGCAAATAGGCAGAGCAAATAACAATTTGAAATTAATAACGGTCTACGATGGTACTCATATTTGTTCATAATTATAAGCTAAAGTTACATAATGATATGAAATTATTACAATTCGCGAAGAATTGACTAACATAGGTATTGAGCTGACGAACAAAGCTTGAGAAATTGTTGTGCTTGAAGTAACCCGGTAAAATCCTCTGCGAAAACTCCATAGGATCCAGAACAAGAAAACTATTGTTTCCTCTTCCCCACGAAATAATTCCATTCGTCGTTGGATCATTCACCATTTGATATGTCTTCATAACAAATGGCGCAACAACGTTATTAGCGGACTCCATTGCTTGTATTCTGCACTCTCAATTTCTCGTCATTTCCTCTCTTCGGCAATAATTGAAAGGGTATTAAGGGGTGGAGGGCGGTGGAGTGAGCAAGCCGTGGGTGTAGTGGCTGAAGGCAGTGGCTCAGAAACAGAACTTTCAATTACAGATTGAGGACACCATCATATAGTGTGATGAGGCCAAGTGTGGGAGGGGTGGGGACGTGGAGTTGAC
Source organism: Fraxinus excelsior (assembly GCA_019097785.1). Classification (NCBI taxonomy): domain Eukaryota; kingdom Viridiplantae; phylum Streptophyta; class Magnoliopsida; order Lamiales; family Oleaceae; genus Fraxinus; species Fraxinus excelsior. Next base: position 7,966,534 of record CM032632.1, read on the forward strand.
ATCTACTCCGCCCCGCCCCGCCCCACCCCATCCCATCCCCACTTTGGTGTGATCTTACCTATCTTACAATTTTCTGTGGATATTAAACTTTAATTTTATGCTTTATTTGTATAAATTATAATCATTTTACAAATAATCAAACCTCATTTTTAATCCCACTTTTGTACCCATCACTTTTTAGCTATGATTTATAAATCATTTATAAATTATCAAAATAGACATTGAATCATATATTCACATTTATTATCGACACATTTCGTGGAATTCATTACTCTTCTCATTAGAAGATTAATGAAATCTAAACACACCCTTTAGGTCAGTTTCCAACTTTTTCTGTATATTGATCTCAGCTTTTAAAAGTGAGATTTTGGATCCCTACATATTTACATGACTGTAACTATTGATGTGGACGATGAAATTGCACGAGATTTTCATTTAAAACTAGAGATCAAATATTTAACGTCCATGTGGAGAATTTCGAACACATGGGACTCAAATTTACAACTTCAAATAGGTTGAAGACTTATAATCACTCTACGTGAAAAAGGATGGTAAACCCAACCTTGATTTTCTCTTAACAACATAATATAATCAAATGTGATGTCATTTGTAATGTATCGTGCGCTTATATATTACCTCTATCTAACGCCATTTTAGATATAATATCACTTGTAATGTACTCTACTAATTTATTTATTTTATTTGGTTATTTAAGCCCATGTTGGGTAGGGATGATTTCAATCAAATTCAAAATCAACAATTATTTTTAACTATGTCGTTTATGGGACTCGATTTTTCAATCACACATTTCATTAACTTTTATCAAAATTTAGTAAATTTTAATTTTAACCCTCGCCTGTTGGGGCTAAATCAGGGGCGGAGGGGCGTGGGGGCCTGGTGGGGGTCTGGCCCCCACACCATTTTTGACAAAAAAAAAAAAAACAAAAAACATTAAAATTTTTAAATTTTGTTTTTGTAATTACCACTTTCAACGCATTTTTCACATAGAAAACATTGAAATTTGGATATGGCTATTTCTAGAAGCATTGTAGCCCTTCGAGTTATCTTTCCAACGAAATTTGAATCATTACAATCGGATATCGGTAGAGAAAGTTATGATAAAAATATTGACGATTGCTCAACCCCTTGCTCGACTTTCGCTAGAGGCTCGCTCGAGCGACCAATGCAGTAACTTTTTGCCCCAGTTTCGCCTACATGATTGATGATCATGTAATTATACAACGTTATCAAAGTATGATTTTGCTAAATTAAAGATTGATACTTTCTTTTATACGTTTCTTGATTTTTTTGTTAATAACGTATCTAAAAAAAAATTCGGGGGCGCTGCCCCGAACCCCCGTGGGCCCCACCCCTACACCTCTACCTTTAGCCCCCTACTTTCGAGGTCTAGCTCCGCCCCTGGGCTAAATATAATTGATATGTGATATTATTAAAAAAAAAATTGCCGAGGACACAAACAAAGGGGACATATTAGGATTTCGATTGCACCCCAACCCATGCTTCAAATATTATATTCACATAAATAAATGTTTTTTTGGGAGTACATCTTCCCTCCTCTCTCTTTCTTCTCTCTTAAAAGAGTGGCTTTGGGATTAGTGTTTATTTTTGTCACGTGACCTTTCACACTTGCCTTGGTTTACTGTTTGCAAACCGGTTCTTTTATAGTTGGCAATTTTGATAATATGAGGGCTCAAATGAAACAATCTCACCTCTCTTAACCATGAAAGAAAACCATTGCTCCTTAAAATTCTCTATTCTCGAAACAAAACCCTGTCCCATTCCTCAAAAATCTCAATTCTTGAAACTTGACGAGTCGAAGGAAAGATCCTCCTCGAGCACACCCTTCTGTCCTAACAAGGCGCTGAGTCTGTATCAAGATATTGTACGAGCTACTCGCTTCTTTATGTGGCTAAATTCTAGAGGTGTCCTCTAGCACGATGTATTGATAGAGAATGCTTCAGCTTATCTGAGTTTGTCTACGAATATTGCTTGTGGCCTTTTATTTTGTACTTTTTACTTACCTGGTGTTTAACCTGGTACTCTTTTCATGATCAAAAGATCCAGCTTTTAAAAACTAACACACGAAAATTTTATATTCTTACATAAATAAAACTTCTGATGTTAAATATCTGTATGGTTGAGTTTAAAAACAAATCATCATTCCTCATGATTCACCATGTTTTGGACCATGGGCCTCTCCACTGTATCGCTAGTTATAATATAAGCAACGAATCATCAAATCAGTAATATGGTATCTCTAATGGCTTAACCTTCACAAGATGCTTAAAATTTATCCTCATTTTTAGGGATGGACCTAGGATTATTGTTTGGAGGGGGGGGGGGGGGTGAGGAGGTGAGACAGATTTTCTTCAATAGAATTTTGAGATATTCGGTTAAAATATCTCAACATATCTTTCTACAAATCAACCAAAGAATGCATAAATATACTAGTGAAGCAGCCAACAAGTTACACAAGGAATAGCACCATTATTCGCATACTTGATATTCTCGTAAATCGTTGTAGAGAACAAAATTGGCTCCTGCTGCACTGGATTGATTCTCATTCGCAGCGCTTTTAGATTCAAGCTCCCGATATCAAATCCATCTAACAAAATCGTACCTGATGTTGGATCGTAAAATCTCAACAGAGAAATCACAGTATTCTTTTCTAAACCACTTTGCTAATACTTTCAAATTCAACTCATTGAAAAATGGTAATATCAATCCTTCTAGGGTACCTAAAACTCACATTCCTGACTTCAATATTTCCCTTGAGAACAGTGACAACTGTTGATGAGGAATCATCAGGGTCTATAGCTATTTTCCTTTGAAGAATATCGAAAACTGAGGCAAGAGCTTCTCATGTTGAGCAGCCGCCAATTGGAAGGGGGAGGGATTAAGGGAATTGGGGAAAAGGGTAGGGACTAGGGATTGGGAATTCGACGAAGGAGAAAGGGAAAGAAAGAGGTGGAAGTGTGGACTTCTTTTAAGTAGATACATTTCTTCATGGAGGGCTTCAAAAGTTGGGTCATGGGTGAGCTGCTCTATTTTTTTTTTTTTTTTTGCTAGGTAAAAATTTAATGGCCCAATGGGGACAGTTGCCCCCCACTGGACCCTGAATGGGTCCGCCCCTGCTCATTTTACATCATCAAAACACCCTCCATTGGTGATGTTCTAAGGTGGTGGGGGAGTCATCCATATGGAAACGTGGAGCTCTATGGCATGGCAAATACATTTGTATGGGTTCACGAGTCGGGACCCACTTTTGGCTTTTTTGACCTTTACATTTCTTTTGTTCACGAGTCGGGACCCACTTTTGGTTTTATGCTTTTTATTAACCTTTTTGTCATGATTGGTACACGTCATGGTCCCGAGCTCATAGATGAAAGCAAGCTACTTTTCGGAGTTTAATAATAAGATTCTCCATTTATTTAGTCCATGTTTGACAACAATTCTATCAATTTTTTTTTCTCGTACTCAACTCCTATTTTGGTTATTATTGTGCAAAAATAAAAATTTTAAATATCGAATTTTTGAAGAATGTGTAATTAAAAAGTGAAAAAAATTTAAATTTACGTGTAAAACATTTTATTTTATAAATATGTAATTGAAATGAATATGTAAAATAAAGAGTTGAAATAATAATTGTCAAACATGGATTCATTGTCAGCCACACATTCTCACAATGAAAATTTTTCACATAAACTCAAGATTTTTCATTATATTTTAACCACAAATTTTCAAAAAGATCACTATTAAGAAACTCATTCTTTCCAATTTTTTTTTTTCGTCAAACATGAGCTTAATGTGCTACGTGTATTCTATACAAAGGAAGATGCCAATTCATTTGGATTTTTAGTAATTTAATTTTTAGTCATTTTATTTTGGATACATAATAAATACTTCATATTTTTTTAACTTGTATTTTGTTTTAAATTAGTTGATTTTTTAGTTAAAAGAAAGGATTAAAATCAAATGTGAATCACTTTCTAAGAGGACATAATTAAAATTATTAGTTACGTTTAGTTAAAAGAAAGGATTAAAATCAAATGTGAATCACTTTCTAATTCTAGTTTCATTCTACTCATAATATTTTTTGATTCGAGGACGCCAAACCAACTCAACGAACTTGATTTATCTTCATAATATCTATTTGAAATATAATATTTCACCAATTACATATTTCTAATAGACACTGTAAATATGTCATCAAATAACATAAAACATCTAGCATAATACAATCCAATTCCGATTGTGACTCTCTGTGCGACGCCTCAAGAAAGGTACGTGTGGGGGGACAATGCGTAAAATGAGGTCAGATATGACTACAATCGAGAGCGATATGATTCAATTACTCAAATGAATGAATTTGAATGATTAGATACTTATTACTAGGGCCTTGCAAATTTGCTACTTATTGGACTGCGTTATGGAGTCATAATTAGAGTGTTTGAGTCACATTATTATTTTGAAATAATGTATTTTGAAATAGTAGATTGATGGAGCATGTGTAATTAAAAAAAAATTATTGTTGTGATGGAAAATATTAGTTTATTGAAGAATGTGTGGTTAAAAATGAATAGAAGAATGAAAATAAAAATTTTAAAATGGTTCAAACAGAGCCTGAATAAATTGTAAAAAATAATAATTAAAAAAAAAGAATTTAAAAATGAGAAATTCGATTCTAGAGTTGGATATCTACGATTACACTTTAAGAACCAAGAGTTGTCCGATATCGTACAATTGACTATTCTTGACCGGATGATTCTCGTTTCTTAATATTTTTGAACTGACTGAAAACTTCAATTAAAATTAGGAGATTCGATTCTAAATAAAATGTTGATCCTAAAGAAATTGTATTCCGTTCAAATAATAAATATGACAGAGACAAATATTTTGCCATCCTTACCACACACTCAAATCATAATAAGTTGATTGATAGGATACCTTAAATAAAATATACGGAAGATGACCAAATTAAAAGGGCAAAAACAGTGACATAGATTTGGCCGTTCGAAATCAGATTTGGTTGCAGCTTTTTTCCATCAACAAATATTTATCTCGTGCATATTGCTACGTGTCCGTTCGTGACGTTAAAACGTACCCTAAACTCCTTTACTTTCACGCTTGGAGGTATGGGTAACATAATTTTGTACTCTTAATAGATAAAAAAATAATTTTTCAATAAATAAATTAATAAAATATATGTTTGAAAATTTGTGAATTCATAAATTATATCCTACATTGATAAAATAGTGAGTTCTCTTTTAACTATTCATAAGCCTCGCCGAATGACTTTATGGCTCGGCTCGACTCGGCTAAGCTGTATAAGCTTTTCTTTTTAACGTTTGATTCAGTATTTTAAGTTATAAATATTCGTTTTAAGTGATTTAAAATTTGGCGGAAATATTGAAGTGCGGCCATGATAAATATATGGTCGATAAATTTTAAATATCAAAAATAATTTTACATTAATTATAAAACATAAAGTCGTGATTTTTATGGTTTTTTCAATCCCAACCCCATTCAAATGTCTTTTTTTCGAACTTTATTTTTATACAATTTTTCATTTGATTCGATATTTCACAGTATGAATATCTATTTAGATCGATTTAATTTTTTTTAAAAAAAACTTAAAATGTGATAATAATAAATATATTGTCAATTAAGTTTAAATATAAAAATCATCTAAAATTATAATCGTTAATTTTTCTTTTCCACCCTACCCTCAACCCCACTCACACCAATTTATCTCAATTTCATTTTTTTTTTTCATTTTTTACTTTAAGTTACAAATATTTGTTTTAAGCGATTTAAAATTTGTTGAAAATGTTGAATTGCGGTCATGATAAACATATGATCGATAAATTTTAAATATCAAAAATAATTTTACATTAATTGTAAAACGTGAAGTCGTGATTATTTATGTTTTTTTTTCAATCACAACCACATTCTAATGTCCTTTTTTCGAACTTTATTTTCCTACAATTTTTCATTTGATTCGATATTTCAGGATATGAATATCCATTTGGATCGATTTAATTTTTTTTAAAAAAACTTAAAATGTGATAATAATAAATATATTGTCAATTAAGTTTAAATATAAATATTATCTTAAATCATTTAATGTAAAATCATAATCGTTAATTTTTCTTTTCTACCCCACCCTCAACCCCCATACTCACACCAATTTCTCTCAATTTCATTTATTTTTTTCATTTTTTACTTTTAAGTTACAAATATTCATTTTAAGTGATTTAAAATTTGTTGAAAATGTTGAATTGCGGTCATGATAAATATATGATCGATAAATTTTAAATATCAAAGATAATTTTACATTAATTGTAAAACGTGAAGTCGTGATTGTTTATATATATTTTTTTCAATCATAACTACATTCCGATATCTTTTTTTCAAAATTTATTTCATACAATTTTTCATTTGATTCGATATTTCAGGATATGAATATTCATTTGGATCGATTTAATTTTTTTTAAAAAAAAAACATAAAATGTGATAATAATAAATATATTATCGATTAAGTTTAAATATAAAAATTATCTTAAATTATTAAACGTAAAATCATAATCGTTAATTTTTCTTTTCTACCCCACCCTTAACCCTACTCACACAAATTTCTCTCAATTTCATTTTTCTTCAGTTTTTACTTTAAGTTACAAATATTTGTTTTAAACAATTTAAAATTTGTTGAAAATGTTGAATTTCGGCCATGATAAATATATGATCGATAAATTTTAAATATCAAAAATAATTTTACATTAATTATAAAACGTGAAATTGTGATTGTTTATGTTTTTTTTAATCTCAACCTATTCTAATGTCATTTTTTCAAACTTTATTTTCCTACAATTTCTCATTTGATTTGATATTTCACGATATAAATATCCATTTGTTTCGATTTAAATTTTTTTTAAAAAATTTAAAATGTGATAATAATAATAATAAATATATTGTCGATTAAGTTTAAATATAAAAATTATCTTAAATTATTAAACGTAAAATCATAATCGTTAATTTTTGTTTTCTACCCCACCATCAACCCCTCATACTCACACAAATTTCTCTCAATTTCACGTTTTTTCATTTTTTACTTTAAGTTACAAATATTCATTTTAAGCGATTTAAAATTTGTTGAAAATGTTGAATTGCGGATATGATAAATATATGAACGATAAATTTTAATTATCAAAAATAATTTTACATTAATTGTAAAAGTGAAGTCGTGATTGTTTATTTTTTTTTTTCAATCTCAACCTCATTCCAATGTTCTTTTTTGAACTTTATTTTCATACAGTTTTTCATTTGATTTGATATTTCACGTAATAAATATCCATTTGGATCGATTTAATTTTTTTTCAAAATCTTAAAATGTATAATAATAAATATATTGTCGATTAAGTTTAAATATAAAAATTATATTAAATTATTAAACGTAAAATCATAATTGTTAATTTTTCTTTTCTATCCCACCCTCAACCTCCATAGTTACACCAATTTTTCTCAATTTCATTTTTCTTCGATTTTTACGGATAAAAATGGTATATTTATGGCGTCAAAATGAATATTGAAGGAACTCAATAATTTTCAGAAGAATCCTCCTACATCATGTAGTACTTATAAACAAATATCTTTTATGAAGTGGATTATTTTAGTTTTTTTAAATGGCTTTAATGTATAATATCATTAGAACATGTTGAAAAGATATTCGACGGAATTTATGAAGTTAGGTGATCGTTTATCATTCGTTTTGCCTCTATGATGGAAGTTTTCACTGTATTGTGATTTTAATACTGATAAAGACTTTTGATTTGTCCTAAATTCTGTACTGTATTATCATTAATTAATTAGTCTTGACTACATACGTCTTACATAAGGTCTTGATAAAGAAATTAAATACCGGTGCAATTGATACATATAATTGAATATTCTATGAGCACGAAATGAAGGAGACATAATGTCTTGCCTCAATAGGTAGAAACATGAGGACTATGTTAAATTTCATCATCTCTTTAGTAGGGCATCAACACCTAATCATATATGCCCTATCTTTTTTTTTTTAAAAAAGAACAGAGAAACTTTCAAACGCAAAATCTAGAAAATAAACTTTGAATCAAATCTCTTAATATTATTTTTGTCACATATCATAATTTCAAGTGTTTTAAATTCAATGTAACTAATGCTTAAGACAAATAAATTTTTTTTTTTATATTTACGCTGTCATATAGCCAACTATATTATGGCATGTGCATTACGCGTGCGTCTGACTAGTTTTTAAAATTAATTGTTGATATTAACTTAAATTTTAATATAACTTTTCAGTGGAACTGTTAAGGGATAGAATCCCACATCGAATAAGATGAAAATATAGATCAATTTATAAAGATTTGAGCTACTCATCTTAATAAGGTTGACCTTTTAAGATGGAACTCCAAAATATTAGCATAGTATCGAAACCCATTAAACTGCAACGAACAATTCAATCTGATTAACATTCAAAAAAATTGAGCACATAAATTTCAAGATTGATCCGCTCAAAAGAGTCACCATCTTGTGAGAGCGTATTAAGGGATAGAATCCCACATCAAATAAAGATGAAAACATAGACCAAATTATAAGTGTTTGGACTACTCCTCTTAATGATGTTAACTTTTTTAAGATGAAATTTCAAAATCTAACCTGAACAATTGATTAAGGATATTTTAACTACGGCTTAACCGTATCTTATATCCTAAGTAGATGTTTTATTATTTTATAAAACTAAAATAATAATTTATCCGAAAATTACTGTTAAAATCTTGTATCGTGTAAATATAATATAAAGGCAACATAGGAGATACTGTTATGTTAGTAAATTTTAATTTCTTCTAAATGGAAACATCATAATTTTTTTTTATATTCTTTTATTGGACAAATTTACATACAATTGAGTGATTCTCGATGTCAATAAAAAAAAAAAATTTAAATTAATTTCAACCCCCTTTTTTTTTTCCCTCCTATATCCAGAATCATTGATGAAGTATAATGTTTTATACAAACAATTTCATTTTTTGAATTTAAACCTAGATACTTAAATCTTGTCATTTTTGAATGGATTGAAGTGGAATGACTATTTAATTTCTCACTCACTTTAAAAGACGACCCAAAAATTGTTAAAAAGTTATAGAGAAATGATATTTTAAGCACCTTCAAGCACGGAAAAAATGACACATCAATTAATTCGTGGATAACAAATTTACTTTTAATATTAAGATTCATTATAAACTTATTTATCAATAAGTTGATATACCATGCCATCGATAAGCTAAGTACGATGCGTAAGAGATATTTCTCCAGACATATATGCTAAACGTGATTAAAGATGATATGCACGTGATAAAAGTTGTCGAGTATTATATAGTCTAATATGTGATACAAATAAGACAATATGTATACATTTATGGCATGTTCGGTAGAGATTAAAATTTAATTAAAATTGAAAATATAATCGTTATTGGGTCTCACTCGTTTCATAAAAGTCAATAATAATGGCTAGTTTTTCAATTAAACTATTACCAAGGTACTAATTTCACAAATCTAATCAAATCTAAATATCATGAAGAATATGTAAAAAAATTCTTATATTAGGAAAGAAAAAAACCATTTGATAATCTCTAATTACCTGTATGATACCCATAATTAATTTAATTATGTAGAGGTTTAGGGTTCCCTGTAGGTTGATTTAAAATTGAATTAGGAGTTTTGAGGTCCAGGTTTGATGAACAACTCACGAAGGAAACAAATTACATCACTAAATTATGATTAATTAATTGAGTTGGGATGCTTATGTTACTAAATAATCATTGGCATTCTTTGGATTTTTTTTTTTTTTTTTTTTTTGGCTCTAGATCGATAGAAGATCCCATTTATTAATGTTAAAAATAGGGGGAAAAAGAAAAAAGATTTCGCATAAAATATAGACCTAATATTCCACAACATAAAATAAAATAATTACTTATAGACCTAATTCTAATAAAAATCTTGGGACTATGAGTGGCAACAGACTCGATTCATGAGCGCAGTCCTAGCCTATCACCTATCTACTTCTATATGTTTGATATTCCATCTTAAAAAACCAATCCTATTAAGAGGAGTAGTACAAACTCTTATAAAGCAGTATATATTTTTATCTTTATCGATGTGAGATTCTATCCTTTAACATGTTAAGATTTGAGGTTCTATCTTAAAATGTCAACCTTATTAAGAGGAGTAGTCCAAACTCTTATAAAGTGATTTATATTTTCATCTGTATTCGATGTATGATTATATTCCTTAACACGTTCCCTCAAGATGGTGGCTCGTTTGAGCAGACCAATCTTGAAATCTGCGTGCTCAATTTTTTTGAGTCTTAATCAGATCGAATTGTTCGCTATGACTTAATGAGTTCTGATATCAAGTTAAGATTTGAGATTGCATCTTAAAAGGTCAACCTTATTAAGAACTCAGCTCAATCCTTTATAAGTTGGTCAATATTTTCATTTTTTTATGTGAGATTCTATTCCTTAACAGAGAATGGACACTGCGTTTTGTTATTTATTATGAAAAAAATCTATATATATTTTAAAAAATGGGATTGAGTGTTAGTCCTACATGATAGTCATCACTAGCCCGATTCGTTGACCAATTGATCAAGTCCAATACGTTCGATTACCTATTGCTACCCCTACTCGTCACATAAATTGTTTGTTGCTACGCATGAAAAGCAGTGTTCTAAATAGCGCGCTATAGCGCGTAGCGTGGAGAAAACGCGACGCTTTTGTGATATGCGTGTAAAATAGCGGTCAACTTTTTTTGTTGACCGATTTAGCGAGATTAGTCGGAACAAAGCGAGATTAAGCGCGATTTAGCGAGATTAAGCGCGATTAAACCCGCTTTAGAGTTAATGGATCTCACCTAACAATAACATTCTAATAAGCCCAAACTTAGTAAACCCAACATCCCACTACACTTAAAACCCGGCCCATCACCTACAAAGTTCAAGAATAGATCAATTTTACCCTCAACTTATCAATACCATGAAGGCATTTTACTATTATGAATCTATGATATGCTATTATGAGATTATCAAAATTTGCTTGTCTAAAATTAGTTCCTCAATGAATATAATTGTGCAAGACCTCAAGAAAATCCTATACTTAGTGTCCAATCCATTAACAGTATAATTAATGCTTAATAGTAAATGTGTATGTTTATTTTTATATAAAAAAATTATTTTTTAAATATAAAAATCTATTTATTATACTTAAAATAATATTAAAAGTACAAAACGCTTTATGACGCTTATTCTCCGCATTGACACGCTTTAGCTTATGATTCTTGATTCTCGACCTCGACGCTACGCAACGCTTTACGCTATTTAGAACACTGATGAAAAGTCATCAAATTTCTTGAACTTCGTATTGGCAAAGACTGGATCCCTACATCCCCTACTTTGGGCTAAAAAGCAAGTCACAATAAAAATAATTAATTCTCATATTCAAAAGAAGTCAGTATAAGAAAACTTTTTCTTTATTTATTTGTATTGTACTGTTATCAGCAGTCAATTTTGCCAATAGTGAGCTCAACAAATTAAAAAAAAAAAAAAAAAAATTCTTAGAAATTGTCACTTTTTTCGTTAGTTTGACAACTCTTTCGACAATGTTATGTCATGTCCATAATCTATTAGACGAATGGCCCTTGGCCGCGTTTATGAATACATAGGTATGAAACAAAGGCCTGATTACTTAGGATCGAGAAGATACTTGGCATGTCACGTACGATCATCCTATTTGAAAAAAAAAATGAATATAAGACATTGTAGGGCTTTGCACAAAATGCATAGAGCGGTTTGTGCTCAATGCAAAATACAGAGAGTTGCTTCAGTTTCATGCATTGAGTTAGACATTACAATTTTAGTATGATTTATTAATCATTTCATTATTAATCTTTCATAACGAGATTATAACGAAATCCAAACACATGGGGTCACCTAAAAATTTAGTTATGTCAAATTTATACCTCTACGGCTCTATAGTACACGTTTCTTCAAGACACTAACAAATCATTTACTAATAAGATTTAAATAGATTAAATTTAGTTGATACGACAAAGAAAGTAGAAGTAGTGGCGAATCTTTTCCTCATTATTCAAGTTTTTGTTGAGCTTTTAACAAATTGAACTCAAATTGAGATCAAATTGTATACAAAAGATATACGTTATTCAACCAACTCAACTTTTTAGTGATTTCATTTCGTACTAATTAATAAAATTTTGACTGCTTAGAAAAAAAAGCTTGAGAAATTGACCAATCATTTAATCACACACTTTCTTGTCATAAAAAAACACCAAATTGTGGCCCTATTTAAGAATCAAAATAATAAATTCTTTTTGAAGATTAGATATGCTCAACAAGTGGCAAAATTTTTGAACAATCAAAATCAATCAAATATTTCGATATTGATCTGGCCAAAAATGTGTTGCATATTTGCACCATAGCAAAATGTGACACATCATTAATGAATCTTTTCCCACTAACTATAAAAAATGATTTATCAAAATCTTTATTAGTGTGCATAAAATGTGTTTTGATATCGTTGGTCAAGGTGTCATTTGCATCCTTTTGAGTCCTAATTTTATCATTATTGGACATACATGAAATTTCCTAATTTGGAAATTGGCAAATTCGATAGTTAATTTAGACAATATTATAAGGAATTAGTTTTAGTTTTTTTTTTTTTTAAAAAAAAATAGTAGTATCGTCTTTCTAATTGCTAACGAAAGATCATGAAACGAGTTTATCAAAATTTTAATGAAAATACGACTATGAAAAACTAAATAGGACAACAGATCCCAAATTAATAATCATATGACAAAAGAATTGATCCCAACATTCTTGTACATTAAAAATCATCCAAATATTTTAATGTCGATGTGCATACAAATTGGGTACATAATTGTACCGTAGAAAATATGACACAACATTACACTTGGTGACATTTGAACCTTTACCACTATCTATTGGAAAATTGTGTTGAATATTGGGCTATTTTGATATATTTTTGAGTGGAATTCGTTCCTTCCTTTTGAAAGATCAAAGTAGATTGGTGTTATCATCTGTTAAGAATATCAAAATTATATATTTACTTGTCAAAAAAGATGCTCTGATGAATGAAAATTGGAGTTCAAAAGTATCAACTAAAAGAATTGTAGTTTATGCCATATAGAAAAAATGATCAGGTAATGAATAGTTCATATATATTCACATTTTATGAATGTATAATCATATATAGCATAAAGACTTTCTCTACGTGCACGTATGATGATACTAATCATAGACCAAATTAGCACATTGGAGCATTGAACTCATATACTAACGCGACCTATTGATTGAATATCAAATTAGAATTGGCCACTTAATATGGTGTAATTTTTGCCTTCATTTATTTATTTTATTTTTTATTTCCCTCCCAACTTTTGTAGCTCTTGAAACTCCAATGGTTATAGTCATTTTAATATGTTGTAAATGACTTTTTAATGGGTGAAATTAACTTATCATTCATGGAACCGAGCCTATAATCTAGATTAATTTTCATATGTTCCACACACATGAAACTAACTCATTTTTTCTAGTCCAAAACTATTATCTTCCATGTCTATCCGAAATTTTTTCATTTCCTGTCCAAGTCTTGATTGTTCAAGAAAATTTAGTGCTCAATTTCTAATGATTTTTCTGTTGTATACTTAATGAAGCCTTAAGCACTTGAGGTGAGAGGTCAAATTTCTTTTAAGGATATTTTGTAATACATAGGCCTTGGTTTGCAAAATCTCTCATCTCTTTAGCAATTTATTTCTTTCATAAAGTTCTTCATTTTTCATTTCATTCTTTCTGTAATTATTAAATATATTATCATATTTATTTTAACTAACAAACTTAAAACAAATTTCAAGAAAGAATTTGTTATATTTATTTATCCTAGGGAACTAATAGTTTGTTTGGTGTTTCAGAAATGACAATCGGAACAACCTATATAGATGTGACTACTAAAAATTAGATTGTAGCATAATCGACAAGTCCTTCTGTTGCTCAATTGTAAAGTCACGCTATGACCTTATTAGTGGCTCAAACAACTGGCATGCGGTAACGATTCCAATTAATCATTGAGAAAAATCCAAGAATTCAATAGGTTGAGTTTTCAAAGGTGGCAACAAAAGATGCTATTTTATGTGATCACCTTGAATCTCACAAGGTTCTTGACTAATGATGCTCTGAAATTCAAAGAGGGTGAGAGAAATATACAAATTATCAACCCATTTGATATTTGGAAATATTGCCCCTGTTTGAAACCCATTTTGAGGAAAATAGAAATTTTGGAATAGTGATTGACGTGAGAATGTGTGGTGGAAAAGTGATGAAAAGTTTTTGATTTATGTGTAATATTATTTTATTTGGAAAATGTGTGGTTGAAATGAAGAATGAGAATGAGAAATTAATGTTTGTCAAACGGGGGCATTGTGATTTTCTGTGATGAAACTATGTCATGAAAAGTGTGACCGATTCACTATACAACATGTATAGTACGATGAAAATGGCTAAGAAATTGTAGGAGTTTTTGGACTAAAAATATAAAACTGAGGATGATAGGACTAGGAAATTTATAGTTGACCACTTCATAGATTATAAAATGGTGGTTTCCAAAACTGTTATTAGTCAAATACAAGAATTTGAAGTGATTCTACACGAGATTCATGCCAATGGGATGACCTTGAGTGAAATTTTCTAAGTAGTTCCTATTATTAAAATTTTATTTCTGATGTGGAAGGATTTTAAAATTACCTTAAGCACAATGAAAGGAAATGAACATTGAAGAATTGATTTGGAGCATGGTCAGACTTCTAAAACTTACAACAAAAATGTGATTCTAAAGATAACTTCTAGGAAATAGCTAACAATGAACAATGTGATGTATATGTAGAAAATCTACAATGACCTAGTGTCCATATCACTTCTGAATAAGCATAATTTTCAAATTCTATTTGGGTAAGACAAAGTCATTCTATCTAAGAGTGAAATGTTTGGGTCACGATAAAGCTAATTCTTCTACTGACTTGTTTGAATTTTCCAATTGCGGCATGGTAGACTGGACCTTTAAAAGCTTACCCTCTTCCACAGTCATTGATTTATTACCCTGGAAGTAGCATTTTGCATGCATCATACTGATTTTCTTGTTAATTATGATACTTTGTGTACATCAATTAACTTGAATTGTATATTCAATTTTCATATTGATTCTAATTATTAGAGCAAAATTTGTGTTGAGGCAAAATTGATAAGTTCATCACTTATATAACTTGATTTAATTTACAGTGACATGCATGATTTAAATTATATAAGTACTTTACTTTTATTGATGATAGCAAAAAATATTGTTATGTGTATTTACTTAAAAGTAAGGAAGAAGCTATAGATAAACTTGTTCTCTATAAAAATATAGTTGAAAACCAACTCAATAAGTAAAATAAAGCGTTGAAAATTGATCGAAGTGGTAAGTATGAACAATCATTTGCTAAACTCTATGCACAAAATGAAATCATACATGAAACAATAACACCTTATTCGTACCAACAAAATGATGTTGTTGAATGAAATGTTACCTTAGAACTTGTGGGGAAACGTTGTGCCATAAGCAGATTAGCTTCTAATAAAGTGCATCAAAAGAAAAAAAAGTGCTCCTATGAGTTATGGAAATGAAGTCTTCCTATAAATACTTAAGAGCATGATGATTTATTGTAAAAGTGGTTGTGCCTACACAAAAGAAAGTGAAAATATGCTTGAAAAGTGTATATTGTATCTTCATTGGTCATGAACATGATAGTATTGCTTGTCATTTTTTTGTACACGAGTCTAAAATTACATACAAAAATACGATAGAAAAATTGAGAAATGCTTCATTTTTTGAACACGTATTTCCACATGTGTAAAGAGAAAACCAGCTCCTCTAAACAAACACGTGAAACTATGGTCGATAATAGCTAAGACCAAGGATTAGAAGAGAAATTTGAGGTTGCACACAGATGTAGAGGAAGTGCAAGGACAAAATAATCTTTTTGGTCCTAATTTTTTGACTTATATGATGAAAAGTGAACTTCAAAACTTTCAAGAAGTTGTGAACTTTTCTAAAAGACCTCAGCGGAAAGATAACATTAAAAGAAAAACCACACATGGGAACTGTGGATGTTCTTCTGGGATGCAAGTCACTAGGTTGCAAATGGACTTTTAAGAGGAAAATGAAAGAATATGGAACCATCAAGAAGTATAATGCTAGACTCATAATAATAGGATACAGACAACGAGAATGTCTTGGTTACTTTGAAAAGTTTTCTCTAGTAACAAGAACAACATATTACGATGACACGCGTGAATGCAACTTTGCAAAATCTTAAAGTATATTAAATGAATGTTAAAACTACATTTCTGAATAGAGATTTAGACGATAAAATCTACATAGAATAACTTGAAAGTTTTCTTCACCAGGGTACAAAAAAAGTTTGTAAATCGATGAAGCCATTTTATGGCTTGAAACAAGCACCAAAATAATGGTGTAAAAAGTTTGATAATGTCATTATGGAATGTAATTTAAGATCAACGAGTACAATAAATGCATTTATGTTAAAGATGTCGAGAATGGCTATATCATCTTATGTATTTATGTTGATGACATATTTATTATTTGTAGCAATGATAAGATAATTAAATTTATCAAATGTATGTTTAATTTAAGATTTGACGTAAAATATATTAGTTTAGTAGACGTGATACTTGCAATTAAAATCTCAAGAACACTAGATGAGTTCGGTCTAAGTCAGTCACATTATGTGAACAAGATTCTTGAAAAATTTAAAAGAATGATTTTGACATGGCTAGAACATTGATAATACAAATAAACATCTATCAATTTTTTTTTTTAAAAATATCCTACACAATTAGTAAATTGAGTAGATATATAAGCAATCTAGGATATGACCTTTGAAATAGAATATGAAGAGTATTAAGGTACTTAGGGCCTATTTGACCCCCTCCCCCCTTTTTGTTTTTTGTTTTTATTATTTTTTGAGTAGAATGCATTTTGGAATAGTAGATTGATGGTGAATGTTTGGTTAAAAATGAAGAAATTTTTTTTGGGTTGCGTGAAATATTATTTTATTGAAAAATGTGTAGTTGAAAAGAAAAGAGAGAAAAATGTATTTTGAAAAAAAAAAGAAGGATTAAGCAAGGTCTTAAGATATACTAATAGCTATGAGTTATACTATACCAAATATCCAACAATCATTGATGGATATAGGGATACTAACCGGATATTTGATATAAAAGACACAATGTCTGTAAGTGGACGTATTCATATTCGAGGTGCAATTATATAATGGAAATCCTCTTAAACAAATAATTATAGTTAGATCTACTATGAGATTTGAGTTTATAGCCTTGGATAAATGTGGTGAGGAGGTTGCGTGGCTATGCAACTTCTTATATGATATTTCAAGATGGGCAAAGTTTGAGCTAACAATCTATATACATTGTAATAGTCAATCTGCTACTAGATTAAGCCTACAAAACATGAATAACGGTATGTCTAAACATACATGTCATAGACATAATATCATGAGACAGTTACTTTCAACGATAATATTGCAAATCTGCTAACCAAATGATTAAATGGAAAGTTAGTTGGTCACATCTTACGAAATTGTGGAGGCTCAAATCTTAGAAACTTTCATAGAATTATACATATGTTTATGGGCTCAAAAGACATAAAAACGAGAACAATACTAAGTCAAAAAATCATGTGTGAAGTATATCATCATTTATATAAAAAGTAGAACAATTCAAAGATATCATATCGGTTTGTACGCTAATAAAGTAAATATACTTTTGTGAGGAAAGATTCAAAGGATAATGCTTATTATGCAAGTTTCGACCATTGAACTATATCACCAAGCTTTTTTGTTTTTCATTTTTGTCTCTCAATTTTCATTCATGTGAAGAATTGTTGGGAAACGATGCTATATATGGTGATATTTTGGAATTTTGAGTAGAATATGTTCCTTCATTTTGAAAGGTCAAAGTAGATTAGCGTTATCCTCTGTGAGAACATTGAAATAATATATTTACTTATAAAAAATGATGCTCTGACATATTTTTGAGTGGGACCCATTTTTATTTTGAAAGATCATTCTAGATTTATGTTCTTATTCGTGAGAATATTGAAATCATATATTTACTCATAAAAAATAATGCTATGATGAATGGAAATTTGGAGTTTAAAGTGTACATATTGGAAGACATTATGCATTGGACGGAAAATAATTGTAATTTGTCCCATATAGGATGATAAGGCAATGACCATTTTATGAGTATAACTTATGAAGGTGTAGTAATGTATATCATAGAGACTCTCTCGACGTACGTGCAATAAAATAAAAATCAAGGATTTAATTAACACATCGGGCTATTGATCTCATGTATGAGCGCGATCTGCAAATATGAATGTCAAATCAAAATTGACACCTTAGTAGGTCTATGTTTTGCATTTATTTATTTCAAAACGCCCTTCCAACTTCTCTAACCCTTGAAACGCCAAAGGTTTTAGTCATTTTAATAGGTTGTATTTGACTTGTTAACAAGTGAAATTAATTCACCATTCATGGAGTTGAGCCTATATTAGATATCGATTTTTCTTTGTTTTACACACATGAAATTTACTCATTTTATCTGGTTTGAACAATTATCTTCTCTGTCTATACAAAAATTATGTTCGTTGGAGTAGAAACTTGATGCTCAATTTCTACTGATTTCTTCGTTGTATTATATGATACAGATGCTAACTAAAATATCAAGCACTTATGTGGACGAATTTATTTTAAGGACATTGTGTGATACACGTCCCAATTTGCAAATCTATTCTCTCTTGAACGATTCTTGCCATTCTTTATTTCTTCCTTTCTGTAATTTATAAATATATTATCATATTATACATTTTAACTAGCACTATCCACGTTGATCCATCACAATCTTTGTCATGTGTGCAAAAATGTGTTATGATGTTGTTGGTCAAGGTGTCATTTGTATCCTTTTTCTGTTCCAATTTGATAATTATTTCGACCCACATGAAATTTCCTTATTTGGACAATGACACACATCAAATTTCATTAAAATGACTTTTAAAAAAGTACCTTATAATTACATTCCAACATACTACGGTGCATGAAAGTCAAATTCTTGTAATCTTAAGTGCTAATCGAACCCAATCCGAATTGGGTTGGATTAGGTGGCCTTTAGAAGATGGAACCATTTTAAGGCTCAGAAGGAACTCTACCAAGTTTTTATCAATAGACCAGTTTATCGATAAAAAGATAAAAAAACAGATATCAATGAATAACCCTACTTTACAGAGTAAACAAGGTTTCCTAACAAAAACTCGTGTTGACGATTTAGAATTTCGGACCCGTTATTAGGGCCGTGCAAAACTTACCAGAATGGTTTCACCGAATCAAAATCGGATTGAAACTGATCAATTCAATCCAGTCTTATTTATGTTTTATTTGATTTTGGGGGTATTAAAATCGAGAACCGATCAATTCCCGTCAGATTCTTAGATCTAATACCAAGGATAAAAAATAAAATCAATTTAACATGAAATCGTTACATTCTATTTTGAATAGTGGCCGATGCAATACACCAACCATTTTAGTTTTTCTTTAAAATCTAACCACAGTACATCAAACTCATATTCAATTTGTTATTGTATTGTTTATAAACTCGGACAAATGAATTAATCATTAAAATTCATAGATCTAATTTAAATTAAAAAGTGATTTTGAGTTCCTTTCATCCTTTTCAATTGAACATTTTGGCACCTCAAAGTATAAGAAATAAAAGTAAGAAAAACATATAGTTTTTAAAAACTGATTCTCGTCAATGACTAATTGGTTGATATTGTTGGAAAACTGAAAAATAAAACTGAGTTTTGGGCTGACTTTGGCACTAGTTTTGAGCGGGACCCGCTTGGCTATTTTGAAAGATGAAAGTTGATTTGTGTTCTCCTCCGTGAGTATATCGAAATCATATACTTGTCAAAAATGATGCTCGGGTGAATGAAAAATTGAAACTCAAAGTATGCCATGTGAAAGGAGTTTATGTTGGTGGGAAAGGAAAAATTTAAGCTTTGTCCCACATAGGAAGTGGATGAAAGTTAAAACCACTTTATAAAGGATTGCACTTTAGAATGGTGTAATCATGTGTAGCATAGAGGCTCTCTCCACGTGCGCGCGCAGGGGGGTGCAAATCCTGGACCGAAATTGGCTTCAGACTTTGAACTTGTGTGCGAGCGCGACCTACGTACACGAATGTCGGACCGAAAGGAGCAAAATTGGCCCCTTAGGAGTGTCCACGTTTTGCTACATTTTTTAATTTTTTCAATAGACTTTTGGTTTTCCAAAACTGTTGAAACTCCTAAAACTCCAATGTTAATTGCTATGAAGTTATTGAGCAATTATCTTACATTTAGTCTATATAGTCATCTCGTTTTTCAGTCTGCAGTACACGAATTCATCTGCCTGCAGTTTCTGTTTCTCTACATACAGTCTCCATTTTTGCATTTTTTTTTTCGATTTTGTTCGAGTCCGGTGGTGATA
The DNA here is from genome assembly GCA_019097785.1 of Fraxinus excelsior. Taxonomy (NCBI): domain Eukaryota; kingdom Viridiplantae; phylum Streptophyta; class Magnoliopsida; order Lamiales; family Oleaceae; genus Fraxinus; species Fraxinus excelsior. The sequence continues at coordinate 7,987,279 of CM032632.1, forward strand.
TAATTCAGGCACATAGTCAGTTCGTCGGATTAGTCTCTGTGGTGCTCAAAAACTACTGGTTCTACCGTTGTATCCTGGGAAACAGACGTTCATATCAATCCTCAAGCACGTACGGTGAGGGGGCGAATCTGTTTTAAGGAAACTGTGTTTGACACAGGCCTCGGGTTAAAAGTGTTATACAGTTTTAATAGCTTCTGGTTGTTCGATCTTGCATATTGTTGTTCTGCAATTATCTTTTGATTATTTACTGCAATTTACATATTTTACAATCTGTTATAATATGCGTAAACTGTATTTGTAAATACAGTATTTAAACTATTCATCAAAAATTGGTATCAAGTTGTAAATCCGATATCAATTCTGCATATACGGTATCTAGTGTTTAAATCCGGTATCAAAGTTGAAACAATTTTCCTACAAGCTTAAAACAGATTCGGTTATTGTTTCATTTGGTTTATTGAATTAATATTAGTTTATTGAAAACTAATATTTTTGTTTCATTTTCATAAATGGCAACCGAACAAACTAACATGGATGTGACCCAAACTGTGGCTACTGGAAAACAAGCTGTGGGCTCTAGTTCTGGTGTGGCTCAGACTGTGGCTAGATTGCCAAGTCATGTTGCAGGGTTTACAATACCTAGTGAGACTAATTTGGAATTGAACTGTAACCCGCATTCTCTATAGTGGAGGTAACATGTTTGGTTCAGGAGTTTTTACCCAGTTGGGTTTCTCCGTCATCAAACATTGCGTTAATTATTGCTTTCCAAGTATTACAACTATAGTAATTCAATTTAGAAAAATTGGTTTGTATGCTTAACCATCTAGAAACTAATTAAAAGTGACTTGTTACTTTAATTAGCGTAATTTCGCACATAAGGTCGAACTAACTCATAATCTAGATCAATCTAACGACATCTAGCGAACTCGCAAGTGGTATTAGAGCCTAAATTCAAACCCTGACCTTATATTTCTAGATGAGCAATTCATTGTGTCTTGCCATATTTTGATGGCAATAATTATGCTTATTGGAAGGTTAGAATAAAATCTTTTATAAAATCTATGGATGAGTGAATTTGGTTAAGTATGGTTAATGGTTGGATCACCCCTAGTTCTACGGTTAATAATGAAGTTATCCCTACTCCCATTGCTAATTGGATTAGAGCAAAATTAGACGAGTGTAACTGGAATACCAATGCCTTTCATGCCCTATTTATGACAATGTCCCCCTAAAAAGTTTAGGAGAGTACCTTATGTGAGGTTGCTAAAGAAGTTTGGGATATTCTACAGGCCACACATGAGGAAACTTAGGCTATTAAAAACTCGAAATTGCAGATGTTGACAACTAAGTTTGAAGAGATTAGAATGAAAGAGGATGAGACATTTATGAATTCTATGCGAGCATAAATGATAGTTAATTCTAGTTTCAACCTAGGTGAGAAAATACCAGAGTAAAACTGTAATACCTAGACCAGAAAAGTTTAAAAAGATTTGATAGATACTACTCAACCAATAAGGTGCATCTTCTTTTTCGGAAATCTATCGTTAGAAACTCTACAGTTAAGCGTGCTTAGCTTGGAACAATTCTATGATGGGTGACCCATTGGGAAGTTTTATCGGGGAGCGTGCGAGTAAGGACAAAGTATGCTGAAAAGACCCATGTTAGTGCAGTGGGGACAGTATGTCGTCGATCTAACGGCTGGGACAGCCTGTTAAGTGGGACTCGGGTCGCTGCAGTTTGGTATCAGAGTCGGTCTGCTTTTCTATAGACTGGCAAATTTTTAAAAAGAGAGAATTTTCAAAGAGATTATTTTTTTATTATTATTTAATTATTATTAATGAAAGTTGCCACTGCCATCATTCGATCCATCGACTCCAAAGGTAAAAGAAGTTTATGAGGTTTAACGTTATTTTATTTTGGATACCTGTTTTACAATTTACGAGACTTAGAAGAAGAGAAAGAAAGCGTATCCGAATTAGAAAAAAAAAGACGAGTTTGAGCATAATTTGAAGAGTTTTAAATTTATTTTCTTTACGTCCTCGTAATTTTAACTAAGAGAGATGAATAACCCCGTATAATTGGACTTTACATAATTAGCTTAGAACATGGCACCCATTCGTAGAAATGCATACATTGACACAAAACAAGCCATTAGAGACTACGACCGTTTCAGGCCTAGACTCGATTGGACAATTGTCCAACACGTAGAGCAGCTAAATATTGTATGTGATCGGGCCATACAGCATGGCTATGTGACCAATAATCACCAGTCGATCCATCACTTACTCTCGACTTTTCAGGGCGACCATGCGGAAGTAGCTCGTAGCATATACATTGATGCCATTGTGTCACCTAAAGTGGAGATGGAGTACGACACCTTCTGCGCGAGATTCGTAGCATATTGGCCCATGTACTTTGACTACCGCTTTGGGGTTACACCTGAAGAGAAGCCAGAACATGAGTCAATGCTCGAGCCCGAACTTGGGCAAGAAGATGAGTTAGAACCCGAGGAGGAACCTGAAGAAGACCCGAAAGAAGAGCCAGAGGAAGACGTTGATCTAGCGCTCGTAGAATTTTCAGACGTCGAATCATGTATAACCGAAAGAGAATAGAGAGATAGGATCTAGAGTAGGTTTGATATCTTTGTATAAAAAAATGGAAATGTTTGGCATACATGCATTCCTACTCATGTACCCGCACTAAAAGAAGTTGAGTTATGAATGAAATGATGTTTGACTCTTATTTTCCGTCTTTCGAGTTATCTTTTATTGTTTACGTTGTTAGTACGCCCAGTTAACTGTTACAAACTACCTTTAATTTTATGAAGGTCATGGCACCACCTACTCAAACTGATATCATCAGGGAATTACTCAGGGCTGTGTAAGAAATGAGACAAATCCCACCGCCAGTTAACCCCATAGTACCAGTAATAGAACAATTCAGAAGATACATCCTACCTATGTTCGATGGCGGAGATGGGCCACTAGTAGTGGAAGAATGGCTCCAGGCCATCGAAAAGATTTCCAGGCACATATCCTGCCCTGAATACAAGAAAGTAGGCTGTGCAGAGTTCATGTTAGTCGGAAGGGTTGGATTTTGGTGGGAATCTGCATCCCGCACAAGGAGCGAAGAACAACAAGCAGCTCTGACTTGGGACGAATTTAAGGAGGAGGTCAGGGACAAGTTCTTTCCAAAAGCCCTCAGAGATCACAAGGAGGCTGAGTTTCTACGATTGGTATAGGGTGAAATGGACATAACCGAATATGAGAGGAAATTTGAAGAACTGTCACGTTATGCTCCACATCTGGTGGAGATGGAGTTAAAAAAGGCTCGGCATTTTGAGAGGGGTCTACGCTCTGATGTTAAACAAATTGTCAGTTCACATGAGCTGCCAACTTACCGGAAGGTAGTAAAGAAGGCTCAAGCAGTACCTATGCCAGTGGAAGAACATGAAGCTAAGGAAATCATTATGAGTAGAGAAATCTTGGAAAGAGAAAGTGGCAAGGTCCGAGCCGCAACCAAAATCAGAACCGAAATCAAACATTCATTAAGAGGCTGAATCCATGGCCAACAGGGAGACAGATGACCAATTTCATCCCACCTTGCTCTAAGTGTCAGAGGATGCATAAAGGAGAATGCCTTTTTGGAAAGGGTGTCTGCTACAAGTATGGCCAGTCGGGTTACTTGCATCAGACTGCCGTACTCCGTCCATCCAGGGTTCCATCAGAAAGCGAACCCCGACCAGAACAGAAGAGGGAAAGCAAGAGTGTTTGCTATGGATGTAGCTGAGGATTTTGACGTAATTGCAGGTATACTAGTTACTCTGGTATTCTTGTACATGTCTTAACTATTTCCTTTCTGTATTTTCTTTCCTATCTTGAGCATGCTATTATGATACCAGGTATACTATCTATTTTCGGTATTTCCGTATATGTTCTGATAGACTCGGGAGTCACACATTCATTTATATCCAATGCATGTTTAGAAAGATCGAACCTAATAGGAGAAGAGACTAGTAGTACCCTCGAGGTTAGTTTGCCGTCAGGAGGAACTATCGATACTTATAAGATAGTCAAAGCGATACAAATAGATTTTGATGGTTAAGTTTTAGAGGCAGACTTGAATATTATTCGAATGAAAGACTTCGATATTATTCTTGGTATGGATTGGCTCAGCACCAATCGTGTCGCAATCACGTGCCACGAGAAAGAGGTTATTTTTCGCAAGGATGGTGAAGAAGTATTCAGGTTTTATGGGACGAGGATCAAGTCACTTCCTCGCCTTATCTTCGCTTTACAAGCCGAGAAGTTTTTAGCCAAGGACAATTGTCAGGGCTTTTTAGTTAATTTGCAAGACAAACTCGTAGAGGAGATTACTCTGGAATCAGTGCCAGTAGTATGTGAGTATGGTGATGTCTTTCAAGATGATCTACCCGGTACTCCGCCGGATAGACAGGTGGAATTTTCCATTGACTTGGTAGTAGGAGCTGCCCCCGTTTCTAAAGCTCCGTACCGTATGACGCCAAGGGAGTTGCAAGAACCACCATTCGAACCACCACACCAATAGGCATCAACTAACATAGCTCACTACACTGCCAAACCAATACCAAAAAACCACCAACTCATGAGGACCACCAACACCACCTTCTCTCACGCCCAACACCATAGCCAACACACGACCACCATCCTAGCAGAACACCCAACTCCAACTCCTCTAACCCAACTGCAAAACACAAGCTGCAGCCACCCAAAACCACCATCATTTCACACGCCACCACCACCATCTAGAACCACCACAACACCACCTCAAACCACCATTTTCAAACCCAAAAACAAGAAATAAAAACCCCCAAATCAAGCCCAAAACTGAGACCTCAACACCCACGCAAATCAGCCCCTACTTCGTCCCAAAATCCATCACAAACCACACAAAACCAAGACATAGCATAACCCATAACTTACCTCATTTCCCTAACCATTTCTCGAGTTTGATCGCCACCAAGAAACTCAAAGGAAATCGAACATCCAAGCCTCATTTTAACCATTGACCATGCTCCAAAAGCCCCAATCGACCCCCATTCAAATGGGCGCCACCACGCGATGGTGGCGCCGACTCCGCCGCTCGCTAGTGGTGGAAACCGGAGGAAGGGCTGAACTCTTCCTCCCCCGTCGTCTCTCTCTCTCTCTATAAATGAGAGAGAGAGAGAGAGAGAGAGAGAGAGAGAGAGAGAGAGATAGGAGAAATGTGATATTTTATTTAATTTGATTTTTAGAAATTACCCCCTAGCCCCTAGTTTTAAAAGTTAGCCATTTCGGTCCCCAAGTTTTAATAACTATTATTTCAGTTCATAAATTTCTTATTTTCAGTTTTGATGGATTTACAATTAAGTCCCTAATTTATAAAAGGTTTAATTTCAGCGCTTTAGTTTTAATTTCAGCTTTAATAGATTTACAGTTTAGTCCCTAAACTTCTAAAAGTTATTATTTCAGCTTTTAGTTGTTATTTTCAGCTTTAATAGATTTACAGTTTAATCTCTAAACTTCTAAAAGTTATTATTTCAGCTTTTAGTTGTTATTTTAAGCTTTAATAGATTTAAAGTTTAGTCCCTAAACTTCTAAAAGTTATTATTTCAATCCTTAAACTTTTATTTTCAGTTTTAATAAATTTCCAATTAAGCCACTGAACTTTATTTTATCATTTTAAATTATTTTTTTTCTGTTTCACTAATTTTCAATTAAATCCTTCAACTTTATTTTATTACTTTAAAACTTTAAAGTCTCGAAATACTAATTCAAAACTTATTTTCTATTTTGGCTAGATGAAACGTATAGATGATTAAGAGCCTGAGATTACTTTCCGCCCCATTTTGCACGTAATTTGTGATTATTGAGGTAGACTCACCTCCATTAATTAATTTAAATTATAATTGCATGTCTTATGTAAATTTACGTGATTTATATGCTTTAATGCATGAGAAGAGAATATGTCATATGAGATATATGATATTGTTATGCTTGCCATAACTTGTATGCTTTAATGCATGAGAAGAGACGAGTATCTCTTATGAGATAAGATGAGAATGTCATGCATAACTTATGTGCTTAAATGCATGAGACGAGATTACACACACCCCATGATTTTAAAGAGTCTATGATTTTCAAGAAAATGAGCCTATGATGATGATGATGATGATGATGATGATATCACGTTATATATTGCATAAGTATGTGTTCAATTATTCTGTAAATTAATTATCGACGATGAGTCTATTGAGTATTTCTTCGAAATACTCATCCCGTTATTTTAACGATATTTGTAAATTTCGGAGATGGTCGAATATGATGGGCAGTGGTGGCATAAATTGAGAGTCATAGTTATTTACTTACGAAATTTTCGCATTTTGAACACTGTTAACGTACTTTGTTATTTCATTTATTTCAAAAACTTGAGTTTTAAATTTTAAAACGATTATTCTAAGTTATTTAAATGAGTTTTTGTTGCCGACGATAATTACCGTTATGAATGTGATGTGATTTTAAAAATTAGGTTATTTTTGGAAATTATAATTACTAAAATTAGGGCAAAAGACGATGTGGCAATCCGGGTTAACGAAACTCGAGGCGCTATAGCTTGGTATCAGAGCGGGTTGCCAGCCGAAAATCGGGAACTAAGTGCTATGCGGGATAAAGTGCTACACCATAAGGTGGGATCCACCTCTTGAATCCCAATGCCTGACAATAGATCCTTAGATGGATCAAGCGTAACGAGGACATCGCGAGTCTAATGAGGGGTGATTGTACAAAAAAAAATTAAAAAGATTTGATAGATACTACTCATACCAACAAGGTACATCTTCTTTTCCAGAAGTCTATCGTTAGAAACTCCACAGTTAAGCGTACTTGGCTTGGAGCAATTCTATGATGGGCAACCCCCTGAGAAGTTTTCTCGAGGAGCGTGCGAGTGAGGACAAAGTATGTTGAAAATACCCATGTTGGTATAGTAGGGACAGTATGTCGTCGATCTAACGACCGGGACAGCCCGTTAAGTGGGACCCGAGTCGTTACAAAAACATTGTTAGAAAAATCCTTAGATCCTTGCCTGAGCGATTTAGGGCTAAAATCACTACTATTGGGGAGAGTAAGGATATAAACTCTATTAAAGTGGAAGAGCTGGTTGGATCTCTCCAAACTTATGACCTGACATTAGCTAAACCCACAAACGAAAAGTCATTCATCTTAACAACTATAAGAAATAGTTATAAAGAAGAGTCATTGGATTCAGATTTTCCTAATGAAGATGAGTTAGTATACTTTGCTAAAAAAAAGAGAAAAATGTTTGGGAATAGCATAAATCTCAAGAGAATCATATGAGTGGTCCATGTGAGTCTAGGAAGAGTTCTGAATCTATGAGATGCCATAATTGTCAATGTTTTGGATATGTTAGGAGTGAGTGCCCTAGCAGTAGGAGAAACTCGGATTAGGCTATGAATGCTATTCTTACTGATGATGAGTCTAATTCGGACAATCAGAGGAAAAAATCCACTCGTAAGGAAAGTGGACAATATATTGTTTTTACTATGAGAATGAAGAATTGATCTGATAAAGGGAGTGAGAAGGTAGAGAGCATAAGTAGTAGTGAGGATTCTGATAGCGAGGAGATATTCATGAGGTTTATGATAAGATGTATGAGTATAGTCTTAAGATTCTTACTAAAAACACAACCTTAAGTGCGAAGAATAAAGAACTCGAACTGAAAAATGAGAAGTTAGTAGCGCACATTAAGGAATCTACCTCGATCTTGAGTGAAGTGAAATCCATGAATGAAATTTTAGAGACTGGAGTTAAGAACCTCACTAGTGAGCTTGAGAAGTCCTCTAGGAAAGTCAGCGAGTTGACTATTGAGAAAGAGACCTTAGAAATCCAGGTTAAGAAGCTTATGAGCGATCTAGAATATTTTAAGTCTCAACTACTTGTCTTCTCTAGTGGTTTTGAAAAGTTAGATGATATTTTAGGAATGAGCAAGCCGACTGGAAATAAGAGAGGTCTATGTTTTAAGGAAAATAGTGCTCCTACTTCTAAGACCACGTTTTCCCTGCCACTGACCAACCCAAACATGTGCTTAACCCCAATCTTAAGGATAATGGAGTTGTTAGACAGAGGCTTACTAGAGAGCGTAAGAATCGTTGACCTAGGAATAGATGTCAGAGTCCACACAACATTAGTCCTAGGTTTGTCCTGACTTGCTTTCACTACGGTGAGTTAGGACATATATGCCCTAGATGTCATTAATTTCTGAATAGACAAAGAATCAAGAGCTTTAATAGGAATAGAAATTGGGATTTTGTTGGTTAAATTGGATTATTTACTAATCAAGTGAGTCGTTTGACCAAGTTGGTAACACAATTATCTAGGAATCGTTCTCGTACTAGGTAAGTCTTGGTGAAAAAGGGTGATCTTAAAAACTTTGATATAGATCACGGTGCTTTTAAATGTAAGATCACTCATATACCTAGCTGATTAGGTATTTTGGTGCATGCGTGTGCTTAATTGTTATGTGTTATTAACTTTTGTATGTATCACCTTTATTTGTTTGTTCTATAATTTAGTTTCATGCATGTGCATTTTAGTCATGTTTGCATTGGTACATTTTGTTTTGGTATGTGTGTTTGATTTTTGTTTTATTTTGTTTTGTGTGTGGCGTATTCATTTTTTTAAAAAGAAAAACACAAATAAATAAATAAATAAATAAAAATTGAAAATTGAAAAACAAAAAATGGGTATAGTAACTTTATTACAGCATAATATATGATATTTTTAAACTTGCATGTTGTGATTATGCATGGACATAATTGATAAGCTGCATTATAGTTTCCATTAGTTGCTTGGGTGCGTAATTAGTATAGATGTCTTTATTTACCATTTGCATTGCACACACTATGATATTTTAAATGGGACTTCACTGCATGTGTGAGATTTGGGATGCCATTCACTTGTTGGTAAGTTCACTTTGAGCATGAATTGACCATTTTTAGTAGACCTTAGCCTAAGTATATTCCATAATAAGCTCAATATATTAATATTCTTCTTCGAGGCTATTTGAATCGAGCAATTAAGCCTGCGAGGTATCTAAAAACATGGTGCCTATGGTCAACTGATTTAGGTTAACCGAACAAAAGCTCGCTATAGAATCATCTTAGTTGCTCAATGGAGAAGGACATGCACTTAAGATGAAAAATTGATGATCTTGGAAAATATGGAAGATGTGAAAAATATGAAGAGTTTGAAATATGTGAAAAATTATATGCAATCAATTTTTTTTTTTAAAAAATTGATATATAAAAAAGAGCACTAATTTATAGGTCATATTGTGTTTTATGGTTTGACTTTCATTAGTAGGAAAATATACTTATTGTCAGTGATGTTTAGCATGTCCCTTCTCATAAAATTTAGGTTTGGAGTCTCGTTGTCCTTGGATTAGTGACACTTTACATAAATGAGTCACTTATACAATTTACTCCATCTGACCTAAACTGAGTATGTGGGGAGGTTTACTACTTGTTAATTATGCTTGTGCACGCTATTAACTGTTTTTTTTGGACTGTTATATATTCGTGGTTAAAATTGAATTTGAAATTGTACCCTTAGTCATTTGTAACAAAAAAGGAGGAGATTAGAGAGAATATACACATGGGGAGCATTGAATGAAATTGAGGTTTGCATTTTATGTCTGAGGGGTCATTGGGGAGAGATATAGATATATTTGCCTACTGGATAAAAATATTGAGAGTTTGTAGTAAGGGGAAGAATGTGCATTGCATATTATATGCATGACTGTTTGAGTTTTGACGTTTTGTGATGTTAATGTTACGGTTGGTATTTTGATTGACATTAATGTTAATTCTTAAACTAGCATGCTTATTTGTATTCATGAGTTTTTGATTTCCTGTATTACGTGCTTTTACACTATGCATTAAGTTTTTTATTTCAGGAAACATGTATACTAAGGAATGCAAGAAGTAGAGAACATGAATAACTTGGTTAGTATAGATTGGGTAGTTTAGTTCGATGTATTTTATTTCCTTGACTTTATTAGTATGATTTTGTCACAAAATGCCAAAGGGGAGATTGTTAGGTCCAATATTGTAATTGACATGTTTGTGAACAAAAAAGTCTTAATTGAACACTTGTAAAAAGTTAGGTATTTAGATACAATTTTGTATAGATGAGTTATATTAGGGTTAGAGGTTGAAAATAAGGAAAACGCGGAGTTGAAATTTTGCTAGCTGCTCGCCTGTCTCACACTCGAGCGCAAGAAACAGTAGAGTTGTCGCCCACCTTTCGCCTTGATCGATAACACCCTCGCCAGAGCGATGTATTTATGCTGCCACACCTAATTCGTGATTTTGAAGAGTTTTCTACGGCCCATAACACCTAAGCATTCCCAATATAAATACAGATGTCTAGAACGAATTTCTTAAGATCGTTTCATTGTGCTTTCAGTGCAAACACATCCACATTATGTTTTGAGAGATCCAATAACATCATTCTTTGATGAAAACAAACATATTATTCTTGTGATTCAACAACCTGGTTTCAAAAAATATCAGATATTCTAATCCAAAACACCTGACTTCCTTAACACTTTGAAGAAGGGATTCAAGTGCATGAAGAAGAATATGAATATGTGATTCCTAGGTATCCACTTGGAAGAGACGTGTGTAGAAGATTGTAAGACCGAGATATCATATCTTGGTAGAAGATTGTGTGTCTGTAAGTACAACAGATCTTGGAAGCTATATGAGGTAGATCAGGAGGTCTAGTGGGATTGGCTGGACAGTATCTACGATAGCAGATCGTAAGGCTGGAATGAGCAGTAAATCTTAGAGTTGCAGGGTTTACAATAGCTAGTGGAACTAGTTTGGAATTGAACTGTAACCCACATTGTCTATAGTGGAGGTAACTGATTTGGTCCTGAGATTTTTACCGAGTTGAGCTTCTTCGTCATCAACCGTTATGTTAATTATTGCTTTCCAGGAAATTGGATTGTGTGCTTAACCATTTATAAACTAATTAAAAGTGACATGTTGCTTTAATTAACGTAATTTCGCACGTAAGGTCGAACTAACTCATAATCTAGATCAATCTAATGGCATTTAGCGAACTCACACCATATATAGAAGATGAGAGGTTGTGAGTAAAGAGACACGCCCTAAAACTCAGCAACATTTAAGAAGGGTCACGACTCTATCTGTCATTCGTTTGTGGCTGGCACCGTTCAATAGTCGCTCACTTAGAGCTGGCTTATCGCTCGAGCGACAGCTTTGTCGCTCGCTTGGTGCTATCTACCGCTCAAGTTGCAATATTAGCTGATTTTGGCCTCTTTTCTTCTTGCTTTTTTTTTTTTTTTTTTTTTCTAACTTTGGATCTTAATTTCTCATTCATTCGAACTTGGTTTTGAGATTCCAAATCTACTACAATGATGTACTCGACGAGTAAAAAAAGCTAGCCCTTGTTTGAACCCCATTTTATCAAAAAATTATTTTTTCACAACTCATTCTCAACTACACATTTTTTAATAAAATAATATTACACGTAAACCGAAAACTTTTTCTTCATTTTTAATCATGCATTCTCCAAAACTTACTATTCAAAAATGCATTTCTTCTCTTAAAATGGGGCTCAAACAAAGGCTTAATCTATTTGTTTTTATAGTTTGGCTATTGGATCAAGACCGACTATTTGGCCGAAATTAATATAGAGTCATTTTTCTAGTTTATACTTAAACCATATTTTTCAATCTTCAAACCAAATTCCAACAGCTTCTACGTTAATAGATTCTCTTGATGTGAATGTTGTTTTCATTAAATTTTTTGCAATAATTCATTTTTGATTTTATCGAATGTTGTTTTAGAGGATTAAGGAGTAGTGTTGTGATGAAAAGAAATTATATACGAATTCTGTGATTTTCTATCATCTATAACGGTAAGTATACTAGATTTTGTAGACATTTTTATTTTGTAATTGCTGCTACTAATAAATATTGAATATTTTTATTGTTAGGATTGATTTCACTTGTTGTGACACTAATCATTGGATTGATATGTTGAAGTTATATGGCGAAATAATAAAGTATTTGATTAAGAACAAAAGAATAAAAGAAAACAAGAATATGACTGAGGAATTATGAGATTTTATTGACTCAAAAATAATGGAGAAGAGAAACAAATATTACAATAATCCTAAAAGTCAGTAATCATAAATTTCACACTATAAAATTATATAGAAGAGCCTAATATTTATATGAAACATGTAGGGGACGTCCAAAATCTCTTGGTAGAGTTGTTGATGAAGTAGGATGTCAAAAATTGAGTCCAAAATGAAGTTGTAAGAAAAACGAGAAAAACACACATTTGGGCCCGAAAATTAACTTCAGGCCCGACTCGGTCTAGGCACCTAGGTCCCAGGGGTTCTACCCCATATTTTAATGTGGCGCTTTGGTGCCATTTCATTGGCGCTTGGCGTCCGTCCCTCGGGTTAATGCTATAAAAAGTATCTTTTGCCATCTAAAAGTCCTTCAAACCAAACACCTAATTATATAAACCCAAATACTTTAAACTTCTTCCAATTATCCAAACACCAAATTTCCAACTCCCAATGAGATTCCACAATAGAATTTCAACTTCACATAGAACTCCAAAAGCATTCTAAACTTGAACTCTTCTTGATGTGCACTTCAATTAGAATTCTTCAATTTACTTCAACAAGAAATTCGGGTCACACCCAAATTCTAACAATATCAGCACTGACACGAATTTCATCAAGGAATAAACTAGCTTACTCAACAATAACAAACAATTTAATTTCTCTAGCAAAACACAAAATACAAAATACTCCACCTCTTCCAATGAATCCAAGCACTACTCTACAGAATTACCTTAGATTCTAAAAAATCATAATGATTTTAAATTAACCAAAATGGTTTGTAACACACCCCAAAGTAGAATCATTACTGAATGTTTTTTCGGAAGGCCTCTTGCTAGATTGTACAGCTTCTATTCCACTTAAAGCATGCTCAACAAAATCAACATCCACATACCTTGTTCCACTTGGTCTATCCCTAGCAGTTGAATACAATGGCACCGCAGGTGATGATGGCAAATCGGCATTACCTATATTTTCGAAATTCCACTTAGCTGTATTCTTCAAATTTGACCATTTATGAGCTCCTAAAGGTATTGTACCAAACTGAATGTCCATCACGGACTGAACCTGTACTGATTGACTCTTTCAAATTCTGCACGTCCCTACAAGATATATAATTGAGACCTTCTTTGTCCCTCCAATACAATTTGGGCACCCTTACAAACCTTCAGGGCTTCACCTCCACCAAAGAACTCATAACCCTTTGAATCAAGAGTAGACAACGAGATGCGATTTTTCTTCAAATTTGGAACATGTCGAACCTGACCAAGTGTTCTAATTGTCCCATCCAAAAGCTTCAATCTGACCGTATCAATTCTAGCAACCCAACAAGATGCGTTGTTTTCCATAACTACGACACCTTTAGAAACAATTTCATATGTAGCAAACAAGTCTTTATTAGGACACATATGAAACACACATGCTGAATCAAGAATCTAATCCTCTTCCAGTTAGACTCAATGTCAGAAATAACTAAGAGTTCTCCATCACTTACAATGTTCTCTGTGAGGTTTGCTTCGCCTGAAATATCTTAATGTTTACTTGCAGCCATCATTTCTTTATTCTAAAATTTATAGCAATCCTTCTTCAAGTGCCCTTTTCTTCTTGCAGTAGTTACAAATCTGATTACTGAACTTAGACTTCGATCTGCCCATTCCTGAACCGTCATGAGCAATAAGACATTCTCCATCTCTGGCATCAGAAACTATATGCTTCATTTTCTCTTTTGAATACAAAGCATCATACACCTCCTCTATGGTGAGAGTATCGCGACTATATAAGACCGTGTCTCTAAAAGAAGAAAATGAAGCAGGCAATGAACACAATATGATCAAGGCTAAATCTTCTTCATCATACTCTACTTCCAAAGTTTCAAAATCAACGACGATCTCTTTAAATACAGCGAGGTGATCTTCCAATGATTCTCCTGTCATGCGATGAGAGTATAAACGCTGCTTGAGGTTGAACTTGCTTGTTAGACTTTTAGTCATGTACACTTGTTCTAACCTCAACCATAAAGTAGCTACTGAATTCTCCTTCAAAACGTCCTGAAGAATAGTATTTGATAGATGAAGATGAATGTGAGAAATTGCCCTTTTATCCTTCTGTGATTTTTCCTCTGCGGTCAAAGTTGTAGACATCTTGTCAATTCCTAGCAATGCATCATCCAAATCCAGTTCTGCAAGTACCGCACGCATATTACATGCCATAGCAAAAATCTAGTACTCTGATCCAAAAGCGGAATGTCATACTTCACGGAAGCCATCACGAACAAAAACTGCAAACAAATCAAACCTTGCGCTCTGTGGAAACGAACCTTGGCTCTGATACCACTTGTTAGGATTGATACCACTTGTTGTGACACCAATCATTGGATTGATATGTTGAAGTTATATGGCAAAGTAATAAAGTATTTGATCAAGAACAAAAGAATAAAAGAAAACAAAAATATGATAGATGAATTATGAGATTTTATTAACTCAAAAATAATTGAGAAGAGAAAAAAAATATTATAATGATCTTAAAAGTTAGTAATCATAAATTTCACACTATACAATTTTATAGAAAAGCCTAGTATTTATAAGAAACATGTAGAGGATGTCCAAAACCTTTTGATAGAGTTGTTGATGAAATAGGATGCCAAAAATTGAGTCCAAAATGAAGTAGGAGAAAAAAAATGTGAAAAATACACATTCGGCCCTCGTGTTAATACTCTAAAAAGTATCTTTGTCATCCAAAAGTTCTCATTCAAACCAAACTCCTAATTATATAAACCCAAATATTTTAAACTTCTTCCAATCATCAAAAAATCAAATTTCCAACTGCCAATGGGATTTCAAAATAGAACTTTAACTTGACATAGAACTCTAAAAAACATTCCAAACTTGAACTCTTCTTGATGTGCACTTCAATTAGAATTCTTCAATTTACTTCAACAAGGAATTCGGGCCACACCTAAATTCTAACATTTATAATACTAAATGAGGATTAGTAAAGTATTCTCACTATGAATTATAAAAGTTATGACAGTTTTAAGTACCATTATTGATATTAAAATTTTGTACATATGGATATTACTATAGTTAAATTATATATTCAATTTTTTTTCGAGGGTCATCATAGTATTCTTTTATGATAGGTTGATACAAGATAAGTTTTATATAGAAAATATTTTCCAAAAAAATTAAATCACATTGTTAACAAACAAAATAAGATGACTATAGTGTGCATCCAGTGTAAGCCTCTGTAATTGATGCCGAACACTTAGAGAAAATTATAAACTAGTTGGAAAAGAGGAAAAATAAGAAGGATTTATGAAAACACGCGTAACTTTAAGCTCATGTGTTAGATTTACGCAAGAGAGTATACTTCGGAAGCATTTTTCCAATTCCCTACAATCTTGCTGGGTAACTAATATTGTCAAACTTTCGGGGTCAAATTTCATTGTTTATGGCTCCGTTTTAACATTTTTCTATTTTTGGGTCAATTCAAAGGTGTTTTCATCATTTTTACAGTTTTTTTTTTTTTCGGAATTAGGGATTTTATTTGATTAGGATTCATTTTGACTATTTAAATATATGTTATGTGTTTGAAAATCCTACATTATTTTTTTATTAATAATTATTTACGTTTCCATCATGAGTTCGTAAATGTCTTAAACATCGTTATCGAGGAGTGTTTTAAGTGTATAATGTGTCTTGTCACGATCCACGATTTTAATAGCTCGTGCAGGGCTTTTGGCCGGGCATGGCTAGGGATGGCAACGGGGCGGGGCACCCCCCCCCCGCCCCGCCTTTGACGGGGCGGGGGCGGGGGCGGGGGCGGGGTGGATTTTTGCCCCGTTTAATGCCCCATTTAGTTTTTTTTTGTTTTTTTTAAACCAAAAATTTCCAATTAAATACAATTCAAAATTTTATAATCCAAAACAAATAATACTTAAAATAATTACATCAATATCCAAAGCAAGCACTGAAAACAAACGATGTCCAAAATGGGGCGATTTACAAGTAGAATTACATTGTAACTAAATTTCATTTCGTTATCTAATATTTTTCCATCTTCATAACTTCATTCATGAGCAGGGCTAGAGATGACAGAAGATAGTTCCTGAAAATTGAAGAACGAAAGATATATTATACTCAATATCATCATAATAACTACGATTAAAATTTACATTATTTGATAAATAAAATTACCTCCTCATCAATATCTTCATCATTCATGGAATCCAGACTATTCAGCTTACTGAATCACTATCTCTCCAGATTCCAGAAATATTATTTTACAATTTTTTGAATGGTTTAGAGGGAATCAGATGAAGGTAACAAATCTTCTGCGTGGATAGCAAATTTCAGCATATTTCTTTGGAAAAGGAAAACAGAAATTATTACTCCAATATTTAAATAAACTAATGTTTAGATAGAGATCAAAATAGTACTAGCCAACCAAGAATCCTTGACAGGATGCAGCCTATTAGACGGACACAGAAAAAATTTATATTGCTTAGTTAAGATACTGTAATCATATTAGCATACAAAATGCATCATTTGCTAAACACAAACCTCTACCAGCCTCAGAAAGAAGAATGTAAAATGAGAATTGGATGCAGAATCATTTTTAAAATGATGACTTACAAGACAGTTTTTGTTAAATAAGTGATTCTTTTCTAATTTGATAAATGATATGTATGATGTCCATTCCTACCTAGAAACAATTAGCATATATTCTCACTGAAGGTTTTGATAGGCCTGTTTGATACTCTTTACTAGAAAGTTGGAAATGTTTAAGATTCTGTCTTTATATTTTTTTTCTTTTTGTTCAATAATGATAATATTCTTAGTTGTCATTTCATATCCTCACTTACAGAGAGCTTTGTAATATCATCGAATGTATAAAGCAAAATGAAGTTTAGAACAGTACTAAATTCATGTTATTTGCCAAGACATTTTTCTAATACTATTTACATAAAAGAATAAAATGGAAGATTAAGCAATTACATTTTGACTGGAATTGTGATTTCTGTTCCATCTTCTCATTCCATGAGAGTTTGGACCACTGAAGCCATTGTTGGCCTCTTGCTTCTATTTTCCTCTACACAAGAAATGCCTATTAGAATCAATGTAGCTGCCTGGTTTCTTCTAAACTTACCTTTTAATCGTGGATCTACTATGCTCTTTACCGAAGAGGATCTACTATGCTCTTTACCTACTTCCAAGTTTTATCCCAAATGAAATCATATTACAGGTACATGACTAAAAGCCTAAGTGAACGTGGTAACTGGTAATTCCATTTCTATCATCAGATCATGACAAATGCTGGGTAAATTGGTGAAAGCAATAAATATATTTACAAAACCTGGGAACTCATAAGAATAATTATAAGTGAGCTAAACTGATTTGAGTGGAAAATTGGTGAAAGCAAAACTCGAAATTCCATCATTACCAAAACCAGCTGCTTCGGCTATCGATGGCGGGAGACACGGCGAGAGACCGGCGAGTAGGGATGGCAAAAAAGCTCGGCGGCTCGCACGGCTCGGGCTCGGTTCCACCGAGCCTCATTTTGAGGACTCGGCCCGAGAAAAAAAAAAAAAAAAACCCAAAATTTGCCAACTTATTCCACTCATCATGAAACTAATTATAAGTGACAAATTTATCTCAAAATGTATTACATAGATTATTTTGAAAAATAGGTAATATTTGTTTGTTTAATATTTATTGTATTATTAGTTTATTACTGTTTTCATTTATCTAAAACTCTAAGTACCTAAATACTTAAAGTAAGCATTTTCTCATTTACACAAATGTTTATTATTCTATATTAAGTGAAATTATTAGTGATATATATTGCTTAATTACATTTAAAAATTTAGCTAATTTCATCAATAGTTACTAAAATTTGTAAGAAAATTTAAATCGATCATTAAAAAGATTTCTTACTTTGTTATAATGGATAGTTACTCATTTATAAATCTAACATGTTATCCGACATAAGCCTATAAGGTGCCACAAAAAAAAAAAGAAAATCGAGCCGGCTCGGCCCGCTAAGGCTCGGGTCAAAAGCTCGGGCCAAGCCTCATTTTTTTTGGTCGGGCTCGGCTCGTTGACATCCCTACCGGCGAGTTGAGACGGCGACGGGCCGACGGCGCGGGTTCAGGGCTTCACCGCTTCATTGCTTCAGGGAGTTTGAGAGAGAGAGAGATTTGGGAGGTTTGGTGAATTTAGGGTTAGACTAATTGTTTTATTTAAGTTTTAAATTTTTTTTTTTTAAACCAAACCGGGGCGGGTTCCACGCCCCGCCAACCCGTCGGGGCGGGTTTTTTTCGTCCCATTAGGGGAGGGGCGGGGCGGGGCGGGGCGGGTTTTTTTGCCATCCCTAGGCATGGCCCAGATTCTTTTGGTTGCAAGCCGTACCTTTCATAATTGGGCCATGCCTGGCGTCTAATAAAAATTGGGCAAATTAGGCCCAGTACCCTAAAAAAATAATGAAATTGATTAATACCCTATTAACTAATTAAATCTTTTAAGAACATAATTAATACTTTAAAACCCTCCTCCTAAAACCTCCCAAGCTCCTGAACACAGGCACAAAGAAAGGAATATGAATTATAGCCGAAACTCTACGCCAACAAACCCAAGAAAGGTATATATAGTTTGAGTAGCTTTTACTAAAGAAAAAGAATCAATTCCCTTTTCTTGTAGCTTTTGATTTTCAAGTTATTTTTTCCATTATGGTACGATTAACAACAAAGCGGAAGCAATATCAGCAACAACATGCATCTGCACCATCATCGATAGTGTCGTCGAGGTCGTTAACGGGGTCTCAGGCTGCTAAAACTCCCCATCTTCCTCCTCATCCTCCGTCGACACCGTCACCTCAGCCGCCTAACGAATCATTTGCCCACTGCTATAAGTTCTTTTGGCCTATTCTATTGGCTATTAATTTCACTGTCAGTGGTCTGTTTCGGCGTCTCATTTGTATATTTATGTTTCATGTATTTGTATAGTATCTTTGCTTTTTCCATCAGATATTGTTTTTGGGACTCATATTTAGAAGGAAATTAGTTTTTGGGTTTGGGAGATATCTGGGACAACACTCATACCAACCTGATTACCTGAGGGAAATGCTGTCAAGATTCAAATAATTGGAAGAGGGACCTATATTGGTGTAATTTGTGTCACTTTTTTTAATTTTTGTTTGTTTTTTTGAGTTTGTCACATTTTTTATTGTCTGTCACATTTTTTAATTTGTGTATCTTCTTTTACTTTGTCACTTTTTTAAATTCACAACTTTTTTTTTTTAAAATTTATATCATTTTTCTTGAATTTTTGTCACTTTTTTAGTACTTGTCATTTTTTGTCACTTTTTTTAGTTACGTTTTTTTTATTTCTATCACCTTTTTTTTATTGACAAACATCAATTTTTAATAAAAGTGACAATATATGTCATTTTTTAATAAAAAAAGTGACTTAAATTTTAAAAGTGGCATTGTGCAACCTTTTTTACAAAAAAAAAAAAAAAAAAAAAATGACATTTTGTCACTTTTTTAATATTTGTTATTTTTGAATTTTTCTCGCTTTTTTTCTTTAATGTATGTAACTTTTTCCTGTCATTTTTTTAAAATTTATATAATTTTTAATAAAAGTTGTACATCACATTTTAATAAAAAGTAATATGTCACTTTTTCTCTTTCTTTTTAGAAAAAAAGTAACACAATGTCACTTTTTAAAGTGACAAACACAATGTCAATTTGGTGGAGGGCCACTTTCTTGAATTTTGTCACTTTTTAGTGTTTATCACTTCTTTCAGTCACTTTCTTGATTTCTATAACTTTTTTTTGTGATAAATATCAATTTTTAATAAAAGTCACATTATATATCATTTTTAATAAAAAAACGACACTTAACTTTAAAAATGACAGTGAATCACTTTTTCATTATCATTTTTATTTTTTTTTTACATAATCAGCATGTGGATTGGCGTGAACGTGGTGATTATTTTAAGAACACGATTATTGGTGCTGCACAAATGGATGATGTTATTTTGGTATTTGTCACATTTTTTTGTTTTGTCGCTTTTTTGAGTTTTTGCCACTTTTTTTTTTTGAAAAAGTAAAAATGTGACAATTTTAAAAAAGTGACAATTTTAAAATTGTCACTTATTAGTAAAATTTGTGTAAAAAAGTTTTTGCCCCAAGTTTTGAAAATAGTAAAAAAGTGACAATTTTATACAGTATTTTTTACTTTTTAAAAAGTTTTTCATATGATTTTTCAAAACATCCCTAATTTTAAGGGTATTTTTGTAAGTACAATCTCAATAAAATTAAAGAGCACAATAATGAATCCACCAAAACATTCTAAACCTTCAATAAGTTAGCAAATAATTTAAGTTCAATGTATGCTAAGTGATGCTACCAAAAATCGCAAATTTTCCGAGCTTGACGACTGAGAACGAGTACGAACTGGATCTTTCGATACTTGAAACAAATGCGTCGAGATTTGGCCTCATCGTCCCTCCGATACTTAAGTCAGAGAGAGAATAAAAGAAGAAAATATATGCTGAAAAATATATGTAAGAACGTACCTGAATAATGATCCAAGACCTCATATTTATAGAGTTAGGTAGTAGTTCACTCCTAATATGACTCGTTATCCTTATTTTTAGGAATGACTTATGGTAGGAGTTAGTGTTGGATTAAAATTAGAAGTCTTACCTACATTATATTTCAAGATAGACTCCTTACAGTCCTAGAATTTCTTGAAAATTGGTAATTGAATAGGATTTGGGTTCATTTTTGAAAGAGGACTAGCAATGCCCGATCACGGAATGTTTAGGTGTTGACCAAGGAAGTTTCCCGAGCACTACCACCTGAGGAGTGCTAGCGTGTTTTTGAGACGATCCATGAAGCACATCCTCGAGTTGGCTCGAGGACCACACATGCTCGAGGACTAAGGTCCCTTAGTTGAGAAATGGGGCATATTTGAAGTCCTCGTGCTCGGGAGGGGACTCCATAAACGACATCATCACTAAGATTTCATAAAATTTTATGGCGATCGTTTGATATAAAATTACAGAAGGAAGAGGAAATCTGAGTTTAAAAATCAGTCCGATCAAATTTAACATTTTGTCAGGCATAAATCTTTTATTTAACATACGTCTACTGGGGGATGGACCTTGAACCGTTATTCACTGCAATAAATGGGACCGTTAGTTAATGCAAAATTAATAACATTTGGAGATTACTTAAATGCTTCTAATATATTTTTATTTTTTTTCTGGCCTTCATGAAAAGTTTAGATTAGTGTGGCGAGCCGTAGGCCAACGTCCTCGCTCCCTAGGTGAGTTGTGACACGAGCCGAGTAGCGATTTGTCCATGTGATCCGCTCAGCAGATCGCACGAGCAACTTTGAGAGTGGCTCGCATCATTGCTTGAGAACCAAGAACGAGCTCGGCTTGCTAGTTGAGCAAGCTCACCTAGCTGTTTGCGTAGGAACCAACTTTGTAGTGTCATGATATAAACAGTGGTGGATTCACGAATTGCCGTGAGCTAGGGCAGCCTTTGACGCCCACAATAGTGAAATCTTTTACTAATATTTAACTAAACAATATCAAATTTTTTAAATTAATAGATAAATGCACTAAAACGTACAATCTAATATTATAAGAACTAGGTTGAGACTTTCATTTGTGTTGAAAAAAATCGTTCATAATCTATTAACTAATCAACATATATAAATAAAAAAATCCAATATATATAAATCACAAATCTTTAGATCATCAATTTATACAAATCACAAATCTATAAAAATTGTAAATCACCAATTCAATATATGCTGTCAAACACGAAGAACTAATGATCCAAAACCACTGGCTTATAATGTTTCGTCTTCCCCCCGACGTAGTACGGCCTATTTAAGAACCACGATTGCCAAAAGTTCATCGTCTACCCATTTTTCTAGTGATACAGGAGGCAACAAACTAAAATCTCTGTAGAGTTAGCTAGATATATTTTATATCACGTTTTGTGTTATAAATCGAGATGAGATAAATAATTTTGATCTCGCATGATGACGAACAAGTGAAAAATAATATTTGGTATTATCTTTGATGGCACATGATCTACTAATGCCTTCACTCTAAAGTGTAGCACCGGAGATAGAATTTAGTGCATGTGACAGGTTCTGTTATGGAAAAAAGCATATTGAAAGAAGAAATATTTGAGAATTGCGCTTTGAACATATAGGTTAATGCAAAAAATGCAAACTTTCTATTTTTAGGTTTTTTTTTTTTTTTTTTTTTTCTATTGTAGCCCAGTTTAGCTCATACGCATGACTTGGTCGATGAATTGCGCTTATATGGTTGAAGGATTTGCATATAGCAAAACTTCTTCTTTAGTTAGTACCTGCATTTTTTTGTAGTTGATTTTTGATAGGATACTAGCATTACAAGAAAATGACCTCTCACTTGATGCCCAATATTTGTCTTTAAGAATATCAGCTATAGATTCGTTGCTTGCATAACTATTCAACGGTACCCTTTTTGATTATACTTAACGAATATTTTGTCGAGGACATTGCGGATAATTACATTGTAGTGGTGGTGGCCGTATAAGGTTTGATGCAGGAGATTTGCACCAACAGTTCACATGCTGGTTGTTGAGTGCAAGGGTTGATTCACATTGGTTATATATTGCATTAGACACAAAACCCAATTTTACTGAGGGTAAAATGTACGGACGGTACATGAACTTTACCTCGTGTGCCAAAAACATAAAGGAACTCTACTTTGGATTAAAATCATACATAATTGAATAAATTTATATCCTATCCGTGCATGAATTTACTTCTATCTATCAAAACAAACGAGACAACCCATGTGGCAAATTGATGTAGGGGTAAAATTTATGTATGATTTTAATATAAGGGGTAAAGTTTATGTGTTATTCACGTATTTAACTCATCAAGTGTCTGTCATTTCATTGCTACGTAGGCACTAAGTTTGCCACATAGATTGTTCAATTAGTTTTGACATATAAAAATTTATTCATGCATGGATAGATTATAAATTTATGAGCTATGTATAAACTTGATACAAACTTTGAGTTTATATTGTTAAGAAATATAGTATTATTTTATTTTATTGTTTATTAAGGGTATAATAGTTTTTTTAGTTTCCTTTATTTTAGTCTATATATATTTAGGTTATGTTGAAATGCAAAATTGTGATCTAGAAAGATAAAGTAAAATGGCGGGAAAGATATTTTCTCAATTATGAGAATGAAATTCAACATTTCAATGAAAGTGAAGTACGCCTAATTATACAATGTTCAACCACTAAAACGGAATTGAAGAATAGCAAAATGACTTAAATAACCTCAAACTATTTTACATTTTAACACTCCCATCTTATCAAGTAGTGAAGTAAATCTTGTTCCAGCCAAGGACTTTGTCAATAGATATGCAACATTTTTACCTCATTAGCCTAAACCTTGTCCCTTACCAAATGACAATCTATTTCTATATGCTTGGTTCTCTCATGGGAAACAGGGTTACTTGCTATGTGTATGGCAGCCTGATTGTCGCAAAATAGTAAGGCGGGTTTAGTATGAACAACACTCAAATCATTCAACACATTTTTCAGCCATATAAATTCACACACTACAGCAGCCATTGCCCTGTACTCTGCCTCTACTGAAGATCTGGACACGATATGCTGCTTTTTAGACTTCCATGACACTAAAGAATCTCCCAAAAATATGCAATACCATGTGATAGATCTTCTTGTATCAGAACACGCTGCCCAATCAGCATCGCAATACCACTTGAGCTGAAGATCAGACTTGCTGGGAAAGAACAGCCCTTGCCCTGGTGTACCTTTTAAATACCTCAATACATGATAGGCTGCCTCAAGATGAGGTTGTTTAGGTGATTGAAGAAACTAGCTCAAGACTTGGATAGCATAAGACAAGTCAGGTCTAGTGATTGTCAGGTAGAGAATTCTTCCCACAAGCCTCCTGTAGACACTGGGATCAACAATGGCCATGCCTTCAACCTTTTTCAATTTCAGATTATATGACAATGGACTATTTGCTGGCTTTGCACCAAGATACCCATCATCATTCAAGACATCCAATGCATATTTTCTCTGGCAAATGCTTATTCCTGTTGAGTTTCTCGCAACTTCAAAACCCAAGAAGTATTTTAGAATTCTTAAGTCTTTTAGCTTGAACTGCTTGTTTAACTCAGACTTGAACATTTTGATGTAAGATATATCGTTTCCCCCAATTATTATATCATCCACATATATCAAAAGTGTGGTGAATGAACAACCATGTGCTTTGCTAAACAATGAATGATCAGACCTTGATTGCTTGAAACCTTGTGACAAAATGTAGGAAGTGAGCTTTATGTCCATTGTCTTGAAGCTTGCTTCAGTTCGTAAATCGATTTGTTTAGCTTACAAACCAACTGCTTACCATGCTCTCCCTGTTGTTCATAACCTGAAGGCATAAGCATATAAACCTCCTCATCCAATTCGCCATGGAGAAATGCATTATTGATATCCAGTTGGTGAAGATGTCAATGCTTGTTTGCTGCTACTGCCAAGAGTGTCTTAACCGTAACCAATTTCGCAACAGGGGAAAAAGTTTCCTCATAGTCCAACCTAGCGTGTTGAGTGAACCCCTTTGCTACTAGACGTGCTTTCTTCCTCTCCTCTGTGCTATCAGACTTCATTTTAATTTTGAAGACCCACTTGCAAGCAACTGGAGTCTTATGTTTAGGAAGTTCAGTAACATCCCAAGTATGATTTGATACTAATGCACTGTATTCAGTATCCATAGCTTCTTTCCAATCAGGGTACTATGATGCCTCAGCAAAATTTCTGGGCTCAAAAGCAGCAGATAAGACCAGAGTAAAAATCCTTTGAGTAAGAGACAGTAGGTGGTAACCCAGATAATTCTCAATGGGATATTGCTTGCTAAACTTAGAATCTGTCTTCGTGGAATTTGATTGAGAGGATGCCAACTGAGTTATGAGACTACAATGATAGTTTTGTAGGTATGGAGGGGCACGTTTTGTTCTAGTACATTTTCTTGTAGGAGTAATGAGACGTAGTGAAGAATTTGTAGACAATGGACTAGAATCCATAGGTATAGAAGAGGATATTTCAGGAGATAATTGAATGGGATTTTGAATCCTATGAGTATCAGACGATTCTAAGTTGTTGGAAGTGTGATATGGAGTAAATTCATCAAGCTGAAATTATGATGAACAACGAATAAATGATAGACAAGTTGATTGACATTATCAGAATTAGATATGGAAGTGAGGAAATCAGGATTATGAAAGGGAAAATGTTTTCACAAAATAAAACATCTTTGGAGACAAATACCACATTGGTTTTGAGATTAAGAAGCTTATAAGCCTTCATTCTAAAAGGATAGCCTATAAAGATGCAAGGGATGGCCCTTGGATCAAACTTGGTTCTGTTTCGCTTCAAGGTAGATGCATAACATAGACATCCAAAAAATTTAAGCGTGTTATAGGATGTCATGGTTTTGAATAGCATTTCATAAGGCAACTTGTTGGCAAGTACGATAGAGGGTGTTCTGTTTATGATATGAGTGGCAGTTAATATGCATTCACCCCAAAAACGATTAGGTAATTTGCTTGAAACTTAAGGGACCTGACAACATTTAATAGGTGTTGCTGCTTCCTTTCAACAACCACTTTTTGCTGAGGTGTTTCAACACAACTCAGCTGATGAATAATTCCTTTAGATAGGTAGAAATCAGTCAGTTTGAATTCTAGACCATTGTCAGATCTAATGATCTTAATATTGCACTGAAAATGAGTTTGAATAAGGAAATAGAATGACTGAATATAAGTTCTAGTCTGAGATTTGTCCCTCATAAGATAGGTCCATGTCATTCTACTGAAGTCATTGACAATAGTCAGAAAGTATTTCGAACCATCTAAAGAAGGGACTGAGTAAGGCCTCCATATGTCACAATGAATGATTTCAAACTTATGTGTGGATTTAGTTTCACTGTTAGGGAATGACAATCTATGCTGTTTTGCCAAAGGATAGATAACACATTGCATTTCTTTATTGACTTCAATATTGGGTACAGACTTGTGTAAAATGTGGGTTGTTGATTTGGGGTTTTTATTTCATGATTGGGTGGTTTTTGGGGTTGCTTTGGTGGCGGTTTGAGGTTGTTTGGGTGTCGATTTTGCTCGATTTTTTGTGGTGGTGGTTTGAGAGTTGCCAGTGAGTTAGGGTTCAATTTTGGGCTATTGGCCATGAGTTGGTGGAGGTCACGATTTTGGGTTGTTGGTGGCTTGAGGTGGGGCGTTGGTGGCGGGTTTTTGGCAGTCGGTTTTTGAGCTCGGTTTTTGTGGCCTTGAGGTGATGTTGGTGGTTTGAGATGGTTGTTGTGGTCATTGAGTTGGAGCTGGAATTGCAGTGGCAAATGGTTAAAATCGAGGGCTGCAGTGTTGATGGTGAATGGTGGTTTGGTGGGTGGGCTGCATAGTGTTGCAACTTGAGGAGTTCACTATTGATGCTAGAAATGGGTTCTAGCATCAATGGTGACCCATAGTGAAAATGGAGTTAAGGGTGTGAGGTGGAGATAGTGTTGATGCTAGAAATTGATGTTCTAGCATCCACATTAATTTCCAAAAATTGAGGAAAAGAGAGAAAGCTTACCAAAAATGATTGCTAGATTGGTGAGGAGAGGAAGGATGTGGAGTGTCTATGAATAGAATCTTCTAGGGCACAAATCCCTAGACAACTAATTGGGCCAGGATGTTGGGCCGAGAAATATTTTCTATTTGGACTTAAAAAGCAATGGACCTAAATGAATTTGGGCTAAGAAGAATTAAAATTTTGATTTGGGCATATTTCATTGGGCCTATGTAATTGGATTGAGAAGTTGGACTTAAAATAATTATGGAACATATATTTTACTTAATTTACTAAAAGTTGGATTTAAAAATAAAATAACAAGAAATTAATACTTTAAACTTATTTGGAAACAAATTCGATTTGAAATAATTTAAATTTGATTATAACGGCTAGACGAACAAGCTTTGGCTTTAACGTTAGGGTTTAGGGTTTAGCGACACTTTTTTCGAGAAATAATTTTATTTTATTTAAAAGTTCTCGGTCGCTACAGATATTCTTAAGCGGGCTAGACTTAATGATAATAAGACTGTTGATACTCCCATTGAGGCTAACGCAAAGTATTCTTCTTCTGATGGTTTACCTTTGTCGGATCCTACTTTATATCGTACTATTGTTAAGAGTTTGGTATATCTCACTATTACTCGTTCAGATATTGCATATGCTGTTCATGTTGTTAGTCAATTTGTTGCTTCTCCTACTACAGTTCATTGGGCAATTGTTCTTCATATTTTACGGTATCTTCAGGGTATAGTCTTTCAGAGTCTTTTACTTTCATCCACCTCTTCCTTGGAGTTGCGTGCATACTCTGATGCTGATCCCACAGATCGTAAGTCTGTTACTGGTTTCTGTATTTTTTTGGGTGATTCTTTTATTTTTTGGAAGAGCAAAAAACAACCTATTGTTTCTCAATCTTCAACCGAAGCAGAATATCGTGCTATGGCATCTATTACCAAAGAAATTGTTTGGCTACGTTGGTTACTTGCAAATATGAGAGTTTTTCTTTCTCATCCTACTCCTATGTATTACGACAACCAGAGTTCTATTTAGACTGCTCACAACTAGATTTTTCATGAATGAACTAAGCACATTGAGATCGATTGTCACCTTACTCGTCATCATTTCAAGCATGACATAATTACTTTGTCATTTGTTTCTTCTTCTTTTACAGCTTGCAGATTTCTTTACCAAATCACATTCTATTTCCCGTTTTCGTTTTTTAGTTGGCAAACTCTTGATGCTTGTAGCTGCCGCATCGTGAGTTTGAGGGGAGATGTTAAGAAATATAGTATTATTTTATTTTATTGTTTATTAAGGATAGAATAATCTTTTTAGTTTCTATTGTTTTAGCCTATATATATTTATGTTAAATCATCTTTTTGTATTCAATTTTCATTATGCAAAATTAATGAAACCCTAGCCTCTCTTTTTTTCTTTCTTTTCTTTGAATTGTTTAACATATATATCGTTTTGGTACATGGAGTTTTAGTTCATGCATCTTTCAGCCATATAACCATTTTATTAATTGTTTTACGCTTGAATTATAGCAACTTCCTTTTAGGGACTCGTTTGAGCTAATGATCCCTTAAACCTTCTAGAGTATTTTCCACGACAATGGGAAATGCAGGGGGTATACACATGTCCATTTATGAGCGGTTATAATTGTAATTACTTTCAATGGACAAAAATATATACCTTCTTGTAGTAACTAGGTTCGCCCTTCTAGACACTAGATGTTAGATTGAAAACTTTATGAATCCTGATATCGAAAACCTTTTTGTTTGTTGCTAAGATCCTCCATGTCAAATCACCAAGAAAATTAAACGTGTGGAACATATTTTGATCTATTGGGAATGAAGAACGAAGATTGATTGCAAGTTCTTGATTGTGATTGTAGGTTTTTGATCTTTTTCTTTAATATGTTTTCTTTTGTATTCTTGTGTTATTAGGATGACACATAAAATGAGAATATCACGTATAAATTTGGGGCCGAAATCCTATAAGTGTTTCCATATGTATTTTGGTCCATCATAATATACAACCCAAAGGATTTAGTCTCTACACATATATAGGTCTATATCATATTAGATATCCAAAGCTCAATAGCTTTAATTCTTTATTAGATCACTTTAAAGGGACTTAACTTTAAGATATCTTTTAATACACAATTAATTATATATGTGCACTCATATGACAAATTAAACCCCAACAATCTCTGCTTGGACCATATATATTACCTTATAAATGTGTATAACCTTATAAGCTCAAATTTTTTGTCATCATAATCAAAAGAATCTATAAATAATATCGTCCATTGATTATGTGCATATAGGATCAAAGAGGTCTTCGTTACAAGTATCATAACTTAATCCATCAATGGTCACATATATCAACACAATCAATGACATAGATCAAGCATGAAAGTGTAGCACAAAAATTACATGCAATGTGATCTAAACATACATATTTCCAATTGGTCCTAATTTATTCTTTAATAAGACCAAACAAAAGACTTCAACCTAAATGAAAATAATTAAATACTTTATTTCTGAAATAAACTCAATATCCATAAACAAAAATATGTGTCTAAAATAGACAATATCCAAATACAAACTCCTACTAAACTAAACTAGAATATCTAATGGTGCAACACCCATGTAAGTAGTATGCTTATGAAAGACCTTGGGCTGTAGCCCTTTAGTGAAGAATCCGCCATTATAGACTTTGTCCCAATATGTTCTATAGTAACTTGACCACTCCGAATTCTCTTCTTAAGAACTAGGAACTTGGTGTCTATAAATTTAGACTTTGTTGAACTCCTGTTGTTATTTGAATATAACACATTTGATTTATTGTTTCAAAATAGTTTAAGCGATCTTTCAATTCCATCCATAATGCTCAGTCCAGTGACAAAATTTCTCAGCCATATTCCTTGATTTTATTCTCATAACATGCTATAAATCCCGCTACCATAGTTGAAGAAGCTACTAGTGTCTGCTTGACACTTTTCAAGATATAGCTCCTCTAGTCAGCAAGTAGAGCCTAACGTGGATCTCTGACTGTCCTAAAAGGACTCATGACAAATGGTTTGTAGGATTTAACACGCCTTAGAAGAAAAAAGACTCTAAGTGCTTTTGTTTTCTCCTTAGAACTTGAAGAATACTCAAAATGAATATGTAAAGAGACTTTGGTAAAACTCTTTCAATATGTAAAGAACAATTGTTGGTGGTTTATTATTTTTAGGAATGAAATCTATCTAATTTATATAGATTCTCATTCATACACTACGAAAAAGCCTCAATGGTTCATGAATAGACAGATTTATTCATGAAAAGATGCCAAAAAATGTACCAAAAATTTCAGACCAACAGTTTGATTTTTGAACAGGAGCAATATAAAATAGGGTGATCATCCAAGCTACTTGAAACTCTCGGGTGGCCAAGACCGATTGCCCGACCATTTTCATCCCTTATCCGTTTTTATTCTCGTTTCGTTTCTGATCTACATACTCATGTAGATGTATTATCACTCCAATATACTCATCGTTATAAGTTGACTACCAAATTACAACAATCATCCACTTGTTCAACTTTATAATGGTACACATATTCAAAA
Source organism: Fraxinus excelsior (assembly GCA_019097785.1). Lineage (NCBI taxonomy): Eukaryota > Viridiplantae > Streptophyta > Magnoliopsida > Lamiales > Oleaceae > Fraxinus > Fraxinus excelsior. The sequence continues at coordinate 8,017,779 of CM032632.1, forward strand.
TATCAACATGCTTACGTATTAGATATCTTTTGATTTGAATCTAATTATAGTGTACTTCTCGCAAAGTATCATCGAAATTATAGGTAGAATGATAGCTTTGAACTAGCTATTCATTGTGATAATATTGGTGAAAATTTGTTCACAAGTTCCTCAAACTTGCTTAGCACTAATAAACATTGCGCACATCCTATTCGTCAATCTTTTAAGAGAAAACTCTAGTTCTGTATTGAGGTGGCACCATCTCGAAGTTCATCTTGGTGAAATTCTTCAAATATCTTTGTTACTTTTAAAAATACTTGTACTAAGTAATGAATTTTATTAAGAGTTTTATAGCTCAACCCTTCTTTTAAGTAATAACCACCATTACATAATTAGGATATGGTTCTTGCAGATATTATAATAGTGAAACTATTCACTTATCTAATGACTTCTCATTCTTTGAACCCGTAGATCACTGTTTTAGTAACGACAAGTAGAGCTGCCACCATTGATTGATCTTTTTAGTTTAAGAGTTTCAATCACATCATACTCGAAATAGATATACCTAAATCTCTATTTTGAAGTTTAGTGAAAAGATCCACTAGGTTCTTAATTGAGATAACATAATTTAGAGAAATTATACCTCTTGACTAATTTCCACTAATTTCCAATTTTTTCTTACTTGCTCTACACACTCGTATGGATGTATTATCATTCCAATATACTCATCATTATAAATTACAACAAAAGTTTCATAGAAGAGAAGAATAAATAAATGTAATAAATAAAAATATATAATTTTGTGTAAATATGAAAATGGAAAAAAGTTATTAAATGATGCAGTGAAAGGACCCGAATGAATATTAATTTATTGTGGGATAAATGATGAGAAAATATTTAATTAACTGGGAATGAAATAGTAGTTGAACTTTTGGGGAACAAAATATACTTCAAAAAAAATTCTATTCGAAGTGTTATGTAATGTAATAAAATGGTGTGATTTGTTATTTTAATTATGAATATTAATCTGATTTATTTAACTATTTTTAATGGCAACTATTTATAAATTGTTATTTTTGGTTACCATACTATAAAATATAGGGTAAAATGCAAATTTAAAAAATATGGCGGGTAAAGTGTAAATGCACTTATAAAATTCCCGTATTTTTATTCACACCCCTTAGATATTATTTTGTTAAGGTCGACCGTGCCATTTCCTTTACTTAAGATTAGGGTTTTTCTCTTTAGGATTTTACTATTTAAACTCTAATTAGGAGATTTTTATTTTTTGGTTATTTTTGTAGTAATTATAGAAGGCAATCTCTTTTCCGTATTATACTGAATCAAAGTAATTAGGTTAAGGTATTGTTCTTTATTCTTAACACTTGCACGATTCAGTTGGCATGAGAGCCAACTTCAAGCTACTGATGATGCCTTCGACACCACGATCGGCTAATTATGAATCTCTCATGGAAGAGATTTAGCAAGAGGAAAATATGACACATTTGAGATAACATATGACATGTCAATGCAATAAATCATTATTTTGATGGCAAAACAAATGTTAGGTTTTAGTTGATTTTGTAATTGACCAATTATGTGAACAAAACTTAAATGGGTAGGTTGTTAAAGTTCAAGGAGAAATGTGCAAATTGCTTAAAAGTTGGTTATTAGGTCTAGGGTTTCGAGTTAGGAATAAGGAGGAAAACGACGCGAATTTTCGCTGGATTGTCACCAAAGGTTGGCTCGAGCTACAAATGCAGAAACATCGTCGCTAGATCATCGCTCCTCTTTCGCTCGAGAGACACCTGTCGCTGGACCTTTGCTCGAGCGACAGCTTTATACAAGAATATTTTATTTCGCATTTTAAATGCTTTTTTCTCGGCCCATCTGTTTTCTACCCTACCTATAAATATCCTAAAGCTACAGAACGAGAATTCTAAGGTTGAACAATAAACAAACATTGTGCTGTCAATTTTCTTTCATCCTTGAAGCTTTCAACCTTCATGTTTCTTTGAAATTCGTTCTTGGTAGTAAGAAAAACATCAATTTCAATATCCAAATACCAAAAAACTAAACTTCCTACATATTCGTCAGAGGTGCTGAATATCAAGGAAGGCGACTAGAGTTCTAGTCTGTGAAGAACATGTTGTTCTTCATAATCTACGGGAGATATGTGATTCTACTAAGCTAGGGGCTGCTGCAGTATGTCGGATTCCTAGAAGAGCGTTGGTTAATACAACTGGAATTGGTGAATGGGAGCACAGAATTCAGGATAGCTGTCAGAATTACAGTCAGGAGATCAGATAGTTCGTGTCCTCGTCTAGTCTGATAGACTGTAAGTACAGAATCGTTTATAGTGGATTGATCGGCAAAGTGCCCTAATAATCTGACTTGTATGATTAATCATCTAGATAAGAATGAAAAGTGACCAGTTGCTATTTAATTCGTGTTTATTTTTAATTCTGCATTAAATACCTATTCACCACCCTCTATGTATTGTTAAGGTCGAACTTCCATTTTTCAATTGGTATCGGAGCTTAATTTCGATTCTGACCCTTATTTGATTTAATCTAGATGAGCAGTTCTTTGTCTGTACTGCCATATTTTGATAGAAGTAATTATGCCTACTGGAAAGTTCAAATGAGAGTTTTTTAAGGCTTTGGATGAACGTATTTAGATTTGTGTGCAAAATGGGTGGACTTTACCTACAACAACGGTTGATGGTGTAGTTACACTCACTGCTATTTCTTTGTGGACCAAAACAAACTTAGATGAATATAATTGGAACAGTAATGGTTTGCATGCTTAGTTTATGGTTGTCTCTTGAGGAATTTAGAAAAGTGTCCATGTGTGAGACAGCTAAGGAAGTTTGTGACATTTTAGAGACAACCTATGAGGGTACTAAAATTGTGAAAACTTCAAATTGAAAATATTGAGGTCTAGAGTTGAAGAACTTAGGATGAATGATGAAGGAGATTTTATGAGTTCTTTGCTAAGTTGAACGATATTGTGAATTCTAGTTTTAATCTAGGCGAAAGGATCCTCGAGTCAAAAATTTTTCTTAAGGTTCTTAGATCTCTATCTGAAAGGTTTAGATCTAAGGTAACTGCAATTGAAGAAAGTAAGGACATAGACAATGTTAAAGTAGAAGAACTCGTAGGATCCCTCCGAACTTATGAATTGACCGTAACACAACCTAAGAAATAAAAATCCACCGCCATGAACACTGTTAGAGAAGTTAAGAGCGAGTCCTCTGACACTAAGATACTTAAGGATGACAAAATTGCCTATTTCGTTAAAAAATTTCAGAAGGTGATGAGGAATAGAAGAAAGCCTCAGGCTCAGGGTAGTGAAGTCCCTAATAAATTTTCAAGAGGTAGATGTGAGAAGAATACCTCTAGGACTCATGTTAGTAAAACTCAATCTGTCCAATACCATGAGTGCAAGGGTTACGGTCACATTAGGAGTGAATGTTCTAATTTGATGAAGAGTTCGGGTAAAGAAATGCGTAAGGCTTTAGCCTTGACCATGAGTGACGAGGAGTCAGATTCTATTTCTCATGATGAGACATTAGGTGGTGAGGATGAACGTGAGTATATGGCCATCAACACGATTGTTGAAATCAAATTTGACTATGAGATTGAGAAAGGAGAAATGGAGGGTGAGATTGAACGATCGAGAGAATTGTTGAGTTGTCGTGTTGCTCATCTTGTTCTGGTATCTTGATAGTGCATGTTTAAGACACGTGTGGTGACAAGTCTCTATTTTCTTCACTTGATGAGTGGAATGGTGGTGTTGTTACGTTTGGTGATGGAGCTACTACACCGATACTTGGAAAATGAGTTGTGAGTATTGCTGGACTACTTGCCATCTCAGATGTGCTGTTTGTAAAATGTTTAAAGCTAAACTTGTTGAGTATCAGTCAAATTTGTGATGCTGATTGTGAGGTTACCTTTGTCCAGAAAAGGTATTCTGTCTATGACACGACTGGTAGCATTGTTCTTAGAGGAGTGAGAACGTTTGAAAATTGTTATGAAGTCTTACCCAATTCTAATTACAGGTGTAGTAGTGCCAAGATCAACGTAATCGAGCTGTGGCATCAATGACTAGGTCAGATGAACCACAACAGTCTGTCTAAACTTGCTAAGAAGGAGATTGTCAATGGCCTACCTAAGATGGATAATTCTAATACCACTGTTTGTGGTCCGTGTCAACAAGGTAAACAACTTAGGGTTCCCCATAAACAAACATCTAATATCTTGACGAGCAAGCCTCTTGAATTATTCCATATGGATCTGATGGGACCATCAATGACCGAAAGTCTGGGTGGTAAAAGATATATTTTGGTTGTGGTTGATGACTTTTCTTGGTTCACTTGGATTGGATTGCTGAGAACTTGTCATCTCATTGTGTAAGAAACTTAGAAATGAGAAATGTTATTCCATGTCCAGAATTCGTAGTGATCATGGTAAGGAGTTCAAAAACTCAAATCTTGAGAACTTCTGTCTGGAGAATGGAATCCAACATGAGTTCTCTTCATTGATCACTCCACAACAGAATGAGGTTGTTGAGAGAAAAAATCGTGTGCTTCAAGAAATGGAGAGAGCTATGCTTCATGGTAAAGATTTAGCTATGCATTTCAGGGATGAAGCCATAAATACTACATGTCACATTGTCAATAGAGTTTATTTTAGACCAAAAACTGATATGACTCCGTGTGAGATTTAGAAGGGTAAACAGCCCACTGTCAAGTACTTTCGTGTGTTTGGTAGCAAGTGCTACATTTTGAGACATAGGGAGAATTTGGGAAAGTTTGATTCCAAGAGTGATGAATGTATATTCTTAGGGTATTCCAAGAATAGTCAGGCTCATTGGGTATACAACAATCATACACGTGTTGTGATAAAATATATAAATGTGGTAGTTGATGATACTTGTTGTGAGGGAGAGACCGGTGGAAAGTGTGTTGAGTTGGAACAATTAAATTTTGAACCAGCTGAGGTAACTGAACCTAAGGAAGCTTTAGTTGCTAATCCCCAACGGACATCTAATGAGTTGTTAGTTTCTACTAAGGATACTGCATCTGATAATGAAGCTAAACCACCTTAAGAGCCTTCGTCTAGAGTGAAATTGAATCATCCTAAGGACAATGTGATTGGAGAGATCGAAGAAGGTATGAGATTTCGCAGAAGGGTTTTGAACAACCTATCTCATGTGAGCTATGTATCTTAGATTGAACCAAATAAAGTTGATGAAGTCCTTGGGAATAAATGTTGGGTGAATGTGGTGCATGAAGATTTAAATTAGTTTGTTAGAAAAAGAGTTTGGGATTTAGTACCTAGGCCAGATGATTGCAATGTTATTGGTACCAAATGGATATTTAAAAATAAAATTAATGATCAAGGTACCATTACGAGAAATAAGGCTAGGTTGGTTGCCCAGGGGTATACTCAGGTTGAAGGTGTTGATTTTGATGAGACATTTGCTCCTGTTGCTAGGCTTGAATCCATTAGAATTCTTCTGGCTCTTGCCCGCACTTCGGGTTTCAAATTGTACCAAAGGGATGTCAAATTGCGTTCCTGAATGGTGTCCTTTAGAAAAAATCTTATGTGGAACAACTTAAAGGGTTTGTTGATCCTAAATGCCCGCACTATGTGTATAGGCTGAGTAAAGCTTTGTATGGGCTGAAACAAGCTCCGAGAGCTTGGTATGATCAGCTTACTACATACCTCCTGGATCTTGGCTTCACGAGAGGTGGTGCTAACAGAAGTTTGTTCATAAGACGTGTTGAAGATACCATTACCATAACTCAGATCTATGTGAATGACATCGTCTTTGGTTCTCCTGTTGATTCTCTAGCTCATGAGTTTGTAGATTGTATGAAGCAAGACTTTGAGATGAGTGTGATTAGTGAATTAACATATTTTCTTGGTCTTCAAGTCAAGCAGACTGATGAGGGGTTGTTCATTTCACAATCGAAATATGCTAAGAATCTTGTCAAGTGATTTGGGTTGGACAGTAAGAAACACACTAGAACCCCTATGAGCACCAGTATCATGTTAGGTCTAGATCCTACAGGTAAGAGTATTGATCAAACACTTTATAGGAGCATGCTAGGTAGTCTGCTTTATCTTACTGCTAGTAGACCTGACATTGCATTTAGTTTAGAAGTGTGTGTGCATTTTCAGGCTGATCCTTAGGAGTCTCACCTGAGTGCTGTATGATGTATTATTATATATGACAATGGTACTGTTGATTATGACATTTTGTACTCTAGAGACTCTACTCTTGATCTTGCTGGATATTCTGACGTCGATTGGGTTGGTAATGCCGATGATAGAAAGAGTACATCAGGTGGTTGTTTTTATATTGGTGCTAACCTCATGGCTTGGATGAGTAAGAAACAAAATTCTATCTCATTGTCTACAGCTAAGGCCGAGTACATTGCTGCTGGTTGTTGTACTCAACTGCATTGGATAAAGCAAATGTTGAGTGATTATGAGATTGAACAGGGTACTATGACTGTGTTTTGTGATAATACAAGCGCTATTAATGTTTCTAAAAATCCTATTCAACACTCTCAATCCAAACACATTGACATTAGACATCATTTCATTCGAGAGCTTGTGGAAACTCAAATTGTAAATCTTGAACACGTTTCCACTGAAAACCAATTAGCTGATTTATTTACTAAATCGTTGGATGGTCTTCAATTTGAGTATCTTCGTACAGCTATTGGTATTTGTGTTCCTCTCTGATTGAGGTTATTTGATGCATGCGAGTATGCTACTACTGATTGTTATTATGATATGTATGCATCATATTTATTTACTTGTTTTCATGCATTGTGCTTTGATTAAATGTTCATTCATATAGTTTATCCAAAAACAAACAAAAATATTTTTTTTGTTTATTTTATCTTGGTTGTATTTTGAGCAAAAAAATTAAAAATAAAAAAATAAAAAAAGTTTGATATGGAAATTTGTACCTCATATTGCATGATACACTTGATTTTGTTGGTATTAATCAAGCATGCATTTATTTGGTAAGCTGTAACATAATTTCCATGGCTAGTTTAGAATGCTTGTGGAGTATTTAATATAAGTCTCTTCATATACCATCTGCACTGCACACACTATGACTTTGTTAATGAGACTCTACCGCGTGTGTGAGATTTGTGATGACAGTCACATGTTAGTAGGGTGACTTTGAACATGAACTGACCATATTTATTAGACCTAAGTTCGATATTACCCTTGCACGAATCAATCTCTGTATGAAAAATTATTATAAGGGACTTAATATCTTAATGCTTCTTTTCAGAGCCTATTTGACTCAAGTAATTAAGCTCGAGGGGTTTCTCAAAACCTGGTGCCTATGTTCATCTAACTTAGGTTAACCGGCCTAAATCTCTTTATAGGGATCATGTTAGTCGCTTAATGGAAAGGAGCCGTACTTAAGATGAATAAAAATATGTGAGTATTCCTTTTAAAAATTGTGATAAAAAAATCATATTTGTGTTGTAAGTCAGGGGGAGAAAAGACATTGTTCATTTCAAATGACCTTTCATATGTAGGTTCTAATGTGCTATACAGTTTGACTTTTATAAGTTGAGGAATATACTTATTAGCAGTGATATTTAGCATGTCTTTTCTCACAAATTTAAGGTTTGGAGTCCTAGTGCCAGATGATTAGTGACACTTAACAAATATGAGTCATTTATATCATTTACTCCATGAGTGCTTTAAGTTGGAATTGTGGAAATTTTACTGTTCACTGCATATACTTGTGATTGCTTATACCTACATTATTAAGATGTTGTGTGATTTTACTTTGTCCCTTGTCATTTTGTGACAAAAATGGGGAGAAAAATTTTAAGATTATATCATTTTTACTATTGAATTGCATTTTGTGATTTGCAATTTATGTCTTGAGGGTCGTTGGGGGTGAGATATAGATACAGTTACCTACTACTTGAAAACATTGAGAGTTTGGAGTAAGGGGAAGCACCTGCATAATTGTTTGAATTCAGCTTCACTAAATTAAGTTTTTGATGTTTTTAAAGTGTCAATATTTTGTTTTGGTATGTTGGGTTGCATTGATACTGTGTGTTAGTTTAACTTGTGATTTAAAACTGAAAAATATGTTATATGAGTTACAATTGCTTAAGTGACACTTACAATTGAACTGTGATTATCTTTGATCCCGTTTTTCATACATTTTATACTGGTATTTGAGTTGTCTATTTCAGGAAATAGGTACTACAGAGTTCGTTCAAGACAGTTTGTAGTTTAGATTGTGCTATTGTTTTGAGTTTGTAACGTTTACTTTATTACTACCTTGACATAGTTTAGTATTTTGTCACAGAATACCAAATTATGGAGTTTGTAAGGTTTTAATTGATTTTGTAATTGACCAATTCTGTGAACAAAAGGACTTAAATTGGCAAGTTATTAAAGTTCAATGAGTAATGTGCAAATTGCTTAAAAGTTGATTATTAGGTCTAGAGTTTCGAATTTGGAACAAGGAGGAAAATGGCGCGGATTTTCGCTGGACTGTCGCAAAAGGTTGGCTCGAGCTACAAAAACAGAAATATCGTCGCTAGATCGTCGAACCCTTTTTCACTCGAGCGACACCCTATTGCTCGACTGTCGTTGGACCTTCCCTCGAGCGACAACTTTATACGAGAATATTTTATTTCACGTTTTAAATGCTTTTTCCTGACCCATCTATTTTCTACCCTACCTATAAATATCTTAAAGCTACAGAACGAGAATTCTAAAGTTGAACAATAAGCAAATATTATGCTGTCAATTTTTTTCATCCTTGAAGCTTTCAACCTTCATGTTTCTTTGAAATTCGTTCTTGGTAATCAGAAAAACATCAGTTTCAATATCCAAATCCATAAACAAAACTTCCGACATATTTGTCAAATGTCCTGAAGATCAAGGAAGACGATTGAGTTTCCAGTCTGTAAAGAACGGGTTGTTCTTCGTGATCCACGGCAGATATGCAATTCTACCAAACTAGGGGCTGCTGTAGGATAATGAAGTTCTAGGAGAGCGTTGGTTAGTGCAGCTGGAATTGGTGTAGGGGAGCACACAATTCAGGAGAGCTATCAGAATTGCAATCAGGAGATCAGATAGTTCGTGTCGTCGTCTAGTCGGTAGACTATAAGTACAAAATCGTTTATGGTGGATTGACTAGCAAAGTTCCCGGAGTTTTTCCCAATTGGGTTTCTCCGCGAACAATTCTTATATTCTTTACTACTTTATTATTCATTATTTATAAAATGTAAACTGCGGTAATTCAACATAGGATAATCTGACTTGTATAATTAATCATCTATATAAGAATTAAAAGTGACTTGTTGCTATTTAATTCGTGTTTGTTTTTGATTCCGCATTAAATACCTATTCACCCCCTCTAGGTATTATTAGGGTCGAACTTGCGTTTTTCAACAAGAATTCAGGTTGGATGCATTAGGTGGCCTGGGCAAGCGACCCATATTGCAACCAGTCAAAGAAATTTCCTACCTCTGGTTGTTGAAAAGAAATTTTAGTAATGTGATGATGTTTATTATTTTAATTGTTATTCAAAAAAACAAGAGTTTGCTGTCATAATGAGTCATTAGTATAGAAATTTTAAGAATTGTCAATGGAAAAATAAGCTATACTGTCGTAGGATATGAAACGAAAGGTGAGGTCGATTGTCTTCAAATGAATATTGATCGATGGAAAATATGTGGTGGAGAACTATAGGTGATCTTGAATATAATTATTTAATGTGTAGAGGAGAGGTTTTTAAATCTCACAGGATAATGGGCATTGGAAGTAAAACACCTCTTCTTATAGTTTATTCCCACAATCAAGACACAGGGAATAGAATAGATTTCATGCTGCAATTATGTTACCAGATGGATTATTTCCTTTATATGGTATTACAAGAAGGCAATGGCACCGCTATTGGAAGATGAATCTTTTTTAATTCGAGGAGAGTGAAAATTAATATCAATGATTTGTTAATTTTTTACTTGAGTAATGCTATTTAATATCAGCGGTGCTGAACACCAATCTATGTGACATTATATTTAATAACATTTAGTACCATCTAAATTGGTGTTGTAACTCTGGTGGTGCTAAATCTTTTTACTTTTATGTCATACACTTAGTGCCACTTAAATTGGTGTCGTAAAACTAGTGGTGTTAAATCTTTTTACTTTTATGTCATACAGTCTAGATATTACTTTGTTAAGGTCAATTAAATTGTTTCCTTTATGTAAGATTAGGGTTTTACTTTGTAGGATTTCCTCTATTCAAACTGATCTAGAGCTTTGTAGTTTTTTTTTGGCTATTTTTGAATGAAGTATACAAAATTTGGATTCGTTCCAAAAGAAGATTACTTTCCACTATTCTATTTAATCAACAAAATTAGGTTAAGATGTTCTTCATTTTGGACGCTGGCACTGCACTTTTTCACAAAGATTTATTTTAATTCAAAAAAAGAGAGTTTTCCAAAGATGATAAACTAATTGATGATTTAACAGCAAACAAGCCACATCTCATATAATCTGTCAGCCAAATGGGAAAAGCAGATAGTAAAATAATCAAGATCGAATTATCTCCAGGAGACCTAACTTAAATCACTGAATGCTGGTTTCATCCACCCATGCCAATTGAATTAAAGGCATTTATTGCAATAAAAGTAATTTATTACATGTTCAGGCACATTAATGGTCTAATATGAGGATTATACTGCATTCATTCCTTTCAAATATTAATGTCTGAACAATGCATCAGAACTGCAGTGGGTTCTATCACCATCAGTTTCATCTGTAGTTACAAACAATCAAATTTAATAAATGGGCCAGAAGTGATAAACAAGTGGGAAAAATTTATAAATCTTACCCTATTTCAAAAATAACAAAACGTCTTTCATAGTTCAAAAATCATATTTTTGACCTACACACACACACACACACACACACACACACACACACACACACACACACATATATATAATTAACCCACCCACCTCCACCACCCCCGCTGTTCCGACGACTGTCCAGTGACTACTCTGATTCCGACAACCGTTTCGATGACTACTCCGGCGACCATTCCGACGACTACTCCGATTTTGGCCACCGTTCCAGTGGCTGCTCTGATTCTAGCGAATATTCTGATGACCGTTCCGTCGTCAATTTATTTTGGCGACTGCTCCGATTCCGGCAATTGTTCCAACTCCGACGAATATTCCAGCAACAACTCAGGTCACAGCTCAGGTCACAAGTCACACCCCATGTCACAAGTCACAACGCATGCTTTTTTTTTTCTTTTGTTTATAATGATTGATAACATAATAATGCTCATGTATCACATTTTTGTTAATAGTCACGGAGACTATTTCGATGACCGTTCCGACTATTGTTCCGATTCCGATAATCGTTCCGGTGACTTCTCCAATTTCGGATTTAATATGGTTACAGATTAAAAATTTTGTTAATCACATATTATTTTTCAGTCATAAATAATAATTTTTATACATCACGGATTATTTTACAGTCACAGTTCAAAAATTTTGTAAGTCACAATTGATTAGTTTGTCGTCACAGATCAAAATTTATATGTTACACGGTCACAAATTTCCAAATTAGTTGGTCACACATTTTTTCACGGTCACAAATTATATAATTTTTAGGTCACAGATTATTATTAGTCTTATATTTTCAAATTTATTGATCACGAATTAATTTTTAATCACAATTTTAAGGTCGCAGTTAGATTTTTTTTTTCGTGACCACCACCGGCTTTGCTGACCACCGCGACTTCTGTGACCACCTCCGTGACCATCATCGCCGTTGTTGTCAAAACCAAGAGCACCACCCCCCGTGACCACCACAGAACTACTGCCACTAGCCACATCACTACCATTGCCAACACCACCATCGCCAACAACCACACAAATCATCCATGCAAAACCACCTCACCGTTGCCAATATCCACCACCAACATCACCAAATCCTATTTCCAGCAACTTATGTGACCACCCCCGTGACCATCACCACCACCACACTGCCATTTCCAAAACCACCAGATCTGCCACCACAGTTACAACCACAGAGTCGTCGTCGCACAAAACACCACCAACCGCCACCTTATCGCCACACCACCGCACTACAAACCAACCACCCATCGCACACCACCACTGCACATCAACCACCGATCGCACACCAACCTGTTGTACACACATCGCACACCCACTAACGGCGCCTCCACCTCTACCACTACCATGTCACCATCATCCAGTCATCCTTATACCCATAGAGAAAAAAAAATGCAGCGCCACTCAGACAGCCGGTGGAGAAGAGAGAGACGATCTGGTTTTGAGACCCAGATCCGATTTTATGAAAATATATCTGCATCGTCGGCCACCGTAATTTCACCATAAACACTTCAAATCAACGAACAAATAGCAAAGAGGAGAGGGAAAGGAGAGGGCAACGTCGACGTGCGAGACGCTGCTGTCTAAGTGACCGTCGGAGGGAGAGGAGAGTCTTCTTCCACTTGCTGATGTCGAAGCCGCCGGAGGGACAGGGGAGGGAAAGTAGAGACGAGGGGAGAGAAATATGGCCGATGAGGAAAGAGAGAGAAGACAGAGATGGGAGAGAAATACGGTGGAGGTAGAGAGAGAGAGTGAGAGAAGTGAATTTAGGATTTGATTTGGGAAGACATTAATTGGGATGAATATTTTATAATTAAAAATTTTTATTTTGTATCTAATTAAAAAAATATCTGACTTTTGAAAAATGAAACTTCAAATCTGATTTTGGAAAATGGATCTTGAAAAGTAAGGAATAGTGTAATTTTCACTAAACAAGTAGGGTCCGTTTGATTGCAACTGTGAAAAATGGGTGGAAAGAAAATGAATTATAGAGAATTGAATTGCCTAGAAATTGTTTTACTGAAAATTATAATTAATTGTGTTTGATTGACACCTGGAAAATCTTAAAATTTTGAATCTTTTGGTGTTTCGTTTGATTTTATTTTTCATGGAAATTTTTTTTTTCACAATTGTAGATAGAATTTATTTACATTGCAAAAACCAAAAAAAAAAAAAAAATAATAAATAAATAAATAAAATAGAGCAAAAGATAGAAACCTAATTCCCACCTATTTGGTGGGAATTTGTTTTCCTCAAAATCATTGAAAATGCAACCATGTGAGGTTATCCAAGAATTGCAAATGCCAAGAAAACTTTTTGTATCAAACAATATATTTTGAGTGGAAATGGAAAAGGTTTTCCATTTTCCATGCTCAATCAAACACGCCCGTAGGGCGTAATGTGCTGCAGCAAAGGGTAACAATAAATTAGTCAGATAGAGAGAATAAATAAGATTCCAAATGCAGCAGAAACACGTGTTAATAAAGATTTATTAATTAAATAACTAATTAAAAAGATATTTTATTAATTAAATATATTAAAATCATAATATTATACAATTTATGGTCCCAGATACAAATTTAATTTAATGATATCAAACACGGGCTAATTCGTCACAACTTAACCATTTTATTGGTTACAATCACTCAAATAATTGGTTGTAAATTATTTATTGATCACATATTATTTATCGATCACAAATTAACCATTTTATTGGTTACAATAAACTAAATAATTGATCACAAACACTGTTTATCCCATCCCGATCCACCCCACCCCACCCAATTCCAACCCAACCCAACCCGATGGCGGCACCACCACCGTTACTTGCACCTCCATCATTTGTGAACACCACCTCATGACTGTCACCACTACCACCACCGTCACCAATAACCACCCCAAAACCCCAACAACACCAAAATATGGAGATCACCATTGCCATTGCCAGATCGCCACACTGCTAAAACCACCTCAAAATCCCAACACCACCACAACCACTCCAACAACCAAACACCTCCCCCCCGCCCAAAAAAAAAAAAAAAACCACTACAGATCGCAATTGCTACGCATTTTGAGCGCTGCTACAGTGGTGGTGTGCATGACTTCTCTACCCAAACCGTTGCACTAACAATGAAGAGCGCCGCTGTGTAGTGAAACTTGGAATGCAAGGCACTATTAAGTGCCTCAAAATCCCTTATGCATTGCAAAACTATTATATTCATTCGAACAAAACTCCAAACCATTATCTGTGCGGAGACGTTTTACCTTCTTTAAACTTTGCTTTTCAATAATTGTTTTCCACTCTTTGAAGGTAGCAAACACTTCACTCTTTTGATTCAAGAAGAGAATCTATACAATTCTAGAAAAGTCATCTATCACTACCAATAAATAATATGCATCTTCTTTAGAGAGCACCATTGTTGGTCCCTATAGATTAGAATATATGTAATCAAATGTTCCCTTCATGTTGTGTTTTCCTTTGGTAAATCCACTCCTTTTTTGCATCCCAGAAACATAATGCTCATAAAATTTCAACTTGCTCTTACTCTGACCATCAAGAGCCCTCTCGTGCTCAAATCAGCCATTCCATGTTTACTCATGTGCCCGACAAGTCACATATGCCAAATTTTAATATATTCCTCGTCTGATAAAGAAGAAGTGGTAACTGATGCATCACTTGTAACTGTGGAACCCTACAAGATATACAATTATGTCGACTCCTCTTTCCTTTCATCACTACAAGAAAACCAGTGCGACCTTCAAAACTCTATCTCACTAGTGTATTTGTAGCCCTTTGAATTAAGACAGCTCCATCAAACATCTTGATCATTACTGTCCCAATACCAACTATTTTGCATGGCAATTGTTTCCCATAATTACAGCAGCTCTTGAAATCACTTCATATGTAGTAAACCAATCCTTATTAGGGTATGAAAAGCATACACCGAATAAAGTATCAATTCCTTGCAAGTTTTGGAATCGCCATCAGAAATCACAAGTCACTTTTCTCATCCTCTACAACACTGACTTCTCTTGAATTTTCAGGCTGCTTTCCTTTCTGATTTGCAGCAGCCATCCTATTCTTATTTTGCAACTCAAAACAATTAGCTTTAATGTAGTCTTTCCTATAACAAAAATGTCATACCTTGTCTTTAAGTTTAGATTTCGATCCGTTCCTCGTATTATCATCATGATTCCTATCATGAGTAACAACTGAAAATAAAATCTCATTTATTTCAACTTGGCATGTTTTGTTAATTTTGAGATATCAAGAGATTGATTTTAAATATAAGTTTTTATGTCAATTATTCAGCCCAATAATCAAATATTTATTTAGCGAGAAATTTCATATCGATATTGGGCTTGTTTCGAAGTTCATATTAAATAATGAATTTTGGATTCGAGAAAAAGTTATTTCGGATAAGTTAGGCCTCAATTATTATAATTTAAAGGAAGTCCTATTTTAAATTAAGGTTAGTAAAGCATTTGACAAGTTTTAGCAACAACCGCGAGTCACAAGAATTGACTAGGAAACCATTTGTTTATTTAAAATCCCTCGTCATCTAATCTTGGATAGTTATATGGCTAAATCCTTCTAATTACTCATTAGCTCCTATTGATGATAAATTACAAGTTATTCTAGATACATAAAACATATAGCACACACTGAATACATAATTACATGCATATGATAGCCATACAAAGAAAAGCAGAGGCTATTTTTACGTCTAAGATTGGAAATGAGTACCGTTTGACATAATCACTACTGTATCATTACGAATTAAGGTAGGATCCCTAACTAAACATGAAAATTGTGTCTTTAAGAAAATAACATATTCACTAATTAAATAATATGTCTTTGACTGAATTAAACTAATTAATAAATTGAAGGCACAAAAACTTAATGTTTATTTTTTCCTTGATCCCCTTGGCAGACCACATCACCATCTTGCCACAGTTCCAATCGATCTGAACTAATCTATAAAGTTATTGTACGAGTGATATTTAAAAATATCGAGTAAGATATGTGCAATTTCTATGGACAGTTATATAACAATAAAATAGACATTTCATACCTCATTTCTTATAGAGTATATCGATGATTAAGAGACACACCCATCAGTATTATTTTGAATTCCAAAGAGATTTTACATTTCATTATAGAGAACTCAATAGAGTTCACATTTCGTTAGGTCGAACCTGAAGTTTTACTAGTAATTCATGCATAAACTGAATATAAAATACACGGAAACAAACCACTTGCACAAAGTATCTTACCTTGATTTGATGAGAAGAATTTTTGAAAAACAAAATCCAAAATCACACTCCAAATCTTCTAATTGTCTTGCCTGCCTTAACATTGAAATTTGCCTTCTATCATGTATATATATTAATCTGACTTCTCTCCCTATATGTGAGTTGCCCACGAAATTTCTGGGGGATAATACTCTACCTTCATGGGGTATATTTAGGGTCTAGTACCTAATATAATAATTGTATTTCTATGCAACTAGGAGACAAGGACATGCCAATGCATTTGTATAGGAAAAGGTTTAACTTTATAGAGGTATCCCTAGTATTAGGATTTGGCTAAAAAGAATGGTTTCCTAGTCAACCAATTCTAATAATCTAACTTGGCCGAAATCTTTAATTGGGAGAAAATAATTAGGATGGTTATGAAAGTGCATACTATGATTCTAATTAAGTTGAAATGAATTACAATTAGGATGGGAACTTTGTATATTGTAGTCCAAGTTTTTTTTTCTTCAAGTAAGCAACAACCTTCTCTATGGCCTTCCAATGTTCCAAACTTGGATTACTAGTTAGCGTGTTTAGTTTACTCATGGCAAATGCAACATCATATCTTGTGCATTATATTGAACACAAGACTTTTAATTTCCCTCGCATATTCAATTTAAGCAATTGCTTTTCCATCATGCTTTATTAACTTGATACTTGGATTCAATGGGAGTATTTGCCTCTTTAATGTTCAAATGTTTGAACTTATTTATAACATTTTCAACATAACGTGATTGGCTTAACGAATTTCCTTACTATCCTATTTAACTTTAATATCAGGATAGTATCCACTTGTCTGAAATCCTTCATTTTGAATATAAAGGATAGAAACTTCTTCATTTCTTTAATCCCTTTCACGTAATTACTAATGATTAGCATATGATCATCATAAAGACGTACAAATGTAGTAATTCTATCACATACTTTAGTATATAAGCATTTATCTACTCAATTATGAATAAAACCATTTGACATAATTTTAGATTCAAATTTCTCATGCCACTTTTTATGTGCTTGTTTTAATCCATATAAAGACTTGACGAATTTGCATACCTTATGTTTATTTTTCGGTAGAACAAACTCTTCTAATTGTTCCATATAGACCTTTTCCTTAAGATCTCTATTTATGAATGCCATTTTGTCATTCATCAGATGAACATGTAAATCGAATATTGATGATAATGCAAACAAAATCCTTATCGAGGTTATCCTAGCCACGGGTTCACATGTGTCAAAATAGTTGATTCATTCCTTTCGTCGATACCCTTTAGCTACTAATCAAACTTTATAGGTGTTGAGTGTACCATTGAAATTATATTTTATTCTAAACACCCATTTACAACCAATGTATTTAGATCCTTCTAATAAATCGATAATTTCCCAAGTATTGTTAGATATAATAGAATCTATTTCATCAATTATTGTATCTTTTTAAAATTTGCAATCTCTGGAAGACGCTTCTTTATAAGTCCTAGGATCGCTTTCAACTTGAAGAACAAAAGGAATTATTCTTACAACATTCTCTCTGACTCCATCGACTAAGTAGAGAGAAATATGTTAGAAATCTATTTCATTCGATCTTAGACCCTTTTCTTTTTTAACTCTCACGCTTCTTCGAAGTTTAATTGATAGTTCAACATCCCCCACAGAAGTTTCCACTTGTGATTCTCTAGAAGCTGGAATGACTACATGAATTTCAGTTTGAAAGTTTCTTGTTGCCAATACATTCTCAAAGAACTCCACATCTCTTGATTCTATTATAATATTGGATTCTAAGTTTAATAATCGATTGACCTTGCTATTTGATTAATACCTCACCAAGACATGTTTAATAACTCTAGGGCTTAATTTTGTTATCATAGGATTCGTGTTCTTGCAATAAAGAAGACACCCCACACTTATGAAATAATTTATATTTGGTTTCCTTCCTTTTCATATTTTATATGGAGAAATCTTATGCTTTTTCGGAGGAATCCTATTGGATATATGATATGCACTAAGTAAGGTTTCACCCTACAACTTAAATCATAATTCAACATTTAACAACATGACATTAATCATTTCTAAGAATGTTCTATTCTTTCTTTCTGCTAAAATATTTTGTTTAGGTGTACATGGTGCAAAACATTGGTATATAAGGCCATTTTGTTCACAAAATATGTTAAATTCAATTGATAAGTATTTTTCATCTCTATCACTTCTAAGAGTCTTTAATTTTCTTCTTAATTAATTTTCAACTTCAACATTATATACTTTAAAGGGAAAATTGCATTCACGGTACGAAACCTTTCATATTTTTCCAGACTTTGTCCAAACATTTTATTTGTGCCACCTACGATACCAAACTTTTAAACAATTCGCACCCGGAGATTAAATTGACAGAAACAGTTAGTTTGACCGTTATTTGATCAAAAGTTAAAAATCTAACCAATTGTTGACTAATTCTTAAAGGACAAAATAGTTACTTTCCCTTTTTTTTATATAAAAAAAAAACTAAAATCAAATAATTAAATCAAAAATCAAAAATCCTGTTATCTTCTCCCAACTACCCCACCCCATCCAACCCAAAACCAAAAGTGCCGACACCCACCTCGGCCACCGTTCAAGTTCTTTTGCTACCTCCTTGACTTGTTACCCATTCAACCATCCCCAACTTCCAAAGCACAAAAACACCATCGAAGACATAGGCTGATTGTCCAACCACCTCCTTATCCTCTCATCCTCATCCGAATGATGCTTAAGACTGATTACAGGCCCAATCAGATAACTAGCTGGTAACCCAATAAAACGACACCGTCATCTGGCACTAAATTTCCATTACCCTGATTAACGGCGCCACCATCTCCTCCAAATAAACTACGTCCGTCGCAATTGCAAAAGGGCAAAATCAAAAGGCGGGCCTAATGCCTGAATCTGCTCCTCTTTCTCCCAATACAACTGGGCCATCTTTAGGGTCTTCTTCAAAACATGCTTGTTCTTCTTCAAATTGTGCTTTAGGGTTGGCATGACAATGTTTTTAATTACGACATCGTGCAGACCAAGCATGTAGATGGCGGCTACTCTGCAACAAGCTCCATGACGCGCTTGTTTGTGAAGTTTAGGAGGTTGGCATAAGGGTTGGTGGGGTCCGTACCACTCGCGACGAATATTTGTGGGTGCTAGCGTTCAGACAACTTGAACGGTGGAGAAGGTGGGTGTCTGCAGTTTTGGTTTTAGGATGGATGGGAGGTGAGGTGGGGATGGGGTAGTTGGAGAAGATAATAAGATTTTTGATTTAATTATTTGATTTTAGTTTTTTTATATGAAAAAAGGGAAAGTTATCATTTTGTCCTTTAAGAATTAGTTAACAATTGGTTAGATTTTTTATTTTTGGTCAACTAATGGTTTTTGTCAATTTAGACTCTGAGTACGAATTATTTAAAGGTTTGATACAGTGGGTGACACAAATGAAAGATTTGGATAAAGTCTACAAAAATGTGAAAGGTTTGGTATCGTAGCTGCAATTTTCCTTACTTTAAATATATTAAATATATTGTCGTCAAAAGATCAAAATCATGACTATCAAAAATTGAACTTATGAAGATGGTCAAAATCGAAGTCAAACATTCAAGACAAGTCTTTCAAAAAAAGATAATAAAAGACAAACATTAAAGAAAGATCAAGATTAAAAGCTTAAGAGCGAAATGTCAAAAAAAGATCATGACGAGAGCCTCAGAGCCAAACTTCGAAACAAGATCAAGGATTATGTTTCTTATTTCAAATGTAAATGTACTAATACTTTGATCTTTAGCAATAAATAATAAAAGCTCAAAATCATTTTGTGCACTAAAAACTATTTTGATTATTACTTGCATAAATTTTTTTGATCAAAAGTAAAATTGATTTTTAAAATTATGTTTGAACTTAGACCATATTTTTAACACATCATTTGACTTGAAAACTAGTTAAAAACTCATTCTAAAAGCTTACATTTGTCAAAATATTCAAATTGGATCAAACGAGGTCAAAGACTGAAAAATCGTCCGAAGACTCAGCATTCGATCTAAGCATGTAGTTGTTCAAATACTTATTCGGACACTCTTCTAGATCCCCAAAAGTTTTGCGAAATCTTTCTCTATAAATTCATAAAAGGTGCACGTTCGGTTGGTTTTTCGGTTCGACATATTATTTTACTTTTTGAATTCTATAAATACCATCACTCTTTCCATTCTTCACAAAAGTTTCAAGACCATTAAAGTGACATATATTTTGAGAGAATTCTTTAGGCCTACATTGCATTCATTTAATTTATTTCTTCATGTAAAAAACTTTGATTGATTCAAAATTTTTATTCATCTTCATCAAAGTTTTTCTCATTTTTTTTTACTTAACTTATTTCTATCATTCACAAAAGAGAGATATATTTTGAAGAAAATCCTAGAACTTATGTTACATCTAATTCTTCTACTTTGTATATCAAGAATTTCGATTGATTGAATCAAACTTATAAAATTATTATATAATCATCAAAGTTTATCATCTCTCTCTTGGTATTTAATTTATCATAATAATTCATTTAAAGAAAGATCTATTTTGAGAAGATTTTTTAAACTTACATTGCATTTATTTCTACGTCATCTTCTCATTGGAAAATGTTGATCAATTAAATTAAACTTTGAAATCATCATGTTCAAAGTTTTGTCATCTAATATTGAGCTATCATTTATTGTTATTTATTGAAATGCTAGTTTCTCTCAGTGCTTAATTCATTTGTATCATTTATTAAGAGAAGATTTTCATTGTAAAATCATCGCTCTAAACTTGTAGGTCATATTGAAGTCCCATGAAAACTCAATGGTATAAGAATAGGTGTTCCTTGTTGTAAGTCACCATGTAGTTTATATTGAGGTCCCGTAAAACTTAATAGTGTAGGATATATTGAGTTCCTGTAAAGCTCAATATTATATAAGGATCGTTGCCCTTTATTTGTAAGTCATCGAAAGCGTCGTAAAAGATTGGATTATACTATAAGTCAACCAATATAGTAAGAAGACCTTAGTCGTGTCGGAGAGTTTGATAACAGAGGATCTAGATTATTGCTTTAGATTGAACCTCCATAATTATATTGTTTGTATAATCTTTACCCATTTTATTTATCGTTATTTTATTTATATTTATTATTTGATTGATCTACTTACTTTTATTTGCTTAGGATTATTAATTGATTAACGTGTTTTTAACTAGCTTGATTTAAGTATTTTTTCGAAAAGTTTTAAAATTCAATTCAACCTCTCTTGGTTAGTTATTCTTGGGCTATCACTTTCTATACTACGAAATGGTTTTTTAATCATCCTAGATTTGATGCAAGTTTCACATTTTTCTAAATTATCAATTCCCATGATATCAACCCACATTTAACCATTGGTTTCATAGTTCTAATATCTATGTGTACGAATCTACCATACCATTAATTAAATGAATCAATCATATAAACAAAATAATTATTTTTATTAGAATCATCCTCCACATTATATAATTTGACCATTGCTTCACCCGAATAGCTTTTACCAACAAAATACCTATTTTGGGTTAATACAAGTTTTTCAAACTCAAATACAAATTTTATTCTCGATTTTTTTTTAAAAGAACCCACTTGCTAAGTTTCTATTCATTTCTGGTATATGAAGAACATTGGTCGAAGTAATATTCTTTCTTGAAGTGAAGATGATATCGATATTCCCTTCGCCAATCACTTTAGATCGTCATTTCCCCATTTGAAACTCTTGCCAATCAACAATGTGATGATAAGTTTTGAAAATGGACTTATAATAACAAACATGGATTGTACTACAGGTGCTATACCACCATCCTGAAAATTTAATTTGCTTTGGATTGTATTGATTTCTTTCATCGTAGTTCACATTTCCCTCCTTCCTTGGTTGCTTTTCATTTTTGCAATCTCTTGCATATTGTCCCGCTTTTCCACAAACATAGCAAAGTCCTTTGGACTTATTTTTGAACTTTTCTCCAACCTTTTTAGGACCAAGGCTTTACATCAATAGCTCATGATTTTTTTCTCCACATTCTAAGACTATGTTTGATTCACCATTTTTTTCCATGGAAAATGAATTCTAACTTCCACTTTTTGCATATTTAATACCCTTTTTTTTCAGCAATTTGTTTTCTTGGTCTTGGCTCTCCCATACCACTTTCCTTGATTTATGGGAAAACCAATTCCCACTCTAGGTTTTTTTTTGGCAATTTTTAATGGACAATTTTCATGCAAAACAAAGTCAAACGAATGGTAAATATGGTAATTTTATTTATTTATTTTTTTTCGTAATTTGAACAAATTTTAGACCCAATGGTAAAAAAAAAAAAATTATCACTTTCATGGATAATTTTCATAAAAAAAAAAGTCAAACGAACACCAAATTTTCAACATTTTCTAGCTAAAAAATTATATTAATCAAACACAATTAATTACAATTCCCAGAAAAACAATTTCTAGGCAATTCAATTCCCTGAAATTTATTTTCTTTCCATCCATTTTCCACCTTTGCCATCAAACGGACCCCAAATTGAAATCCAACTTTCGCACAGGTAATTTTTCAGGGGATTCTTTCCCATCTCTTCAAATTAATGTCACCATCCTCGTGGTTTTCGCTCAGAACCTATCTTCCTGCCTCCAATGTTTCTACCTCGATCCAATTTATCTCCGATTAATACGTGTATTCTCACTTGTTTAGTAATTTTACATTCGCATATCTCACGTGTTCGTCATTTGTGTTCAAGATCAAGTATATGTTTAGATTCATGACTTATATTCAGGTTCTTCACGTTACACAAAATCAAAATATTTTTAATTTTTCTGAATTTATTTTGATGGTGTACGCTTTAAAATACGCAGTGTTTTGTGAGTTCGAAAAATGGTTGACAAACTTCTATCCTCTAAGGATGTGATCAATGAGATGCTTAATTGACTTGGGATAAAAACAAAGTTGGATAACAAACATGATGCAAATGTAGATACCTTATCATTAAATTCCATGGCAACTAAGGAGAAGAAAGAAACGGATCTTGATGGCTCGTGGGAGCAAGTTAGTTTATAAAATTCTTCTCGCCTCTACTTGTGAACGTAGGTCAAATTATGACTTACGTAGAGTTTGCATATATATATATATATACGCACATTTTTTTTTTTTTTTTAAAACTGAAATTTAATCTTTGAACTTTATGTGAATCAGCCCAAGTCCATGATTGAAAGAAATACATAAAAACAACAATACTTGTCCGACAAATAACACTTTATGCCCAACACTTTCAAGTATTAATTATATAAGCTTCATAGTACAGCTACAAGTATGAAAGGAGAGTTTGTATGACTTCTTTTTCACTAGATTTAGATGTATCTTCTTGGACCACCCACAAACTATGTCATAATTGAAATAACTTTACAAGTATCTAAACACGATCTTTGTTATGTGTAAGCTTTAACAATTAGAGATGTCACATTTATTTTAATTTGTATCTTCAATTCAATATTTAATTAAAAACTAGGCGTGTCTAAAATTTTTGTAAATACGAACGAAGAAACACAGTAGATAATATGAGATCTATGTATGAAAGTCTAAAACATTAAAAGAAGAAGATATTTATCTATTTAAATCTTATTTAAAAATCAACTCTTACCCAACTGACAAGCAGTTATTCTTAAAGGCACTAATTAATGATATTTTTCTGAATAAAACACCTGAACAATATAATAAAATGTCCCTAACACAGTCCAATACTAGTACTTAAAGTGTGCTTATAATATTTTGTTGGAACACTGGAGAATCCACAGGCGATGTCGCCAACATGAGTAGGCTGTTCCAATAATTCTTATTCTCTTCAAAATCTCTAACACAGCTTTCAGTGACATTATCAGAGTCCACCACAAGATCTGTAAAACCCTCCATTAAGCTTGGAACCCTTAAAGAGTCGGCAATATAATAAGTAGAATCAACCGAATTCTCCATTCTGCCCTTGATCCGGGGATGGTTGTCATTTTGAATATTTTCTTCTTTTGAGCCGGTCCCAACTTCAAATGGACCCAAATTCTGGATGCAATTAATGGAAGTAATGGATGAATGTTCCTCACCAAATCCAACAGAAGGAATAGTGAAAATATTCTCCGAGAAGTTTAAGGTAGTGTTTGGGTAGTTGAAAGAACTGCTAACAGTTTTTGCATGCTCTTCTTTTGGCATTGCCCATCTACCTTGCCAGACTTTTAGTACATCCAAACATGGTGGCCGACACGGTTGTGTGAAAGGCCACAGAGCCTTGTCTTTGTTTTGGAACTGAGAAATGTAAGGGTTGGAAGCGATTTTCGACTCGCGAACCAGCCTTGCTTCAGCTTCGAGTCGAGCACTCTCCCACTGAGCCATGTGGCTGATGTTCGCAGCATCCTTGGACTGACCAGAACTGAGACCGTGGTTGTTGGGCTTATGAGTCATCGGATCAATTCCCAGCTTGATTAATCTCTTCTTTAGACGAGTATTCCAGTGGTTCTTTATCTCATTATCAGTTCTCATTGGTAAGTGCGTTGCAATGGTTGACCATCTGAAACAGTACAAGAACAAATTAGTATTGTCGAACAACTAGACTTCATGTTTGTTATATTAAGAAACTGTTTGGTCGGAATTATAATCAGATTTTTAGTAGATTTAGATATAAGTTAATAAAATATGTAGTTGAAAAGTTGAGTCTCATAAAATATGTGATTAAAAGTAATTATTAACTTTGACTTGGTAGGAATTATAATCATATTTTTAGTAGATTAAGATATAAGTTAATAAAATGTGTAGTTGAAAAGTTGAGTCTTATGAAATATGTGATTAAAACTAATTATTAACTTTGACTTAGATACCAAAAAGGGACTAAATTTGATGAACCGGACAACTAACACAGCATCTTAGATAACTCACTTAAAAAAAATAATGACTTGTATATTTTAGTATAACAAGAGAAAATAATGTACTTCTGGTTTGTACATATATCCGGTTTAAATTTGAAATCGAACACACAATTTGCCGCAAGAGATGAATCATGACATTGAAGCAAATTGTTCTTTGATTTCATATCCTGCAAAAAGAATAATTGAGTGAAAGGCTATCATGAAACATGTCTTACATTGCAGTAGTATACTGTGCAAAAATATTTTAACATTGTCATACTAAATGGTGTCAACTCCATAGCCAAACACGAGTAAAGTAGGATAGATGAGGTAGGTTAGGAGCTGGTATAAAATTTTGTCAAATGTTATTAGGTGAATATTATCCCATAATTATTATATACTAAACCCTTTAGTGTAGAAATAGTTATAAATAATTACTATTACCTGTTTCCAAGGAGAGCATGAAGCTGAATAATGGTCTGTTCTTCTTGGGAGGTGAACTTTCCTCTCTTGATATCAGGCTTTAAATAATTTATCCATCTTAATCTGCAGCTTTTACCACACCTCTGAAGCCCTATATATGCTCCACAACAACAATAGTCGTCAATGAAACAACTTTGGTTAAAAGTTTAACCCCTTTCAACAAATAGTCATGCTAAGATAGTGATTGTGTACACATTACCAGCTCTTTCTGGAAGCTCACGCCAGCTTCCATGGCCATGTTCTTGAATGAAAGCCAAAAGCTTCTGGTCTTCCACAGATGTCCACGGTCCTTTCTTCAAACCCACTTGGTCGAAGCATGGTGACCGGCCCATTTCAAAGAAACGACCAAGTGTAGATGCAGACGAAACCGTTCTGTGTGTGTTTGAGGGAGAGATAAATGTGGGATGAAGAGTAGACTATTAATAAGGATGAAAGATCAATACAGGTTTCAATCATAATCTACCCAACCCAAAATGAAAAACCCGAAAGACCAAATAAGGAAGTAGCAATAATGTTCTGGCGTTCTGCCATAAAAATTTAGGACCACATTTTATTGCTTTTGTGGCAAGAATTTTAGAGCCAAATTTGTCTTTAAATGCATACATATATGGAAAAAAATACTGTGATTGCATTGCCTCATCCTATATTTGGAAGCATATAATTAGTCTAATCATTTTCATTTTAAGTTTGATGGAGCGAATAGCGTGGCTGCATAGAAGTATAATATTCTAGCACTGGGTGTCACGGACTGCAGCTTTGCTTAAGTCCCGTGATCTTATCATTGTAAATAATTTATTTAAATAGATAGAAATTAGAAAATTTTAGTATAATTCTTCGGCCAAAAGACGTCTACTCCCGTCATTTGGGTTTTTGTTTCGAAATTTATTATAGGGGGTATTAGTCTTTCAAACATTTTCAAACTTTCTAGTGTTCGCCCCCTACACTAACCATTATAATTTCCTGTTTTCGTCTATTGTAATGTTCAGCTTGTTTATTCCAATGCATTTCAATTTCATGTTATAAACTTTCTTTAAATTGTGATCAAATTTACTTTCGTCCCGAAACGATCGAGAGAAAGCAGAAGGTAGTCTAGCAGAGCAGACTACTGCCGCACGGTGTCCCATTTCTACGCTAAGAAAAGGTTACCCGTGAAAGTTGGTATTAGAGCTGCGGCTCAAGATCTCGATAAGAAGCTATGGAAACTGATCTAAATTCCTCAAACACCACGGAGGTTGTAGATGTTCAAAAGAGGAACACCAAATAGAGTTTGGAGGCGCTTGATGTGACAAACACTAGGTTGTATTTTACCATGGAGACCTCGGAGAAAAGGTCGAGGTGGCAGAGACGGAAATTCGAGAATTAGGCATCCAACTGGATGAAAGCCATGAGGCTTGCGCAGCTATGACTGAAGTTGTTCGTATCATACCTGATCTGCAGGATGAGATGGGAGCGTTGAGAACTCAGTTACTAGTTCTTCAATGCGCGATTGCCAATGGGCAAGTCATCGCACAAGAGCCGGTGCATAGGCTTCGAATTCAAGAACCGTGTGCCTACGGAAGAGCATACGATACTAAAAAAGTTGAAAACTTCTTGTTCCATATGGAACAATACTTTCTTGCGGCTTCGATTAGGGATGAAGCGAGAAAGGTCACAACAACTACCATATATCTAGGTGGAGATGCAAAACTATTGTGGCGGATGAAGTATGTTGACATTCAGGCTAACAGGGTCCGAATTGATTCTTGGGATCTTCTCAAGGAAGCTATTAGATCTTAGTTTTTCCCAGATAATGTGGAATACGAGGCACGTCGGGCCTTACGAGAACTGAAACACACAAGCTCTATCAGGGAGTATATCAAGGCCTTTTCAGGACATATGCTAAACATTCGAGATATGTCAGAAAAGGATAAGATATTCACTTTCATGGAAGGGTTGAAACCGTGGACACGCTCGGAACTTCAGAGACAAAAGGTAACTGGTTATAGCACAGTTATGAGAGCTGCTAAATGTTTGAGTGACTATCAACTAGAATCGAGAGAGGATCGACCTTCGGGAAATAGTCAATCAGTTGAAGGTGGAAAGAGACCTTTCAGACCCAGCTCGAACTCAAATGGGGGAGAACGTTACTTTCAGAATAGAGGAAGACCCTATCAAGGCAACTGCCAGAGTAATTCACAAGAAGACTATCAACACAGCCGTCAAGGAAACTATAACGGCAGTACCAGTAATGACTGGAATCATAGAAAGGAAAAGGAGGGTAGATCTGATGTCGCTCCTAAATTGAAATGCTTTCTATGCGAAGGACCTCATCGGGTGGCAGAGTGTCATCAGAAACGGATGGTAATGCATATTGTCAACTAGCAATTTGTAGTTCAAGTTCCAAACAAAATTCCCCACAAGCTAGCTGTCTGACGACACCGACTTCGAAGGAGACAATGATGTAGTAGGTTCACTCTCCCACCCGATGATGATAGTTCCAAAGTCTCCAACTCTTGGCAATCCACTAATGTAGTTCGTCGATCCACCTTCGATTGATCTATTGAGGATGGAAAGTGGCTCCAATAAGCCAGCCTTTTTCTGATGATCTGCCACATCTAACTAACGAACAAGATAAGTTTTCCCATAACTTGCAATGTCATCCCACCTTTGAGGCCAGTAGTATGCACATTGTAGTACTGCAGAAGTGTACTCCACGATAGTCCCACTTCTCAATAGTTTTACCTCTTGTTTCCGAAGCTCTTCAAGCTCCCGCTGAGCCATACGATATGGTGTCTTGGTGAGAGGTTTGGCACCTGGAACAAGTCCAATACCATGATCAATTGCCCTCCTTGTTGGCAATTTTCTTGGTAACTCATCTAGCATGATGTCTTCAACTTCCTTAGGCCCTGTGATAGGCATTGGAATAGAGCTAGTTGTTTCTTCGATATCCTCTATTCGAAGAGAGCACAAGAATGAGGGTTCATTCATCTTGAAACCCTTACTGTATTGCATGGCCGAGATGCCCTACTCGCCAGTTCTCCCAACCTGTGTAGGAATAATGAATGGTTTACTACCCATCATTATTAATGAGCCAGAATGCGGCAACACTGCTAAAGATCCCACTTTCAGCACAGTGCCCAAGTATGTATCAGTCGAAGAGACAACTCAACTCTTCTTCAAGTCTAATGTCAAATACTGGGATCGCCTATCGCTAATGATTGAGATTCTCGATTTATTGGCATATTTTGGACCGAGTTGTTCAAACTTCTTGGTTCAACTTTGAGCATGAATTCTAGTGTTCACCGAAGATCAGACGGACAGATAGAGCAGTTCAATTCTATGCTGGGACACTATTTTCGGTACTTTACCTCTGCTTTGCATGAAATTCAGGTGAAACTTTCGGATGTAGCTCAGATGTGTTTCAATGTTCAAAAGAGCTCTTCTCCCAATAAGAGTCCTTTTGAAATTATTACTAGCCAGCAACCGTTACTCCTCCATACTACATATATCAATCAGAAACAGTATAAGAAGTCTGTAGATTTGAAGCAACCAGTGCTTAAAGTGAAACGATCAGAAATGAAGGTTGTTGAAAAGATTATTGGCTACCAAAGTACTCAAGTTTCTAAGAAATATCTTCAAGAGTACTTGGTCAAATGGAATAGATGCAACAGCGAGAAGAATACTAAATGGCTCCGAAGACATCGCCAAAACAAATGGGGGAGAATGTCACGGGCTGCAGCTTTGCTTAAGCCCCGTGATCATATCATTGTAAATAATTTATTTAAATAGATAGAAATTAGAAAATTTTAGCATGATTCTTCGGCCAAAAGACGTCTACTCCCATCATTTGGGTTTTTGTTCCGAAGTCTATTATAGAGGGTATTAGTCTTTCAAATATTTTCAAGCTTTCTAGTGTTCGCCCCCTGCACTAGCCATTGTAATTTTCTGCTTTCGTCTATTGTAATGTTCAGCTTTCTAGCAATCAATGATGAAGTTTATTCCAATACATTTCAATTTCATGTTGCAAGCTTTCTTTAAATTGTGATCAAATTTACTTTCGTCCCGAAACGACTGAGAGAAGGCGGAAGATAGTCTAGCGGAGCAGACTACTGCCGCACGGTGTCCCCTTTCTACGCTAAGAAAAGGTTACCCGTGAAACCGGGACTGGTCCATACCTACCTTATATGTGAAGTAAGAAGACATTTAACTTTTCATTTTATCCAGGTACAATATCTTGAAAAAGCTCTGGTTGGGATGAAAAGAACCATTGTAGGTTTTAAATTACAATCTGATATGGTCCTTTATTATCATCTCGAGCCATGTAGTCTCGAGGAGTGATATATGCTAAAATGAGACATGTGTACTCGGAAAACTTTCGGATGTAGCTCAGATGTGCTTCAATGTTCAAAAGAGCTCTTCTCCCAATAAGAGTCCTTTTGAAATTATTACTAGCCAGCAACCGTTACTCCTCCATACTACAGATATCAATCAGAAACAGTACAAGAAGTCTGTAGATTTGAAGCAACCAGTGCTTAAAGTGAAACGATCAGAAATGAAGGTTGTTGAAAAGATTATTGGCTAACAAAGTACTCGAGCTTCTAAGAAATATCTTCAAGAGTACTTGGTCAAATGGAATGGATGCAACAGCGAGAAGAATACTCAATGGCTCCGAAGACATCGCCAAAACAAATGGGGGAGAATGTCACGGGCTGCAGCTTTGCTTAAGCCCCGTGATCATATCATTGTAAATAATTTATTTAAATAGATAGAAATTAGAAAATCTTAGTATGATTCTTCGGCCAAAAGACGTCTACTCCCATCATTTGGGTTTTTGTTCCGAAGTCTATTATAGAGGGTATTAGTCTTTCAAACATTTTCAAGCTTTCTAGTGTTCGCCCCCTGCACTAGCCATTATAATTTCCTGCTTTCGTCTATTGTAATGTTCAGCTTTCTAGCAATCAATGATGAAGTTTATTCCAATACATTTCAATTTCATGTTGCAATATTTCTTTAAATTGTGATCAAATTTACTTTCGTCCCGAAACGACCGAGAGAAGGCGGAAGGTAGTCTAGCGGAGCAAACTACTGCAGCATGGTATCCCCTTTCTACGCTAAGAAAAGGTTACCCGTGAAACTGGGACTGGTCCATACCTACCTTATATGTGAAGTAAGAAGACATTCTACTTTTCATTTTATCCAGGTACAATATCTTGAAAAAGCTTTGGTTGGGATGAAAAAAACCATTGTAGGTCTTAAATTACAATCTGATATGGGCCTTTATTATCATCCTGAGCTTTGTAGTCTCGAGGAGTGATATATGCTGAAATGAGACATGTGTCCTCGACGTATGAGGTAGTCCTCAGGAATGAGGTACCTCGAGGATTGGTAATTGAGCTCTCACGACAACAAGTAGACGACGTCCTCAGGGACGTATGACCCCCAAATGTTGTTGTGTCCTTGGGTTTTTCCCTAGGCCAAACTCCTAAATTCCTTCATGCTCAATGACTGATAGTTCAACCTCTTGAGAACTCTAACCCTATCCAATTACTTCAATCCTAGGTCAAGAATGAATATACCTTTGAAGATAATGTAGTTAATGTATGATTAGACTTATGATTGTGGTCCAACACTTACCCACATTAGAATTCTGATGCCAAGTCCTACTAGGAATGCACTACCTACCTCTATAAATATGAAACCATGGATCATTATTCGGGTAGATTTTTACATACAATTTTCAACACTCAACCTTTTTAATATTCTCTCTCTGACTTAAGCATTGGAGGGACGACGATGACACACCTCAACGCCTTTGTTTCAGGTATTGGAAGATCACGTTCATGCTCATTCTCATTCGTCAATCTCGAAATTCAACATGTACGATTTTTGTTAGCATCGTTGGCACTGTCTGTGGGAAGCTACCAAAAGTCATGGTGAATAAATGTTCAGGTCTTCTTCCGGCAAGCTCATCTGCTCCAAACCAACCTCCTATTAAGAGTCCTCAATCCATCAAGAAGAATCATGAACAATACAAATTCCGCAACCAGCAGTGATTACCACTGGAGCATTCAAAAAAACTCCATCAGCAAGTTGCAATGTTGACTCGACTACTGAGTCAAAGAAATACTCCTCGAACTCCGGTACAAGTCAAGTACCAACACTGCCTCAACCGCAGGTTTTATGAATGATGCTCGAGCTCGGGACACCCATAATGCCCATGAAAATAGCGGATCTGGGGCCTCGGGCATATCCCTAGTAGCCTTAGCCTCGAGATTGGTTACCATGGACTTAGGCGAACTCACTCGGATCATACAAGATGGGATTAAGGATGGACTACTGTAGAATACCCAGGGAACGACAAGGCGTACCCCTAATACACTGTTCACGCCAGAGGTTCTTCCTATCCACTCCCCGTCAAGTTCGAATTTTTCGCATAAATGAGTATGATGGGACAACTGACCCCATCAACCACCTCAATGTGTACACATACGTCATGAACCTACAGCTTGCACTAGACACAGTAATGTGCAAGGCCTTTCCTCAAACTATGACCAATGCCGCTAGGGATTAGTTCGCCATGCTCGAGCCTAATTCTATAGCATCATTCTCAGATCTTGCTAATAAGTTCTCCGCCTTTTTCGAAAGTAGAGAGTGCATCAGTAAGACAATTGTCATCCTTATGCAGCTCCTCCAGGGCTCGAATGAGACCTTACATAACTTCATGATGAGATTCAACAAAAAAAGGTAACAGATACCTCACCTTCAAATTACAGTGACTGTTTCGGCTCTAACATATGCAGTAAGGTGTGAAGCTTTCAGGATATCTTTATCTAAGACACCCCCGAAGTCAGTGACTAAGCTCCTCACAAAGTATATCAATATAGAGAAGGCAATGAAGGCTAGCCCGAGCTTTGAGAAACCCCAACTTAAGAGACCACATGAGCCAAACTTACGATAAGATCATGCTCAAGGCAAGCAGAAGTAAGAAGTACTACCTAGGTCGTTCACCCATTTGAATACATCTTGGACGAATATACTGATGGAGATTAGGAATATGAGGGAGCTCAAATGGCCTCTTAGGTTGCGATCTCCCCCGGAGACCATAGATAAAAGCAAATACTGTAACTACCATAGGAATCATGGGTATATAACGGAAGAGTGCATAACATTACAGCGAGATATTGAGACACTGATTAAAAGAGGATTCTTAAAGACATATGTCGAGCACAATAAAGATGGGTATTTTCACTAACTGACTTAAGATGGTCAAAACCCCACTCCAAGGATTTGAGGATGGAACAATCATCCCGAAAAGAGTTGTTGGCCTTCCTTTCCATGTGGTCCGGATATCTTTGGAATATAACACCATTCTTGAAAGACCACTACTCAACAAGATCAGATCCATAGTATTTACCTTTCACCTTGCTAAGAAGTTTTTGACCAATCATGGTGTAGGAATTGTGTGTGAGGATTAGACAGCATCAAGGAAGTGTTATGTTACTAGCATTCAAAGTTTAAGCGCTGATGTCATGCAATTATCCATACCTGAGCTCGAGCACCAATACAAACTTGCTCCAGTGGAAGATTTGATAGAGGTCAAGCTTGAGCACGGCAAAAAAGTAACCATCGGTCGGGATCTTGACACCGCTCTCAAGGATGAACTCATCAAGTGCTTGTCCCACAACACTGATGTATTCGCTTGGAAGGTTGAAGACATGCCTGGGATAGACCCCAATGTTGTGGTCCATAGACTCAACATAAGGGCTGGGGCTAAGCTAGTAAAGTAAAGGAAGATACAATTTACACCAGAAAGATGGGAGGTAATACGCAAGGAGATCAATAAACTCGTTAATGCTTAGTTCATCAGCGAGGTTCAATATCCAGATTGACTCTCCAACATTATTCTTGTCAAGAAGGCTAAAGGGAAATGGAGGGTATATATTACAAATCTCAACAAGGCGTGTCCAAAAGATAGCTATCCCTTGCTTCGAATTGATAACTTGGTAGACAGTACTTCGGGCCATAAGTTTTATAGCTTTCTTGATGCATTCTCAGACTATCACCAGATTCTTATGGTTGAAGAAGATCAAGAGAAGACGTCATTTATAGCTGACTCAGTCATATATTGCTACAAGGTCATGCCATTCAGTTTGAAAAATGCAGGGACAATGTATCAAAGGCTCATCAACAAAGTCTTCGCTAATCTGATCGGGAAAAACATTGAGGCCTATGTCGATGACATGGTGGTATAGAGTAAGTAGGTGAATGAGCACTACGTCGACCTTGAGGAGGTGTTCTCTACAATTCAAAGATATAAGATTAAGTTAAACTCAGGAAAGTGTGCTTTTAGGGTAGCTTCGGGAAAGTTTTTGGGCCTCATGATCACACATATGGGGATTGAGGCAAATCCAGATAGGATACAAGCCTTAATATCCATGAAGTCGCCTAAGAGCAAGAAAGAGGTTCAAAAGTCGATAGGCAGGGTAGCCTTTTTTAACAGGTTCATGTATAGAGCAGTAGACATGTGTTTTCCCTCCAGAGTTCTTAGGGGCAATCAGACCTTCAATTGGAATAAGAATGAGAAAAAACTTTCCAGGAACTCAAATAAACAATGGCGACTCCTCCAATTTTCATAAGGAAAATGATAGTGATACATAGGGAGGTACATAAGGGTGTCCATAATGGACACCCGGCACTCCCTATTGGAGGGAGTGCCGGTGGGTCCGACACTTCCTCCAATAGGGAGATGCCGGGTGTCTATTATGGACACCCTTATGTATTCCCCTATGTACTTGTAGCAAAGCCCTTTTCATAAAGTCTAAGCCTGGAGACACATTGTACTTATAACTGGTTGTATCTTAAAATGTAGTGAGCTACAAACTGGTCAAGGAGGTTAAGAATGCTCAACAACCCATCTATTATGTGAGCAAGGTATTGTTTGACGTAGAAAAAAGATATACATTAGCAAAGCAACTCACCGTCGCCCTAGTCATGGCGGCACAAAAACTATGATAGTATTTTCAGTCGCATCCAATCGTGGTGCTCACAGACCAGCCACTCAGTCAGATACTCCAAAAAACCTGATGTTTTGGGAAGATTGTTGAAGTGGGAAATTGAACTTGGTGAATTTGATATAGAGTTCAAGCTCTGGCATTCTATTAAAGGATAAGTATTGGAGGACTTCATCGTAGAGCTCACCCCGAAGTCTCAAGGGCTAGGGGATATCTCGACCACTAAGGCAAACACTTGGGAAATATTCATTGATAGGGCATTGAACTCCTCGGGCTCGGGTGCCGAATCATAATTAGCAGTCTAGATAAGCCGATCAAAATTCAGTGTGCACTCCGATTCGAATTCGAAGCCACCAACAATAAAGTTAAGTATGAGGCTATCGTTATTGCTCTTGAGCTAGCCAATAACTTGGAAATTGAACATGTCAGGATCTTTAGTGATTCACAACTGGTGGTTGGGTAGATCGAATGGACATTTGAAAGAAAAGATGAGCTTATATTGTTTGAAAATACACGATCTTCAAAGGCGATTCAAGGATTGTGAAATTCTGAAGACTGCCCGAGCCGATAATGGTAAGCTGGATGCATTGACAAGATTCATTTTCATGAGAGTAGATGCACGTGACAAGACATACCACAACAAAATTGTGATGAAACCAAGCATAGGTCAGGAACCTAATGTAATGGACATTGATAATGAGTCATCATGGATGGACCTCATAGTTGAATTCATAACTAATGGGAAACTCCCCGAGGATCCAAGACTTGATGTGTGCCGATGATTAATGCCAGCTAGTCACTAGACCCATCACCAAGGAAACTATAACTTAACTTTGATTTATGGCTTCCTTTAACCAAATGAAAGTTTTATAAAAATTTTGACAGAGTCTCCTTTAAAAATGAAACTATTTCCAATCCTATAAGCATAAAAATTTCCCAACACCAGTATACCAACATCATAATATCAATTGCTCGACCATCTAACAATGTCTATATCACCATGCATCATAACTGCTTCTCACTAACATAATATCAATGTGGTTTAGTTTACAATATTCCATCATGATCGTAGTTATATTTAAGTACAAAAATTCCCAAATTGAAGCAAAAGGTTCGCTTGATGATTACACAGTCATAAGCAAAAGAACTTACAGTATGTGGTGGTAGTGGCTGCAAAAACTATCAATATAACCTTCACCCTTACTTAGTCAACTGCCTCTTATAAGGAAAATGTTAAGAAAATATATGAGATAATAATCCCAGTGAGTGGAATGTTTATATAATGGTTGTACAATCCTTTATGTTTGTATATACATTTATAAAAGAAAAAATGATTCTTCAAGTATCTTGATGTACTCACTATCCTTGAAAGCTGTATCATAACATCGTATAAATTTATAATGCTGGTGCTAAATCATAAATTAGGCTCAATCTGATATCGAAAAATGATAATAATTGATACAACACATTGAGTAAGTACACTAGTCGAATTCAGTAAGCTGAAACCATAATCTAAAATCCATAAGCTAAACTGTAAGCTGGGAAATGTAAGCTGAAAGTTAATAATCCACTATATACTGAATAATCACATTAAAATATACCCCATGTAGTCATCTGCTGATGATCTAAAAGCTATAGTCATATGCACATAAATTGCTGATCAACACTTCTGTACACAGTCGTAGCCCCTCAGTGCATGAAGTGAAAATAACATAATCATCTTTATACATGGCTGTAGCCCCTTAGTGCATAATAGGTACCCTTACACACGGTTGTAGCCCCTCAGTGGATAAGTGTAACCTTTATACATGACTTTAGCCCCTCAATGTATAAAGTAGAAATAACAAAATTATCCTTATACACGGCTGTAGCCCCTCAGTGCATAATAGGTACCCTTACGCACGACCGTAGCCCCTCAGTGCGTACGAGTTACCTTTACTCACGGCTGTAGCCTCTCAGTGTATAGGAGTTAAATACACAACTCTAGTATACGGCCGTAGCCCCTTAGTACACTAGAGTAAGATAACTACATCAGGGTATTTTTTGATGGTATCAACACAATCAAGCTCATTTACTAATTTCTCGAAAATAAGACATTTTGTGTAACTAATATGCTTCTTTAAAAATTTGGGACTCATTGAAACATTCATATTAAATAAACATGATTATAAGCTTGTAAATTAGGAATCTTATTGTTGGAAAAGTAAATTCTCCACTCACCCAAAACAAGCTACAGTCTAAGACGATCAGTAAACTTTTCCAACCTCTACGTCACCAGCTGAAATACCATACAAGATAACTAATTCAACTACTATCAAGTCAAGATCATCTAATCTGTAATGCTATAATACTTCAACTAAATTTCTCGATACTAGAATAAATGTTCCAAATTATTTCTTTAATCAAGTGGGACTAATTACACTTTCAGTCCATTTACTAGTAACCAATTCATCAACATAACCTTCATTCGATGCATAATTGCAAATATCCACTTCATTCTAGTGATAACTAATAATTACCCTTCAACCAATTAAATTATCATCTTGTTCTATAATTTCATAATTTCTTGTAAATATTTCATCCATACTATAATTCCCACTAACAGTACTTATTCAAGCATCTAATTAAAAATCTGGGGCATACTTTGGCCTCTTTGAAACCATGTATGTATGCCCCCGAGGCATATTCTACTTTCAGCCTGTTGCATTTTTCTGACATTGTTAACTCTTCCCAGGCTCGTGCTCTTGCTTCAGCCAGCTTGGCTTCTGCTCTTTGCATTTATGCCTAAGCTCAAGATTCACCTCCCCAGCCTTGTTCTTGGCCACCCCTACCTCCTCTCGAGCCTGATACAGCTCGCTTTGAGCATCCTTGCGCTCTTTCACTAGAATCTCGCAGTCAACCCTCAAGTCCTCGATTTTCTTGTCCTTAAGCTCGATGGCCTCTACAAGCCCAACCTTTTTGTGAGATTCGTCCATCCCTTCTAAGGAAAGGACTCAAGCAACGTTGATGGTCGTAAAACAAAGAAAATGTGGTCAAGTATGAGCCTTAGGAAAATAACTTATATAATATATTCAAAAATATAGTTCGATGTTTACCTTCAATGTGAGAAGCTCGAGGGCTTTCATCCTCTCGTCGAACCCAACGTCGCCCTTGTATTTCATTGTGATGCTCAGGACGAGGAGGCAACGTTCAAAATCCTCTATGATTGAGGCCATTAGGGGATGGAGTCATCCTCAAGGTCTACAACCTCGGGCTTGCATCGTAGGGGATCAACTCAAGGAGATGAAAATGGTGGTCTTGATATTCGATGGCTCGGGATATGTGGACGTGTCAGAGAAGATTCACCAGGCCCTCTCATGGATTGGTCAAGTTTTGACACTCAATGTATCTTTTTTCCTTTCGTCGGGGCTTGGGCACTGGGCTTAGGGCACTTGGCCTTCGAATTAACGAACCTACGAAAGAGGGATAGATCAAAAGACATTCCAGCAAAAACACAAGCTATTGTGTCGATTACATCATCGAGAATGAATAATAAGAAAAATAATAAGGATGAGGACCCTACTATCGACATCTCTCACATTTGCGAGATCTAACACTTCATCCCTGATGAATGTTTTCATGTCTAGCACTGAGAGACCAAGATCCTCGACCATTTTTCTA
Organism: Fraxinus excelsior; assembly: GCA_019097785.1. Taxonomy (NCBI): domain Eukaryota; kingdom Viridiplantae; phylum Streptophyta; class Magnoliopsida; order Lamiales; family Oleaceae; genus Fraxinus; species Fraxinus excelsior. The sequence goes on from CM032632.1 coordinate 8,056,050, forward strand.
TCCCGCTCTAATGACTCAAAATAGGTTTGCTCCTCACAGAACCTAGTAGTGTCCGAGATATCCTACCGGGGCCAGAATGGAAGGTCAGGTTCTTGGGCTTTAACATAAAACCATTTCTCTTTTCATCCCTTCAGTGAACTAGGTAAGGTTGGGACCCTAAACCCACATCGGGTAGAAAGATAAGCAAAAATAGGTGAATTGTGGGAGCTACTTGAGCTCGAACACCATTCGACAAAGGTCGAGGTTTGGTGTAATGCCTACGAACCTACACTCTATGAAAAAGTAAATGAGCATCTTCTAGGTGTTGGGCACTAATTGACCCGGTGATGCAAACCCCATAGCAACGGTAACTACGAAATCCACAACGAGATTGATGTGGAACCCAAGAACACCAATTAATAACCCGATTTTAGACTTGACCCCAACATAGAACTTGCTATATTCTTCGTTATGAATGCCATATCATCAACCGTAGCTTGAACAAGTAATGCCATTACCTCTTTCACTCGCTTTGTCCTCGATCGAGTCATCAGTCCTTCGTCAACTATCAATGGATCCTTCTCCGGAGTTGTCCTTATTGTAACAATACATTGGATCACATCATCTCCTCACTCTTCTAAAGGATTTGTCCTCGAATCTACACCTGCATCAAATAGAGAGATCAACAATATTAAATGTAGCTGAAACATTATACTCACCTGGGAGATCCACTTTGTATGCATTATCGTTGATCTTCTCGACGACTTGGAATGGACCATCTCCACGTGGTTGCAACTTAGACTTCTTCTTCTTCGAAAAATGCTCATTTCTGAAACGCACCCAAATCCAATCTCCTTGTTCAAATGTCAAGCGCCTTCTTCCTTTGTTTACTTTTATTACAACGAGCTTATTCTTCTCTTCAATTTGCAGCCTGACCTTCTCGTGCAGTAACTTTACCAATTGAGCTTTTGTTTTACCGTCCAAGCTACCTTGTTCATTGACAGGCAAAGGCAACAAATCCAAATGTGGTAATGGATTAACCCATAAACAATTTCAAACAGCGAAAACGAAGTAGTAGAGTGTATAGCTTTATTGTAAGCGAATTCAATAAAAGGTAAACACTTCTCCCAACCTTTCAAGTTTTTATTTATTACCATACGAAGCAATTGAGTCATGGTCCTATTAACTACTTCAGTTTGCCCATCGATTTGTGGATGACAAGTCGTACAAAACAACTATTTAGTGCCTAACTTATTCCACCGAACACACCAAAAATGACTCAAAAACTTAACATTTCGATTTGACACTATGCTCTTAGGGACCCCATGCAGACGTACTATCTCCCTAAAGAACAAATTTGCAATATTGGTCGCATCATCGATTTTGTGACATGGCATAAAGTGCGCCATTTTACTAAACCTATCCACTACTACAAGTATTGCATCTCGACCCCTTTTTGTCCTAGGTAAACCCAACATAAAATCCATTGAAATATCCGCCCAAGATTCACTAGGTACAGGCAAAGGAGTATATAAACCATGATGTAAAACTTTAGACTTAGTCTTTTTACAAGTTATGTATTTTCCCACAAACTCGTTCTACATCACTTCTCATTTTAGGCTAATAAAAATGTTCCCCTAACATGTTTAAAGTCTTTTGTACCCCAAATTGACCCATTAAACCCCCATATTGTGCTTCCCTTACCAACAATTCATGTATAGAATAATTTGGAATACACAACTTATTTTCTCTAAACAAATACCCATCATGCTTATAAAATTTATCGATAGCCCCCTTATTGTATGATTCATAAATGTCAGATAAATCAAGATCACTTACATACATGCTTTTAATGTGTTCAAAGCTAAGTAGCCATGTACTTAAAGAATTTAGAAGCATATACCTTCGAGACAATGCATCCGCAATCATATTTTTCTTACCTTGTTTGTACCGAATTACGTAGGAAAATGACTCTATAAATTCCATGCACCTCGCATGCCTTTTGTTCAACTTATCTTGACCTCACAAGTGCTTCAATGACTCGTAATCGATGTGTATCACGAACTCCTTAGGCGACAAGTAGTGCTTCCAAGTCTCAAATGCCCGAACAAGCGAGTACAACTCCTTGTCATATGTAGGATAGTTCAAAGCAGCCCCACTCAGCTTTTCACTGAAATAAGCTATAGGCCTACGATCCTACATCAAAACTGCTTCAATACCTATTGATGATGTATCACACTCAATCTCGAATGTTTTTTCAAAGTTAGGTAATGCCAAAATAGTTGCCTTACACAATGTGTCCTTAATAGTATTAAATGCATGCTCTTGTGCATCACCCCAATAAAAACTTACGCTTTTCTTCATAATTTTAGTGAGTGGTGTGGTGATTGTGCTAAAATCCTTTACAAACCGCCAATAAAAACTAGTTAATCCATGGAAACTCCAAACTTCAATTATGCTCTTAGGTGTTGGCCAATCTTTAATAGATTTAATTTTCTCATCATCCACTTCTACCCTATTAGAACCAACCACAAATCCTAGAAAGACAACATTTTCCATGCAAAATGTACATTTCTTAAAATTAGCATACAATTGTTTTTTCCTCAACACTACAATCACACAATTTAAATGTTCCAAATGCTCATCTAGGTTTTGCTAGATGTCATCGAAATAAACTATAACAAATTTACCTATGAAAGCACGGAAAACATGATTCATCAATCGCATTAAAGTGTTCGGTGCATTAGTGAGACCAAACGGCATAATCAACCACTCATACAATCCATATTTAGTTTTAAATGTTGTTTTCTACTCATCACCCTCCCGCATACGAATTTGATGTACCCACTTTTAAGATCAATCTTACTAAAAATACAAGCACCATGCAATTCATCTAGCACATCATCTAACCTAGGTATAGGGTGATGATACTTTACTGTTATTTTGTTAATAGCCTTGCAGTCCACACACATCCTCCACATTCCATCCTTCTTTGGCACTAATAGGATAGGTACAACACATGGGCTCATGCTCTTCCTCACATAATCTTTGTTCATTTCATATTTTGCGGTATTCAAACATAAGGTAATTGGACTGTATGTTTAACCATCTAGAGATAATTAATTAGTAACTTGTTGTTGGTTAATTACAATTTTTAATTCCACATTTACACATATTCACCCCCATCTAGGTGTAGTTTGGGTCGAACTGCGTACGCATTACACCTATTCACCCCCATTTACACCTATTCATAATTTTACAAAACATTGTTGTACACATTTCCTTTTGAGTTATGTTGCCTAACATAAGGATGTCAATCCCTGTGATTAGGGATGAGTCAGCTTTTACACGATCACGTTAACACCTTTTTTTTTTTTTTTTTGTGCTTTGAGCATGTCTAATATTATAGAGATTATTTATATTACCTTTTTTTTTTATTACGTGTTATATATAAAAGTGAGTTTGGATAATTTCCTAAGGGGTCACTCATCGTAAAATTATTCTAGCCCAAGCACGCTTTAGTTTAATGTTGTGTCTATCTTGTTTAGACTACATGATTTTACCCAATACTCATATTTCGTGCTATGCAAGATCCTAGTGTCTTGTGCCACTTTTTCCTATTTTTACGTATACATAAGTAGCTAAAATCAATTGCATAAAATCTTACAACTTTATTATCTCGAGCAAAACAATTCTGTTATCCTTCGTCAGCCACTAGCTCTGATGCTCGGACTCTTCAAAATAGTAGGAGTACTCATGTCGGACACAACACAACATGACACGACACGACATGGATATGTGTATGAAATATGTGTCGGATCCTATAAGTTTGAATCAGACACTTCGTCTTTTTGCTGCTGCTGCTTCTTCTTTTTTCTTTTCCTTTTCTTTCCCTTTCTTCTTTTTCGATTCTGTCTAGCGTTGTCGTCACGAGATTGGAGAAAGACGGTGGTGCTAAGTTTTCCCTTTTTCTTTCCACTTTCTTACTTTGTTTCATTCTTTCTCTTTTTGTATCGGTGATTTATAGTTTTGTTTGTATAAAACGAAAATGGATTCTATATAGTGCTACTTAGTGCTCCACTAATTTTAAATTTCAATCAAGTCCCTCATTTTCTACTTTATATAATATTTAGTAATTCTCATAATTGAAAACTAAACATCAAAGTTCTATTTTATTCGTTTTAACCTCTTATTCAATACTCATCTCCTTTTTTGTGAATAATTAATTTTGGTGTGTTCAAAATAAAATTTTGGATTAGTAAAAAAATTGAAGTTTGAAAAACGTACCAACTTAACCGTATTCGAATTTTGGAATCTTTTTAGACATGTTCCTATATCTTATATTTTAGAAAATAAAAAATTCCACACTTAGATATATACATATATCCGATATTCGCACTCGAGTTCGAGCATAATAGGCTACTAGCATGCTCAATGTCATTCAAGAGAATATGTGGTTTTGAAATAAAATGATACACAGCGATAATGAAGGTGAGGATAGGGGCATAAAAGTCATTTTAAAGTTTGAGAAATAATGCGTGGCCATTATCTCGTCACTTGGCAATATTCTATTGGCCCTATTTATGCATAATTATTAAGTATTGTGTTCGTCTTACAACCGTTCCTATCTACTGCAATCGTTGCACAATGATTGTGCAATAAAATCTTATTTTCAGAAGTTTAACTTTCTTTACTTGAAGTAGCATGATTCTCATTTTCTTTATGTGTGGTTAAATTATAGAGCCAAACCCCTAAAGTTTATTAAAATCGATAATAATCCCCGAAATAATCTTAAAGTCACCAAAAAACTTTGGGATGTTACATAGTAGATGCATCTGGATGTCTCAACTAGGCCGACCTTTTGCATCTTTACATTTCATTATTTTATCAGTAGTACTAAATAGAGAGTCCATCAAATGGAAAAAAAAAAAAAAGCATAAATTCAACAAAACCTATTATTATGCTTGCTGTACATATTGAAAAAAATAAACAAGAAATTAAGTCTGGACCATTCAGTTTCGGTTTCATTACTTAAATTTTGTATGGTAAATGTAAATTAAAATCTATCATCATATCCATAAGTTAGTAATATGAACCTAAATCAATAAGATAAATATCAAACATTCAACAAGTTCAAAATATTAATCGTTAAATAAAATGTTGTATAATAAAATTCGTTGACAACGGTCTAAACTAAAAGTTAGATTTCTTTGTATGATTCATTGATATATATATCCTTGAGATGCTTGATATGGCAAAGACACGGTGCCTAAAAATCCAGGTGATGGCTGACACGGCCAAGACACGGTACCTGAAAATCCAGGTGATGCCTGACACGGTCAAGAGATAGTGCCTGAAAATTCAGGTGATGTCTGACACGGCCAAAACACGGTCCATATATATATATATATATATATAAAATAAAAATTGAGTTTGATTCTCGGTTCTAGAGTCAGAGCCAAAACCAAATGATTCTCAAGTCTAAGAACCAAAATCATAACTTTTTTTTTTTTTTTTGTTAAACTGAATCGAACCGCTCGATTTGGTTCGGTTCTAAATTGATTTCATCATTTTGTTCACCCCTGGTTGACGTTGTCATGTATGCCTATACATAAGCCTAGAAAATAAACGTTCACTTGTTTTGTTCAAACTCAGATCTGGCTGGTACGAGAATTTACATTTAATTACTGATAATCCCACTTGCATGTCAGCACACCTTTTCTGAAGCAATTGAACATAAAAATTTGTAAAGAAAAAGCATAGGTTGATATTTTTTTCAAGGGAAGGGGCCTTAAAGGTGTGTTTAAATAGCGTGGGGACTGTGTTTCAGAACTTCATTACCAACCATATATAATAACTTCTATACAGTACTACTTTTAAAGTATATAGAAGTATTTATTAAAAAAAAAACAAAAAAACTTGTCCACTATGTAAAATTCACAAAATCTTCTGCAGTATGGAAGAATTTTTTTTTTTTTCAGAAGATCCCAAAACATCCCCTATCGATGACACTAACATTTAGTTTCGATGACATTTGAATATTAAACAGTTTGAATGCTCGTGTTTAAACATTGTGAGCTTTAATACCATATTAATATTTTGATTTCGATCCTAAAAAATCAGAGCGGTAACACAAACTTCTTATATGTTGTTTACTGATTTTATTTTTAATTGAAGTTAGATATATTCTTTAACATGTAATATATTTTTTTTTCTTGCTTATAATTAAACGAGAAATTTAATTTTTTTTTTTAAAGGTAGTGGTTTATTTTAAATTAAGTAACTTACTTGTCTCTAACTTAGTCAACTAAAAAATCTTTAAAAATATTTATATACTTATAATCAAACTTACTGATTCCCCCCTCCACCCCCACCCCCCTCCTCCCTTTGGTTTTTTATTTAATTATTTTGTTTGAGAAATATAAATTTACCATTTTTACAACAAGTTTTTTTTTTCGAGCTCTAGTTTACGAAGAGTTAATTTGGTTCACAAACTCCGCCCGTCTCAATTATAATGCTATTTCTGTAATGAAGATGATCACCAATATCTATATAACAGTGACTATTCCTAGATTGATTGGGGACCATCTTCGAGGGGTAATATATAAATGATTAGAGGGTTTAAAAAAAAAAAAAAAAAAAGAGAGGACATTTAATGGAAAATAAATACTAATTACATTTTTAGTACTGGATAATATTTTTCCTACATAAACGAGAGTTTAGGTGAGCAAGAAATTCTTTATTATCATAACAAATTTTATTATTGTGAAAGTCTTTAATTAGTCTCCATCCATTTTTTTCCCCTTAGTATTTCTCTAACTCTAACAATGACATCATTTAACTTTCAATAAGAGAAATAAGGCCATATGTAATTTTCATACTTAACTAGTGAATATGAAAGCTCATGGGCAATCATTTAATATTATTTATGAGAGTTAGGTTGAAAATGAAAGTGCTACTTATATTATCATTTATATACTCTGTAATGAAAGTCAGTATGAAAGGTCAATTGACAGGAGATACTGAACTATAACAATGTCATTACATAACATTACAAGACCTTGCTACTTGTACATTTTTGTTAACACATAATGAGGTGACATGTATTTTGATCATCGGTATGAATTTCATTTATTCAAATTAAGGGCCAAAATGCATGTTATCTTGTCATCTCTCAACAAAAATATGAACAATTTTTGTACAAGAAGCATAATTATTACACCAAACTGTTTTAGAGGCTAAAATAGTACCCTGAAGTAGGGTGTAGTAGCTTTTTAAAAATTTAATATTAAATCATAAATATATCAGTTTTATTTATTTATTTATTTATTTTTATTTTTTTGTAAAACGCAGTGACATACTTTTCTTCCATCAGCAATTTCATGTAGTATCATATATCATGTACTGGTTCTCCATCGCATTCCATCGAACCTATATGATAGTCCCCGTTTGGTAGGGTTAAAATTTATATTTTAATCTATATCAAAGTTAATAATTATTTTTAACCATATATTTTAAGTGATCCACAACTTTAAAACTTAAAAAAAAATTTTTTTTTTTAACTTTTATCAAAAAAAAAAATTTAATTTTGCTTTTAATCCTCACCAGGACATAATAAAAGGACATTGATATTAATGCACCTATGCGATGTTTGATTTTATGTTCATGCGGTCCATATCTATAAATTTTTCATGACATAAACATAAAAAAAAAATAAAAAATGTCGGTGCATAAAACTGTGATAATATCAATAATTTTTGAATTAATCTACACCTAGATGCCTGCCTAAAATTTAAATTTCAACAGTATGATATAAATTGGAGTTACTGCCTTAACCAGAGACTTGCTCATAATTAATAATGGCAATATTCATTATAAATTAGATAATTTGGTGAACATTTTAATTTTACATCAGCGGCATATATTCTCTTTTATGCTTGCAACTGGTTTGTAAAAATCATACAATCACGCGTATAGAGCATTTTTTTTAGGGAGATTTTCATAAATGTCACTAAATTTGAAAATACACAAAAAGTTTCGATGTGCACTAAATTTGTTCAAAAATGTCACTTTTTTTGTTGTCAAAGGTCCAAACTACCCTTGATTTTACCTTTGTAAGAGCAATTAATGCTTGATTGGAATACCATTAATGATTTGATGTGATGATTACATTTTGATTATTTTATTCATTTTATATATGTACATTTAGAGAAAAAAAACATATTTTCTTCCAAAAAAATAAGTAAAAGAAATTCAAAACCTATTAATGTTCTCAAACCCTAAGTCCTACATCCTCCTTCATTAACACATAGTTTCTTTCAAGAACTTCATCTTCTTCATTCATTCTTCAAGAACACATGAGTATTTAATTGGTCATCAATTTGAAGAGGTTAGCTATTACAAATTTTTTGTAATTTCATCTCTTAACTCATTATTTCGTAAATGTTAAATACAACATAGTGATAATAAACTATTACTCGTTGATTTCTTTGATTTTTTAAATTTGTTTTGATAGTAAAAATATTTGGAATCGTTCATTAAATGTGATCGCTTACATATTTAATGGAGCATTGACGTATTTATTTTCAAAAGACATTGTGTTGTTGAATGAGAATTGATTATCACCATTAATGTTCAACATTAATGTCCTCCTAAAAATTTCTACAGTAACTGTTTTGAAACCAACTGGATTGTTCGTACTTAACTGGTTGAATATAGTGTTTCAAACCGTCGGGCCCCGACAGTTTACAAACTGTCGGGATACACAATTCAACTGTCGATTTCGACACTTGAGAACTGTTAAAAATCTTGATTAGTAGTTTTCGACATTTGATGGTATTCAATGTCGATATATTGATTGTTCAGACTTCTTACAGTTGCAATCTCAATATTTCAGGTATGAGTGATGATTTAAGATTCATCGTCTCTCACAGGGAAATTTCGCAAATGTGGACGACGAATGGAAGTGGAGAGGGAACAAAACCACTTCTATTTTAGTGCCGAGCCGACTTGCTTTACGGTTGAAGGAAAAACTCGGTATTGTTGATCCCCCGCAGTGAAATTGAAATCAAGTTCAGAGTCTCGAACTTGAATATACCTCCGGCTGAAATACGCGAAGACGAAGAGCTCAGTTGGTACATATCGGTTCATAAGGAAACTGCAATCTGCATGATGTTAACACTATGTGCAGGACAATTGGTGTGATGTTAACAGTACTTGAAGTGTACTTAAATTTATAATTACAATTTACTCCATAATTAATTACCATTGCATTTGTTACATGATAAGTTGTAGACGCAAATAACATTCTAAGTAAGAAGTTATTTTTCTCGATGTCATTATTTTCATAATATACGATTGAATTCTCATTGCCGTACTTACGAGGTCCACCTATCCGTTATGACTTGTAATTCAAACAATCTATAGTTACCTAAGTGGACCATAAAGTAATCGCTGCAACAAAAATGATGGTATTCAATGTTAATGTACGGATAATGCACTATTTGCCATATGTGACGAAATGTCTGAAACAATTCATAAAATTACAGCAATTTCTAAATAAACTTAAATACAAAGTTTAATGTGTTATTAACCAGGATCAACATTACAAAACTATCTTCCATGCATATTCGTGAAGAAGATGAGCAATGTGCAGTTCCAACTTACGAATTGATCTCAAATGTCTGAAACATAACAGTATCGTCTGGATGAGCTAGGCAGAGAATTGGATTTCTGGAACGTCGACCAAGAAGCCAAGGGATGACTCGCGGAAGTCGTGGCGCTGCCGTTCGTCAAAGTGCTCCAACACCCTTTGCATGTACTTGAGGTTACTTCACTGGGATATGCGTGCACGCAACCTTGCATTTTCTGGAACCAAGAATTTGAACTCTATGGGCTCTGCAATGAATAAGAAGGCGAAAATGGTCAGCTAATCACATGTCATAAATGTCGAAGCCAATACACACGGATACAAACAAATAGTAATCAACATATGTATGTCAATCATATAACGACATGAAACTACTAACACAATGCAACATGAACAATCTATAAAAGGACATGTGACTAAGATTTAACAAGAAATAGAACATATCTGCTTCACATTATTTCATAAGGCAACCATCTGTTGAGAATTACTGCGTCTAACTGTCGGGATCGACAGTTGACCTGTACCAAATTTACTCAACTGTTGAGAATGTCTGAGGCTAATTGTCGGGAACGATAGTTCGCCTATCCCTATTTTACCTAACTGTTGAGAACAATCGGGACGACAGAACACATGTTCACAAGTCACCCATATGCAGATAATTTTCTGAGGTAAACCATTACACACAAAGTGTTGACACATACCAACATGGTAGAAGGTTCACAAGCAAGTGAGATTTACATTCAAAAACCCTAATTTAAAATCTAATATCTCTTGAAGCAACATAACAATTAAGCTAGAAATAAAATTTAATTAATTCATTTATTAATACAACATCAAAATGTAAAAGATGAAAATGAATGATACTGAACTTTGATTAATTAATTCATCAATACAACATCAAAATCTAGCAGAATATAACAACAAATATATTGAAAATTGAAACATGAAAGAAAGATCAGAGGAAAAGACAACCCATATTAAAGAACATTAAAACAAAAATAAAGTAACAAAAACAGAGACCCAAATCCAAATTAACCTCAATTTCCATTTTATATAACAAAAAGGCAAAAATCCATTAAAAAAAAGAGTAATTAAACATACATGTAATATGAGAGCTGCTTCTTTAGACTCATGAACACTGAATTCAGGAGCCCTCATGTACATGATTTCACCATCAGATTTTGCACCAAAATCTCCATTATTTTCTACAGGCAAAACTCCTTCCCACATTGAAATCAACTCCACAGCTTTCAATATTTTCTAGTATTTTTTCCCCCACATTCTCTCCTTGTTGCAAATCCATATTTCTTCCCATTGCAATATGTCCTCCACACTCAGCAGTAGAATCGCATCAGAAGGCTGAATTGCAAGGCATAAGGGTTTTCCAAGGTTTCTTCAAATGGATTTTGCAGGGGTTTTGCAACGTGAGTGTTGGGTCTAAATGCAAAAAAAAAAAATGAAAATGATTTCCCCCAATTTTTTTTTCTTGTTTTGACTTTTTGGTTATGACAACTTGTACAAGTTCTATATGTAGTCAAATCTCAATTAATGCAAGATATGTTAGGTATTTAAATTATGCAGAGGGGTAAAAATGTCCAATTTTGACAATCTTGCAACTAATTTAAAAAGGTGACATTTTGGTAATTACATGATAGCAAAATGACATCTAGTGTAATTTCCTCTTTTTTTTAATACTGAAAAAGGAAATTAAAAAAAATATATTATAAATTTAAGAGAGAAATGGAGCCAAATCCTATGCAACTGGAAAATAAAGCTATAACAGACGGTGAAATTATATCTTTTTTGCCTTGTTATTGTCTTGAATGGAGTCTTTTTTTCCCCCCCTTAATCTCATCAATGAAATAAGTTCAGTTAAAATCCAGCCGTAGGAATATTATCAAACTTGTTAAGTTGTGGAGCCTAATTATTACTGTCGCGTGGAATCAATATGCAATTTTATTGAGACGAACCTCTATAAATCTTATGTGTTCTTGTATCTATTTTCTTTCTGCGATTTTATTGTTTATGGTGGTAGAATTGGAGTTTCTATTTCTCAACAAAACTCTACTCTATAAATGAAGTCATGTGTTGATACCAACATAATGAAGGACATCTCGTTGCCCTCGAGCAAAGAGGTATTGACCCCAATTATATTTGAAGGATGGCACGATCTTCTTATTTCAATGTGCACTTTCAATAATTCGAGTTCAAGGAATTTTTAAAATAAAATAAAAAAAAAAAAAAAAAAAACTTCATTCACTAGGTCCTCAGTACAACTTGATTACTTATCATAGGTCTATGATTCTTAAAAAAGTAATGCTATACGTACAAATTGGGAATAATTCCCATGTGATGTGACATTAATATACATTTAATTAATATTATCATTTCACCACAAATGATGATATATCAATTAATATGGATATCACCTTCAGTTTGTACAAATAGTAATATTCTTCTTAATATGATGGATGAATGACTTACCTAGTGTGAGATTCGTCACATCTATCTAAAGAATATTAAATTATTACCTTTAGGAAGTGAGTTGCATTTATGTACCATGATTCTTAGTGGATTTGCCTAATTAGGCAGCCGATAGTAAGGCTATCAATATGCTTTAACATAGGCCCAACCAAAGTAGGCCTATCCGTTTTATCTGTGAACTCATCACTAATCAGCACGGCCCAGTTTAATTATTTAATTTGGGAAAAATACATTTTCAAAAATAACATACTAGTGAAAGATTTTCAAAATTCAGGTGGTCTTATTTTGTGACCTCTGAAAAAATATTGTGACTTAAAATTAAATTAAACAAAGTCATAGTCACAATAATACATATTTTATAGTCATAGTCACGTACTAGTCACAAATAACAAAAAGTCACAACCTCAAAAACAACTTATGGATCACAAATTATATTTAGTTATAAATCACACATTTTGATAGGTCACAAATTAATAATTAATTGGATACAATCACTGTTTATCTCAACCCAACCACTCCACCATTGCCGTCGTCATCCAAATAGTCAGCATAACCTCAAATCCACAAGTCCCCCCAACAACCACCATCACCTCTACCTTAAATTCACAACCGCCTCTACCTATACAACCATCCAAATCACCGACACCACTTCAAATTCTCAGAGCTCAAGCTCGTCCTCAAGGGCCAAGTCGATGAGCTTGTCATTTTTTTGGGAAAACCTTACTCCTTTTTTCGGGTTTGGGACCAACTGCTTAATTTTAAAAACTTGTTACGTATATAATATAATTTTTTTTTAAAAAAAGAGTAACATTAAGAAAATAATAAAATAATATGGATATAACGAAATTAAATATCATTTACCTAATTAGAAGCAATGTTGGCTTACTTATTTTTGATTCGATAATAAGCATCTTGTCAATCTTTTAAACACATTAAGCTTTCTAAAATGTCTTGTTTGAGCCTATTTCTAAATCGGATAGAAATTGACCATCTGCACTAAAAGAAGATTCCGATGCTACAGTGCTAATCAGAATTATAGTAAATCATGTGTAAAAACAATGGGATATATGTGTTCATAACGTCTCCAAAAATAAAATCAAAATCCATTGCATTAGCTAGATCTACAATTTTAAGCATTTGATGACTAAAATACCTATGTAATTCTGTAGGCATTCCACCTGGACTTACGTTTAATGTACTTTAATTATATGCAGGAGACATTGTAGAAGAAGTTACATCAAATCTTTCTTTCCTAATATCATCAAATAAATTCAATATCCCTCATCTTCTTGACCAAGATTAGCGGGCAAAGGAGGTGCTGACTAACATTTGCACCTATCGTAGTGTATACAATTTGTACATTTCTATATGTATTGAAATTTGCAATAATAAAAGGCCGTTCAAGAACTTTAGCACTAGTGTGGTAGTATACCCCGTATTGTATATTAGTGGAATTATACAAAACTGTCAAAAATCTTTTAACTTTAAAAGTCAATTCCCAATCAGTATGTATCTCCCAAAACAAGAATCACTCATTTTTTGTATGTTTGGAATTATAAAATTCAGTAATTAGTGCTTCATAACCTTCACAAGATTTGAGTAATAAGTAAGCCGAGTTCTATTTATGCACTACGCCAGTTACAGATTTTTTGGTTTCCATAGAAAATTGAGCACAATATTTATCAAAAGCTTGTTTTTTGTTACGTGATATAATAATATATACTAATGCATCTAATATTCTACCAATTTGTTCACTAATATGTTTCAAACCATCTTACACAATTGAATTAAATATATGACATACACGACGAATATGAAGTAGAATTGAGATTGTGGTCTCAATTGTGAGTTACCACCAAACAAACCTTCAACATAAGATCCATCTGTCGGTATCGATGGCTTATGGGCACGGTCCACTAGTGGCTCACCGTGGGGCTCGACTTACCGAAACAACCCTCAAGCTCGACTCTGGCCCAAACGAGCTCAAGAAGTTGGTAAGTCGGGCCCCGAAGAGTCGAAAAGTGAGCAATGAGCCACTCGACCCAATTGTCATCCATACCACCACTTTGTCCTCAAATATACCACCATTCAAGTTGTTACTCGGTCACAACACTGCAAAATCTGAACTTACCCCACCCCTTCCACCACTGTCAGCACCAATGAACTCATCGCTACAACCCCAAATCCAACACCACATTCACTTCAAATAATAATAGGTGCAACAATTCCCTTGAGTAACTCAAAATCTTCAAAAAAGTTCCTCCCATAAGAAATGAATACTTCACAAATCCACCAAATGTCCCATATCAATAAATCAAACCTTGGAGGCCACAATGGCTATGGCAGCACCACCATAGATGATGTGATTTGTGGGGCAAGTAAAGGAAAGAAAACGCAAGTATGGTGGTCGGCGGTAGATGAGTCTTTTCCAATAATTGGCTTCAGAATTGATGTCGACATTTTTTTATAAGGTTTGGAACTATGTGCCATCAATACATTAACTATACATTATTGTCGAGGTAGAAGGTTGGCTACCCACCTCACCAAGGAAACGGAGCAAATGATTGCCAACATGAGGAGTACACAACACAGAATGCAGTCATGCAGCATTTCTCATACAAATGCATAGAAAATAGAGGCCACAAAATGCACCCCAACTAGGCCTCTCTAAACAACAAGAAAATGAAGAAGTAAAGAGCCAAATAGCTCATTCTAGCGATGCAAAAAGGAGTCTAGCCCAAACGAAAGAGAAATGGGAGTAGACGTGTCTTCAAATTATGCATCTAGTCGACCCTCCAATAATCTGCTATTTGGAGATGCCAACTTTTCTCCTGAATACAAATAGGAGCGGAAAACCCAAAGAATCGCTAGTAACTTTGACATAATCGGATTGAAAATGCCTAGAAATAAGCTTCAACAGTCACCTCTCATCTCTAGGACCAATGGACATATGTAGAGGCATCAAAATGAACCTCCATCTAGAAATAGGCGGGAGAGGAAAGTCGTCGAGACTACAAAAGGTCACGCAAGACCTTCTAAACCACCTCGATATAAGGCTGAAGAAGTGGATTTCAAAGGGCTATGCCAGCCATATGAGCTCGATGACTATGATGATAGCTTTCCATTTTCCCCAAAACTTGGAAGGACATGAATGCTGAGTTACTTCATTTCTCCAAAGATCATTTTATATAAAGGTAAAGGAGACCCATCTATGTACCTCAACAATTATAAAACTCACATGAGTCTGAGAGGTGCTTCACCGGCTCTGAAATACAGATCATTTCACCTAATCCTATGTGGAACGGTCGAGGTATAGTATGAAAGGATCCCAGTAGAGAGCATAAGGAATTGTCCGACCTTAAAAAGGCTTTCTTGAATTGGTACTTCGCAAATAAGGATGGAGAAGCTCCAATCCAGTACTTGCAAGATATGAAGCAAGCAGTTAGATAAACATTGAAGAGTTACTTGGCCCGTTTTACCGACGAGATGACTTATTATGAAAAAGTCATCGATACCGAAGCACTCTCAACACTAAAAGTGAAGCCTCAACATGAATACCCTATTTTAGAGGGATGTCCGAAACAAAAATCCTTCCACCTATGATGAGCATGTGGAATTGATGAGAATTAAAATCATCAATGAAGAAATGATGGACCATCAAAATCAGGAAGCTTTGGGGCTCCTACCTCCTCAAAAACAGTTAGGAAGATGTCTCATATCTCATTTGGCAAATCATCAATAGACTCTAGTTGGACACACAGTTGGCCCCACTTCAGGTCAAGCCTTAGCAATAGCTACTTTAAATGTCATACCCACCTTGGCATATGAGGAAGGTAGACCAAGTGGCCAAGCAAACGCAAGTACCAAGTCCAAAGGACCATTACACCCAAAGAGTAGATGAAGAGATAAAGGTTCAAAAAATAGGCCCTACGCCAAGGCGAAACATTACTGCACATATCATAGATACCATGGCCATGACATAATGAGAGTAGAGAGGCACTGTAGGCCGTGGAGCATAATAATTTTGCTCCCATCTAGGCAATAACAGTAGCCTAGATGGGAAATGCAACTCAACCACCTAGAGATCATTTTCCCATCAAAGAAGGGGTAATAATTGGGAGAGGCCTAGAGGCAGACAAAGACAGAGGGACCCTCAAGCCAATACGGATAATTCACCTATTTGGGAGATAGATACTATTATTGGGGTCCACATGTTGGAGGCGAGTATTGGAATGCCCAAAGAAACTATGTTAAAGAGGCTAAAGATCTCCTTATGGCTAGTTATATTGTCAATAACCACCTCCAAAGGTCTGAAACGAATGTTGTTGATAATGAAATTCGGTCAATATATTATTTGGGTCCATATTTGATAAAATGATGGTAGACCACAAACTGACTCCCATGACTTCCCAGTTCTACTGGTTTACGGGAGATAGCATCATCCCTAAGAGAAAGATTACCCTTGTTGTAGAAATAGGATTGCCTCCCCAAGTGGCATGTCACTTTATGGAGTTTTTTTTTATCGTAGATAGCATATTATCTTACCATGGTTTCATGGAGAGACCTACTTTGAAGGAGTTATGGGCAGTCACTTTGATCCATTACTTATGTATTAAGTTCCTGACTAAGCATGGGATTGCAATTGTTGGGGAAATTAGATAGGATCCAGAGAATGTCACCTAAAATCCTTGAGAAAGGCAGAGTCTCATAGTCCAGAGAATGTTACCTAAAATCCTTAAGAAAGGTAGAGCTTCATGGTGTTAACATGATAACAGAAGTCGAGATGGTTGATACGTCTGAAGAAGGTCAACCTTTTGATCAATGGGAAGACATCAACATGACGAATGTTGTGGAAGAATAGATCATTCATGATAAGTTGGACCCTCGCGTGACCCAAGCAAATTCCTAGACAGCCCTAGTGGAGGAGCTAGAAAGCTTTCGGTAGTTTAAACCCCACGAAAAGTTGCAACTGGGAAAGGATATACTACGAGCTGAAAATGAGAAGCCCAAAGCATTCTTATGCAAGAATTTGGACTTCTTTACTTGGAGGCATAAGGATATGGTTGGCATTAACTCGATAGTAAGTTGTTACAACCTGAATATCGACCTTAAGGATACCTTGCACGGACAAAAGAGAAGGACCCTCAACTAAGAGAGATATGAGGCTCTGAAGGAAGAAGTGGGCAGGGAGACAATGTATCCAATGTGGATTTCTAATCCCATCATAGTGAGAAAACACAACGAAAAATGGAGGTTCTGCATAGATTTTCCCAACTTAAACTAAGCTTACTTGAAGGATAGTTTCTCATTCCCAAGGATAGATCAACTTGTGGACTCCACTACAGGTCATGCACTACTAAGTTTCATAGATGCCTATTCTGACTACAACCAGATCCCCAATTCATCGTGCATATGAGGATGATACTTCATTCATCATTGATAGATGTCTCTAATGTTGCAAGGTGATTCCATTTGGGTTAAAAATGCTGAAGACACCAATCAAAGGTTGGTCAATAAGATGTTCGCTAACCCTTTAGGCAAATCAATGGAGGTCTACATGGATGACATGTTGGTAAAGAGCCTCGAAGCTAAGGTCATGTCGAGGATCTAGAGGCTAATTTCTATATTTTAATGAAGTACATGAAGAGATTGAATCTCCTTAAATACATTTTCGACGTTGCCTCTGAGAAGTTCCTTAGGTACATGGTCAATCAAATGAGAATCGAAGCAAACTCAGAGAAGATCAGGAAGCTAATATAGATGAGTTCCCCACAGAAGCTTAAAGAGGTACATAGCCTCACCAGTACGAGTGGCATCCTTTAGTAGGTTCGTTTCAAAGGCCATTGGTAAATGCATTCCCTTATTTGAACTTCTCAAAGGAGGAAAGAGGTTCCAATAGACTAAGGAGTCCGAAAAGGCTTTTCAAGGGCTGAAACAACACCTTGGGTATGCTCCTCTCTTTTCCAAACCAAAGGTGGTATTGCTCTATTTAATCGTATCTAATGTGGCGATTAGTTCGGTTCTCATAAGAGAAGAAAACAGTCACCAACTTTCCATATACTATCTTAGCAAAGCCCTCATATCATCAAATGCTCGTTACCCAGATATGGAGAAGCTTGTCCTTTCTCTCATCAAAGTCGCTAGGAAATTGAGGCCGTGATTCCATGCTATAACTCCATGTGCTAATGAGCTTTCCACTCAAATAGGTTCTCCAGAGGCCTAATGCTTTGGGAAGATTAACGAAGTGGTCAGTAGAGCTCAGTGAGTATAATATCTACTATAAACCAAGGACCTTCACCAAGGGTCAAGCCCTTGTGGACTTCATAGTAAAGTTTATTTACCCCACCCTCCTCGAAATGGAAGTAGCAATAAAACTGGCGAAGGCCCCTATTTAGAACATCTTAGTCGATAGCTCATCTGGGGATGCTGGTTCTAGGGTAGGAGTGGTGTTAATATGTTCGAGGGCCATAAACTTAATTGCACCATGTGATTTGGATTCAAGGCCTCCAACAATGCGGCTGAGTATGATGTACTTCTTGCTGGCCTAAGATTAGCAAATGAGATGAATGTAAAAAGGTTTTTTTTATCAATAGTGATTCTCAAATGGTTGTCAGTCAGGTCAATGGAGATTTTACTCCAAAGGATAAAGGCATGGTAACATACCTCAAACGAGTCATGAGTTTCATCCTTTGCTTCGAAAAGATCAAGTTGACACAATCCCTCGCCTAGAGAATGCACATGCCCATGCCTTATCTAAATTAGCCATTAGCAAGGATTCTGAGCTACTAAAGGTAGTTGCCATAGAGCACCTCGAATAACATTCTATTGCTAAAGGAGAAGAGATGGCGAGAATAGAAAATACCCCATCTTAGATGCAACCGATTATCTTCTTCCTCAAAGATCATGTCTTACCTAACGCCAAAGAAGAAGCCGACAAACATAAAAACAAGGCTGCCCACTTCATTCTGCACTATGATGTATTGTATAAGCGAGGTTTCTTATCTCCTCCATTGCACCGGGAGGGAAGAAGCAGCCTACGTCCTTCGAGAAATCCATAAAGGGACATGCGGCAACCACTCTGAGAGACCTACACTTGCACAAAACGTGTTTAGGTAGGGATATTATTGATCTACCTGAAAAGGGATGTACTTTAGTTTGTATCAAGCGTCGACCGTTTGCTAAATGCTAGATTTACTATTGCCGCTATTGATTACTTCACCAAGTGCATGGAAGCTGAGCCTTTTGCCAAATTCACAGGGGTAAACACTTCCAAGTTCCTATGGAAAATAATCATACGCAGATTTGACATCCCCTACTTGATTGTGTCAAACAAGGTCAACAACTCGACAACAAGAAGGTCAGTAATCAAGTTGAGACCCTAAACTAAATCATCAAGTATACCTAGAAAAGGAAACTTGATGCCTCCAAGGGCGCATGGTCAATGAGCTTCCTCAAGTTCCATGAGCGATACGTACTACAACCTAAACAACTATTGGAGAAACTTTATTCTCCATTGCCTACGGGGTTGAAGCTATGAGCACTGTATAAATAGGGATGCCATCACCTCATTGCATAGACAATGTATCTAATGATGAGTTGAGGAGGTACGAGCTTGACTTTTTAAAAGAAATGAAGGATGAGTCGCAATTAAAACTTTCTACGTATGAACGTAAAATGACTCGATTCTACAATGCCAATGTAAAGTAGAGGCTGTTTTTCATAGATGATATTGTCCCAATGATGGTCTTTTTATCCTCCAAAGAGCCGAGCATATGCATCTTATGTCCCAATAAGGAATGTTCCTATTGTGTCAAGAATGAGGTATGATCGGGCAGTTACAAGTTTGAAGACCTCGACGACAAATAATGACCACACTCATGAAATGTTATGCACTTCAGAAAGTATTACCAGTAAGCAACTCTTAACTTGTTATTAAATTATCTCTACCATGAAAATATGTTATGTTAATGAAATTTTGTCATAGCATGTTTTCTTTCTTAAGAATCCATGTCCACTTCGAATGGCGTGGTGCTAAACACCTCCAAAAGGGGAGGTCACCTCTAATTCCTTTGAAAATGATGTCTTCTATGGCTAAATCAAAGATCATGGGGAAAGCCCTTGACCAGGCACGTTACCTCTTACAAAAATATCTACTACGAACGACAAGATGCTAAACACCTCTACGAGATGAGGCCACCTCTAATTCCTTCAAAGATGATGCCTTCCATGGCTAGATCAAAAACCATGGGAAAAGCCCTTGATGAGGTGAGTTGCCTCTTACAAGGATGTCCACTTCGAATGGTAAAGTGCTAAAAACCTCCACCAGGGAGGTCACCTCTAATTCATTTGAAGAAATTTGCCTTCTATAGTTGGATCAAACACCTTGAGGAAAGGCACATTGCAAATCTAGCTTCTATACCAAGTCAATGTTTTTAACCCCGTAGATCTTTTACTAGGCCCTCTAGCTACACTTTGATTACCAAGGAGTGCTAGCTACAACGAGACCTTCGACCTCAAAAGAGGTAGTATCATCTTTCCAGTGTGCTTGCTCTTCTTCTTAAAATGATGCTCATTCTCTTCCACTTCATCCTCGTTCCTAGGAAGAAGCCTTTTGCTAGCATTTATCAGTTTCTTAGTATGTTTTTTATATGCAGATAGGGTTATTTTTAGTACGCGTGCCCCATCCATCATCGTTTTAATGATTATAAAATGAAGAGAAAGCTATAAAAAATTGATCTGAACCTATACAAAACTCACTACATGTTGAAGATTTTATGGAGACTGTTAGAAGCGCCAGGGGGTCACCCTCCATTATATCTCATCTCCTGAAAGCGCAATACCAAAAGCTCTTCCAATCTTTGATGGAGGTCGGCAATTCGATGACAGATGGCTTATGAGCTCCCTATGAGGTCAAGTAGTACCACTTCCCAGTTTTATCACCCTTCACTGTAACCTTAGGTATATATAGGGTCTAGAAGACGTAGAATGACATTTCCACTCCATATGATGCCTCGCACCACTACATCGAAGACCTCAACATTTAGCTCAATGAGTTCGGATTCAACTAGGTTGGAGCGTGGCCATATGACCTTAATAAAAGTAAAATAATGAGTGTAAAGGCAGCTTAAAATCGACCTTGGAAATGGTCTCTCTAACAGGGACCCATCCTAGCCTTGGGTAGCCCACATGCTCATTAGGGTCTGGCACTATCAACCCTATATTGTCCAGTATTCTATAATCTTCTCCAAGTTTTATGAAGTCGGAGATTTTCATCGTTAACAAGTAATCCAAAGCTCCCCAATGAATCGAGGTATATGTCGGGCTGTCGAACTCTTCCATATGTTCTCTTTACTTATTATAGCCCTGGTACCTCATCTGAGGACAAAGACATGGGTTCACTCACATCCGAGGCTACCAATGTTAACCTACCCGTCAAAACTTCTAGAAACGGCCATTTTCTTAAAGAAAAAAGATGGAGAAATGCAAAATGATCCAAATGTTTACCTAAAAATGAACGCTGAGAAAGTTCTAAGTTATCAAAAATTGGAGATTACAGTCAAAATGTATGAAGAGCTTCATCGAATTTTTTTCCTTTTGGCAGAGTATCTTAGTAATTTCAAATTCTTGCCAAAACTAAAAGTCCAACGTAATGTGAAGAGAGTATTTTATAGGCAAAGTTAACAAATCATAGCCTTTAGATGAAGTCATATTCAATTTGGATCATTCATCTGTCGGTCAATCCATGTTGTTAATATCAAGTGTTAAACATCCTTGATGGCCAAGATAAATAGGTGAAATGCACACCAGCGTGGAGCTTGTCGCATTGAAGTTTGACAGTTAACGTCATGATTAGCAGTAATAACCTAAGAGCATACCTTAGGAGTAGGCGACGCCTCGGCCTTTTTCTTGGAAAACACGATGGCTTTGAAATCATTGGCATATAACCCAATGAAACGTCTCGCTCGCTTGGACCCTCACATTCAACCATTCAACGATCGACAATTCTGGTGCGTATCATCTCTACCTTGATAACTTATCTCAAAGTTGTCTTCATTTAGAGCCTCATCCACAAACAAAAATATCGTCTCTACCTTCACAACTTTTCTCAAAGTTGCCTTCATTCAAAGTCTCGTCCTCAAGCATGGACATCGTCTCTGCCTTCACAACCTTTCTTAAAGTTGCTTTCTTTCAAAGCCTCATCCACAAGTAGGGACATCGCCTCTATCTTCACAACTTTTCTTAAAGTTGCCTTCATTTAGAACCTCGTCCTTAAGCAAGTACATCGCCTCTGCCTTTACAACCTTTCGCAAAGTTTCTTTCTTTCAAAGCCTTATCCATAAGGAGGACATCGCCTCTGTCTTCACAACTTTTCTCGAAGTTTCTTTCATTCAAAACCTCATCCTCAAGCAAGGACATTTGCCTCTGCCTTCACAAATTTCTTTGAAGTTGCCTTCATTCAGAGTCCCGTCCTCAAGCAAGGACATAACCTCTACTTTCACAACTTTTCTCGAAGTTGCCTTCATTAAGAGCTTTTCCTTATATAAGGATATCACCTGTGCCTTCACAACTTTTTCTCAAAGTTGTCTTCATTCAAAGTCTCTGCCTTTACAAATTTTCTCAAAGTTGCTTTCATTCAAAGCCTTGTCTTCAAGAAATGACATCACATCTGCGTTCACCACTTTTCTCAAAGTTGTGTTCATTCAAAGCCTCATCCTCAAGTAAGGACATCATATCTGCCTTCATAACTTTTCTCATTGTTGCCTTCATTCAAAGCCTCATCCTCAAGCAAAGATATTGTCTCCACCTTCATAATTTTTCTCAAAGTTGCTTTCATTTAGAGTATCTTCTTCAAGTAAGGACATCACCATTACCTTACAACTTTTCTCAAAGTTGCCTTGATTCAAATCCTCATCATCAAATAACGACCTCACCTTTGCCATTACAACTGTACATTGGAAGTCGAAGCATTGCATAAATATCCATACATAGACTTGGGAGACTACACATTACTGTGCACATAAAAAAAATTATTTACAACCTTACATTAAAAGTCCAGGTATTGTATAAACATGCGTACATGGACTTGGGGGACTATTGTTACGTCTGTTACGGAGAAGTTCCAGATCAGCACCTACTTAGCTACTAACTACGTAAATAAGTAGGGTCCACATCCCCATGTGTCTTTTATCGAACAGTTGAGGTAGCATTGTTCTTATCTATGTTCATGAAATCGATGCTCCGAGGTGATACACCTCGAAAGACAGTAGGAGTGGGCGGCATTACTAGAGCACTATCACATCATCTCATCCATGTTAAATAGGGAATCTTTTGTTTGCACATCAAATACCAACAAGTCAAATCACAAAATTTACTCATTAGGAGACGATAAATGCCCACCGATCTATGGACTAAATGATTGATGCCTAGGAGAGGACGCCTCGTCCAGCAGATGAGGCCACATGTTACTCCATCCAACGGTCCAAAGTGTACATCTTCCCCTATAAATACCCCATGTAACACGATTTCAAAGGTAATGCAACTCTACACTAAAATACACTCTTCGATTAATTATCTTTGAATCAATAATGTTACTCCCTTAGCCTTCGAAATTAACTAACTTGACAGTTAGAGTGCTTGTGGCCGCCTTCACCACCACCTAAAAATTCCACGAGTAACTAACGATTTACTGTCATGCACAGAAAGCTACCTATGTGGAGTGTTTACCTGTTGGCCACATAATCCTTACGAGAATTGTGGTCAACACACATCGCACAGTTGAAAAGGGAATTGAGGGTTGATGATTCATCAGAAGGAGATTTAATGGGGATTTCAATGACTTCTATGTAGGCATTGGGGTAGAGGTGTCAATCCGGGTGGTCCGGGGAACGGCCCGCGAGAAAAAAATCCCACTTGCTACGGGTTACGGGCCGGTTACGGGTCGACCCACAATTTTGGACTGCAACCCAGGCCCGCCCGCTGACCCATCCGGGTCGAGCCAATGAGGGTTACAGTTTATTCTGGTTTGGCCCGTATAATTGTATAAATATAATTATAAAAATATAGAATTTTTCATATTTATAGCAATTTTTTTTTTTTTAAAATGTAAATTAAGAATTGAACAAAATAATAAATTCATATTAATATCAAGAAATGTTTACATAGAATTCAAATTTAATGTTACATGAATTATTTATAACTTTGAAAAGTTAAATTTAATTTAAACAAATAACAAATAAATGTATTTCTAATTACTATTATCAAATATTTATAGTATAAATACATCCAAACTAGGTTGGTACCTACTTTTACTATAATTTATAGTTTAAGTACATCTCAATTAGGTTGGCACCTACTTAACTATAATATTTAATTTTTTTTATTTTTTTTACGAGTCACGGTTAATCGCGGCCCATGAAGGTGCAACCCACGAAGCCTGCAGGTCACACCTCCTTGACCCGTGAACCGCCTGCTCGAGTCACGGGTCGGCCTGCGATCCCGAGTCGATTCGGGCCAATTTTCACGGATCTGATTGGTCCGTCCTTCTTGACACCTCTACATTGGAGGCAGAATTGTTAGTGTAGAAAATGTACCAGTGGTAGAATAGGGAAAATTTGAGACGCCATTTTTTGGAGTATAAAAGAAAAGGAATAAAAACAGGTGGAGAGACTAATTAGAGAAATGTTAGAAAGTGAAAGTAAATGGATAAATGGTATGTCAATTTTTAAAATAATAATTAATATGTTTTATTGAAAAAAAAAATTATACCTGATTGTTTAAATTGAAAAACCTGATTTTGAAATTGCTACTTAAAATGTAGGTATTGGGGGTCATCTTTCTCTTGAAATTATGTGAAATGGTATAAATGGGGTTAACCTCTCACCTACTATAAAACTTGGTGTTTGTTTAGGAGAGATAATTTGAAGTAAAAAGTAATTTTATAAAGAAAATATAATTAAAAGTAAAATAGTTAGGGTTCACATATAATATTATTTTATTGTGATTGTGCAGGGTTCGAGGAAAAAATATTTTCAAATATGTAGTGTGAAACAAATCCTTAAGTCTTGAATGAATACTCTTGCACCAATAATGCTTATTACAAATATAGGAAGCATGAGATCTATTTTAATTTTATGTTATGGACTTTATGATGTAATACAATACTTTGTAAAAATGTATGGATAGGACATGAACTTTGATTTTCTCATATAGGTTATTGAGTTCGGTCCTTGTTAGATTTTCAATTCTTCTTCTTCCCATTAAGTTTTCAAATAAGATCGACTCAACTCATACAAAAATAAGGCAATCCTAGTAAGGTATGTGCCTCCCTTGTCTAGGTAGGTATGGAGGGTAAGGCACACGACTCCACGACCAAAAACACTTAATCAGTTAGTTAGTCCGATCAAGGTACCAACTCATCCCCTTATTAAGATGTTTAGACAAATGATTCGGTAGATTTAATGGTGATTGATCCAGTTAAGGAACCAATTCCCCTAACCAAATAATGAAACAGTTTGTTCGATAGGTTAATGGTACTTTATTCGATCAAGAAACACAATTCCCTATTATAATACTCAAACAATTCGAAAATAGGCGGATGCCAAAATGCTTAGCTCGGAATATCAAAACTTCATTGGATACTCATTGTATTTTTATTGCCAGGTTGAACTTCCGATGTGAACAACTTCATCAAACATATTTTAACTATCTCACAAATCAAAGCACATATAAAGAAACCATCTCACATGTTTAGACATCTCGTACAATGAGGTATAAGTAATATAATCATCTTGTGTGAGATGCCTCATTAACCTATGAGATGATTGTCTTACTGCATCGGTATGTGAGATATAAGTAATATAATTATCTAATGTGACAAAACAAATGTGATTAGAGGTGGACAAGGTTAGTTTAGGTCGGATTTGAGCCCAATCACCAAATCGACTTTACGGCTTGGGTTAAATTTAAACTCGTAATCGACCCAAATCAAATTTTTGAGTTACTCGAGTAAGTTATGTTGGGCCGGATCGCAGTTTGACGAATAAAGTGCTCAGTCCTAAATGTGATATAATCCTCTTGCTCTAAGAGATGCCGAGATGACTATTCTACAGAATCTGAATAAAATTCAATTTAATCCCCGAATTTCAAATTGTTTCAATTTTACTATCAAACTTTGAATTCTGTATGGACCTACTTTTCTTTATTACTTGTAGTTGTAGGCATTTAACAATTAAACAATTTTCACGTTTGTTGTTGTTGCTTTTTGTATGTTTTTTGTAAATTTTTCTATTCTTCAACTTGGGACTGATTGAAAGATGAAGCAATTTTGCCGAAATTCGAGTCTAATAGTGCTTGAAAGCATATGCACTTTTTTTGTAAAGTCGCTTTAGAAATACACTTTTTGTTACTCCTATATTTTAGGAGACACACACATATTAGAAAGTACGATTCTAAAGTGCACCTTGAATGTTATAATGGATCGGGATAATAAATTGTTAAAGGCCAATCCTAACCCACATGTCTCATCTTTCTCCCTTGTGGGCCTCCTTTTCTTTTTTTTTTTTTTTTTTTTTTTTTTGGTTCTTCTAATTATTGGGCTTGTGCCATTTGTGGCCCTAGGATTAAACCAATGTTTGAAATCTAATCTTGATTGAGATATTTTCTTCTTTGACTTGCCTTGGAAGCTTTTGGACAGTACTTTTCAAAATTCAAAAAGTGACAAGACTTTTCTATCATCTCTCTCTTAAGTTAGAATATAATGCTTCTCTCCTGTTCTTGCTGCCTTTCTTTTTGGTCCTAAATTGGTTCTTAACCTATCTAATTGAAGAAACCTTTGTATACTTAGGCCTGATATAGTGGCCAAGTGGTGTTGGTGTTTCTAAGTGGTTTTTGGTCAATTTAAAGGCAGATTCTTGGCGATTTTGGTATATCTCTTTGTCGAGGTTCTGGCCGGTTCTCTAGCTCTCTCTGAAAGGTGATTTGCAAAGCATGGAAGGCTATTCTATGTTCTAATGATTTCGGTTACTCTTGGTTTCTATGATTTCTGTTAAGCATTATATATATATGGTTAGTTTGTATTGTGACTTTGAAGATTCCTAGTGTTATATGCTATTTTTCCCAACATCCCCATATATATATATATAAATTAATCAAGGTAAATACAAGAATCTCTAGCCAATTTTCTTTCAGTTATCTCCCCTATATTAGTCAATTTTTATTTTATAATTTCGACAAGCTTTACCAAAAGTTCATTAAAAATTACAGAAAATTTTGGAATGGTTCAAATGATACATTAAATTCCCACCATGGTAGAGTGGAACGGAATTCTACTGAAAAGGTGGTCGTATAAGCCCCACCACATAGGTGGTAGGGTAGAAACCCACCATAACGATGGTAGGATAAATTAAAATCCCACCACAAAGGTGTTGGGTAGAACTTGAATGACCCGATCAACCCCTTGCACATCTTCATGGGTTCTACCCCATCCACAAAAGTGAACGAAAGTCGATCACCTCATTATCTAAAATTTGTATCTATAGATCCTTTTACTGTTATATTAAAGGCGTTAACCCTTGATCCAACGTCTAAAAATATGGTAAGTGTCCAAACAGGGGCGGACGCAGAAGATAAAAGTTAGGGGGGCACACTCGAACTTGCAAAGAAATTGGGATAGATTTTACACTCGAAAATTTACGTAAAAAAAAATCATATCCCATGTAATTTTGCATAAATTTACATGGGATATAAGTTTTTCGGATGTAAAATTTCGAAAATTTTTGATATCATATTTCATATAAAGTTTCCTAATAAAATGATGAAAATTACATTGAGGTGTATCACAAAAATAGTAGATGTTAATGAAATAATTGATTTTTTTTTGAAAAAAATGCGAGTTGGACGTTTTTCTTTAAGACTCACGTTTAACGTATTTTTAACTATTTTAGATATCTATTTGAACTATTCGATATACCCATAATGTAGTTATCGAAATAAGCTTTGAGATTACATAAACAATTTGTAGATTTGATTAGCGTACAATCGTTAGTGAATTTTTAAAATTAACATGTTATCGAAATTCAAATATATTGTGATTTTGCCCCTGTTTGGTAGAAATTAAAATCAAATTTGTAGTAAATTTTGATAAAAGTTAAAAAAAATTATGAATTCTATCAAATATATTATTAAAATTTATTGTTAACTTTGATTTAGATTAAAATTTAGATTTCAATCGATACCAAACATAAACTTAAAAAAAAAAAAAAAAAAAAAAAAAAAAAAAAAAAAAAAAACCTAGTGGGGCACCTGCCCCACTAAGCCCCACTGCAGGTCCGCCAATGTGTCCAAAGATCATTGTCTATTACACTTAAATAAGTTAACCTAGATCCATTAAGTTGATATCCTATATATCCATATACATATATATGTAATTATCCTAAAGTGTTTTGTAAAAGTACTCATTCTCATTTCCTTAACTCCATTAGTTACAATATTTCTCTCTAGAAAGACTCTAATTCTTACATCGAAGGTAGAACCAATTTCGAATGGCAATTGAAGGTTCAAATTTGGATTTGGTTCGTGTAATTACAAGAATCTAAATGATTCAATTTACGAAATATAATATGTGATTCTGGGTATTGAAATATCCAGATCGAACCACCCAATGTCCAAGCCTATTTTAGTCACACATAAGACACTCTTAAGATAAAGGACAATTGTATGTGTTGATAAATGGAGAAATCCTTTCCACATGTAAAAAAGAATATTCTGAAATATACAAAAGTATACCAAAGATAAATAAAAAAATAAATGGGATAATATGTTGAAATATACAAAAGTAAGCCAAAACCAATATCCACTCCATGACTTACTATACATTATATTGCTTTGTTGTCAACTTCTTCCCCTTTCTTTTGGGATCATGGTCGCGGGTCTCATGCTCAGAAAATTCGGATTTATAAGAAATAACATAAAGCATTTTTTGCAATCTTTTTCTCGTTTGTTTATTATATGCTCGTGCACCCTTTTGTTATATTCAGAAACTCCATTTTTGTTGTAAAATGTTTCACACAAGTGCTGAAAGAACTCTTTTTCCTGTTTTATCTTCTTTTTTCCGTCCATACTATAGAATTGTAAAGTAGATTATATGTAGCCCCTGTTTGGATTCCACTAAAATGATATTTTGGCGAAAAATGTGTTTTGAAATAGTGATTTTTTGGAGAATATGCGATTAAAAAATAAAGAAAAATTTTGGATTTTTGTATAACATCATTTTATGAGAGAATGTGTGGTCGAAAATGAGTTTGGAATAATATTTGTAGAAAAATTAATGAGTCCAAACAGAGGCGTAGTTAGAACAATTCCATGTAAAATAAAAGGTACAACAAAATATAATATGTCTTTCAACATTTCTATAATGAACAAATGCTTATGATCTAATAGAGAAGATTATCCAAATTATAGTTACGAATTAAATAAAACAAAAAGTGCATGAGATTCACCTCACGTTTACTATAATTATACTCACGAGAATCTAATTATGCAGCTCAAATTAAACATCATCGATCGAGTTATTCAACTCAAATTTCATTACTCAAAACAAAGGTTGCAATGGACATGAATGGTATGTATAAATATATGTTAAAATACCTATCAAATTTCAAAGATATGAGATGTGGTGTACATATAAATTTAACATCACCTATCAAATTATAAAGCTCAAATTTCATTAACCAAATCAGATATTGAAATTCACTACCCAAATCATATATTGAAATTAGAAGTTGAATTAAATTACTGGAACTTACTGCTAGGTCAAACTTTGCTAAAAACTGAATTGAAGAAGAGATCTGATCCTTTGATTTCTCGCAAGTGAACGGATCGTGAACAAATAATATAGTAGTGTGTAGAGTGTCAAACCTACGGTGACTAAGTATTCAATTGAGTTCAAATTAATAGTAACCTTAATTGAATAGCAAATAGATTTTGAGTTTTCTATACTAATATCTAAATTATCAATTAAACTAGAAAGCAATAACTGGTTTGATTTCAAATATGTGAAAGTATTGCTAATCAATCTTGTTGGTCAGTGTTCCTAATCAAATTGAAAACCTCTCTTGATAGTTATCAAATATATTCCCCTCATGTGACCTTCCTACCTCTCGATGAAAAATGAGAACATGATAAATGCAATAAACGATCTAGAACACATATGAAAACCATGTAGAGTATAGATGATGAGAACCACATAGTAACGAACACTACGCAACCCACAACGAGATTGATGCGGAACCCAAGAATGCCAATTAAACCTGATTTTGGATTTGAACCCAACAAGGTGAACCAAAAAACCCAACGATAATGACAATGCGTTGAACCCCTTGATTACACAATAAAGAACCCATGATCTGATGTTCGAACGCCACAAGAATCAATTAGATCTTGATATGTTTGGTATGTCCATGGAAGAACACAATTTTTGAAGCAAAGCTTCCAGAGAAAATTTTCTTTAATTTAATTCATGTCAAACTTAGTCAACAATGAAATAATAAAATCTCTATTTATACTAAACCTAGGAAATATAGAAAAAATGTGAATAAGTGATAAAGATTACAAGAATCGTACCTAAACTAGAATTCTAGAAAAAATAAGGAAGTTCGCGTCAAAACAATTTTCCCGGATCCGGACAGTTTTCAGTATTCTGGTCATATCTTCTTCTTCCGATATCTAATTGAGGTGATTTAAAATTATTTGAAAGGCTTACTTCAAGAGCTACAAATCTTTTAGAAATACAAACTTTAAATTCGAACGTATTCGATTCCAAAAATGGGTCTCAAACTGAGACTGAAAATTCGAGTGTTTTCCAACCCGTTCTAGCTTCCGTCCCCAGCATTTTACTTGAACATTGACTTGTTGTCTTCAATATTATGGACTCCATTGTTCAAACATGTAAATGACCAACTTTATCAACTCTTTGTAGTCTCGAACTTAGCCCTACTCTCTCTCCAACAATCATTAAAATATTGATAAATTATAGCGCACCCCGGATCATAGCATAATCTCTCTCTTCAAGAGGATTCGTCCTCGAGTCCGTACCTTCAATGCCTAGATTATAACCTTTGCTGCCAATCAATGTAAGAACATGAAACGGTCGATCACCTTTAGGATGCAATTTGAACCTCCTTTGAGCTCAAACCCGCCGCCTTCGATTGTAAACCCAATCACCTTCACCAGGATCAAAGTGTGTTTGCCTCAACTGCTTGATATTTCAAGTTTGTGATGCTCCCATAGCAACTCCATCTAATGAATATCCATGCATTCTCCTTGCTTTACTTGGTCCATACACTTATAACAATATCACTTCTAATGTACCAATGTTGTCCCTTCGATCATCTTCTATACTCAACCCTCTGCATATGAAATTCCTCCAGTACCTTTGATACTCCGTCATCTCCTCGGGAATCACAAAGTCAATTTTCGACAAATAAGAGAAATTCAACTAAAGCTCAATCCCTGGGTCGGGTGGTACTCCAATGTAGTAGTTTGCTAGAATAAAATCTTCGGTAACCTGCAAAACACAAATAGCCAAACTAGGGAGGGAATTTTTACTCTTCCTCTTCACACTCATCTTCCTCCCTTTGGTTTACTTCCAACTCCTCCATCACCTTCGAATGCTCTCCTTTAATTTTTTTTTGCAGCTCTACTTCCCATTTTAAAATTTCATGCCTAATTTATTTTCACTCTCTTGTGGGTTTCCCTTTTTCTTCAAAATCAATTTTCTCTCTTGCTCTTTTGTTTCTCTACGTGATTAATTTGAGATTTAATCAGATCACGAATTTTTGATAACTCACGCTTATAATCCAATTTACCCCCCAACATGCTTCTCAATTGATGTTCGACTTTCCACTAGATACACATCCCCATCACATCTCCTAGGTTTCTCCCTAAACTCTCGTTCATGCCGATCCCTCCTATAAAAATAATTATGCGCATATCGCTTCCTCATAATATTCTTTAACTTAGCCCAAGTTTCAATACACCTCTCACCATTCCTCCGCCTAGATTTTATTAACTGATCCCACCAGACAATTGCATAATCTACAAATGTGTTCATAGCCAATTTCAATTTTATCCCCCCAGAGTAATCATGGTATTTAAACACTATTTCTACCATTTCTTCCCATACCAAGTATGCCTCGAGATCGTTCCTTCCCTTAAATTGTGAAATTTTCAACTTCATATGTCTCAAACTCCTATCAACACCGTCCCCAATAAAATTTCTACTCAGCTTTTCAAGTCTATCCATTCTATTTTCCATATCCTCCATATCCATCAACAACCTCTCCAATCGCCGAATCACCCCTTCATTCATATTAACTTAAACTCCAATTGGGATGTGTGAGAATTGAGATTCAAATGCTCAAAAGAAATTTAAACTGGACAACTTTGGTTAGGCTTTTATAAATTCAAGAGTGGTTCATGAATTTGGATTGGAATGAAAGAAACAGATTCTTGGAATTGGATTTGATATTAGGGTATTGAACAATTTCGAAGAAATCAAAATTTTTTTTACTCAAATTTGAAATTTAAACTACTGAAAATTTTCCGGTAATAATAATACTTTTTTTCGAACTTTTTTACCTCAGGAATTCAACTACAAATCCAACAAAACAAACAAAATTTGATTTAGACTTGTAATTAGTACGAAAAATAAATTTGACTCTTTTTTTTTTTTGTAATTCTTTGGATCAAAACTCAAGAAATAAGACGGACCCGAAGAACAATGGAAAAAAAAAACAAAACTCAAACAAGAAACAAAAGATATAACTTGATTATTTTGGAGCCTTGCTCTGATACCAACTGATGAAAACCACGTAGCAACGAACACTATACAACCCATAACTAGATTGATACAGAACTCAAGAACGCCAATTAAACCCAATTTTAGATTTGAACCCAACAAGATGAACCAAAAATCCCAACGATAACGACGATGGATTGAACCCCTTGATTACACAATGAAGAACCCACGATCCGATGTTTGAATGCCACAAGAATCAATTAGATCTTGATAAGTTCGGTATGTCCATGGAAGAACACAATTTTTGAAGCAAAATTTCGAGCGAAAATTCTCTTTAATTTAATTCATGTCAAACTTAGTCTCCAATGAAATAATAAAATTTCTATTTATACTAAATCTAGGAAATATAGAGAAAATGTGAATAAGTGATAAAGATTACAAAAATCTTACCTAAACTAGAATTCTAGCAAAAATAAGAAAATTCGCGTCAAAACAGTTTTCTCGGATCCTGACAGCTTCCAGTATTTTGGTCATATCTTCATCTCCCGATATCCGATTAAGGTGATTCAAAATTATATAGAAAGCTTACTTCAAGAGATGCAAATCTTCAAATTCGAACGTATTCTATTCCAAAAATGGGTCTCAAACTGAGACTAAAAATTCAAATGCTTTCCAACCCGTTCCGGCTTCCGTCCCCAACATGTTACTTGACCATTGGCTTGTTGTCTTCAATATTATAGACTCCGTTACTCGAACATGTAAATGAACAACTTTATCAACTCTTTGTAGTCTCGAACTCAGCCCTACTCTCTCTCTCTCTCTAACAATCATTAAAATCTTTATAAATTGTGGCGCACCCCGGATCATATCAATCGATGTATATCTCTATCCCCTATCGGACTTTACATTATTTTTTTATTTTTAGCTGAAATTCTATTATCTCTCTCGATAATAATAGATTTCCATAAACCATATAAATTAGTAGCTAATTAATTGAAAAGTCGGTGAAAACAATAATTAACATCCAAGAAAATAAACATACTAGTTGTCAAAATAATTAATTAATATTAAAAAGTTCAAAATAAGGGTTCATCTAATCCTATCAATGTATAAAACTAGCCCAACACATCAGAATTACAAGAAATTATATTTAAGTGAAAAGATATAACCCGAATTTTTTATTAATTGAAAAGATGAAGATAAATCTTGAAATCTTGAATCTTTTCAATTGTTTTTTGATGAATCTCCACTCGCTCCTTCTCTTTTTTGCCCAAAAATAAAGTTTGAGTCTTCACTTGATTGAATTATTGCAACTCTCCTTCAATTATCTTACAAAAACTATGAATTGTCCTCGTGATGATAATAGTTAATGAATATTGGAGTATGAGATATATATCAAAGGTTTTCCATATGTGTTTTGATATTAAGTATTTGAAGGAGTAGAAAATTGGTTAAAATCATGTCCAAATTGGCTTTCAAAAGAGTTCCAATTGAATAAAGAAAGTTGTCTTCGCGCGTGATTTTTTTTGTCTCTGCACATTAATCTGTATTTTGGCCATATCTTTCTCTCCCAATATCCGATTGAGACGATTCAAAGTGAGTTGAAAATATAACTCAAAGGACTATAACTTTTCTAGAATATAATTTTCTCAATTCGGACGTTTACTATGCCAAAAATTGGTCTTAATCTTGGATTAAAATATGGAGTATAACTTGTGCAATTGGAAATTGATTTTAATAATATTTTTATCATTTTTCATTCCTTTTTGAGTTCTAATTCCATCCAATTATCTCTTAAAAATCTTTGAAGTATTGTCTTGTAGTCTAAATTAACTATTGAATATTTTCAATTTGATCCTCAAACTTTGGATTTTACTCTTTTCACCAATTTTTGCTTCTTTATTTCGATTTCTCATTCAACCATTGAGTTTTACCTATATAACATAAAATACAATAATTTAGATATATTTTCTCAAAAGAACTACCAAATATCGATATTTTAGGAGCCCAAGTAAGTGTATAAAATAAACTTATCAAATACTCCCAAATTTAAACGTTTGTTTGCCTCAATAAAACTATAACATAAATAACAATAAACATGCAAAATATTTGATTAGACAATCTAACTTTTATCTTATTATTTGAAATTACACTACTAAATCTACAAATTGTTTCAAAGTCACAATTTCAAACCAATATCCACTCTTCGAATGCAAAATAGACGTGTGTGTGTAAAGAATTAAGTAGACAATCATGAATTTATAAGTTGCTTCAATTCTCGACCCTATGTGGTCAAAGATATTCTTTCACCTCTCGTATGATACACATATCTCCAAACTTATTCTTTTTTTACTCTTTTCTCAGTGTGTAATCTAAGATTGAATTTTTCATCATTATCATCACACTCTCTAGTTCATGTGGATTTTTCTAATTATAAGTCAACACATCAATAAACAATGATTCTCCAATTCTTTGATTACTTCGACATCCAAGACTCAATTACTAATTATTCTTCATCAAAAGTCAAATTCCTTCAAACAAGTGTTTGGAGCTTAACTGAGGCATTTAGTGCTATTTTTTTTTTCAAAAGTATTTTTTTCTTTCTACATTCTCTTTCTTAAGATTTCTAAATAACCCATGTAACATGCTTTAGGCCGATGACTCTCAAGTTAGATGTCTTTAAGGCACCAAATTTTAAACACCTTTACAAGCTTAATAGCCCAAGTCAAAAGGCTTCGAAGATAATTTTCACATTTAAAAACATTTATGCATTGATTAGTACAATGCCTCTTATCAAGCACATATTTAAGCAAACCGACCTCCAACTTAAGATTTTCGCCAAATTTTATCCCGTTAATATAAGACAATCCATACAAAAATTTTCATACATGGAATCCCTGTCCGCATCTGTATCTTCCTACAATAGTAAAATCACCCTCAAATTGTGTTAAATTTGATCTTATAAGTAATCTAGTATGATTTGGGTAAAGTATATATTTCCAACTATATCAACCTATCAATTATATAAATCAACTCATGGCATCACAATATCCAACCAAATTCTAGTGCACGTATAATATCAAGTTTTGCAAGGTTAAGTCTCAATCAGTCTAGCATGCATCATATCCACAGTTTATAAATCAACATCAAATCTCAAATTTAATCATCATTGCCGACCAGACTATCTAACACATACAAACACACAGCCTAAAATTAGAAAATATTTTTATTTATTTATTTATTATTTTTTGTTGAGATTTTTTTTTTATCTATTATATACTAAAACAATAACGAAAAACAACTTCACAAACACTTAAAAACATATGAAAAGTAAAAAAACTCAAAATCTTTTCCATCCCCAAACTTAAAATCGACATTATTCTCAATGTCATAAAATATAAGTAAAAATATAAGATGAGAAGGAAGAAAAGGAAGAAGGTACTCCCCAAATTTTTCTATTGAAAGACAATCTTCTTCATCATGTTTTCTCCTTGGTCTATGTTGATTTGAGTATTCATCGACGTCATGTTCCTGTACATAAAATTCAAATCAAACATTAAAGATCAAATAACCTAGAACATATATTATTTAGCCCAAACAATCAAATAATCAATATTAAATTCAATGGCCTAAGGGAAAACATGATTAGATGATGATACCATATAAATTGAAACTTGCATAAGTCTAATGCAAACTAATAATCAAAATAAATCTATATAATATGTGGTACAGAAAGCAGAATAAATAAAAGAGTTAAGAAATTGGGTTGACTCCCAATAAACGCTTAATTTATAATTTTTAGCTAGACAGTATGGATAAATTGATCATAGTGGCTCATGCTGGAATCTTGCAACCTTACATTTCTTGCAATTTCCAGATGTACATCCTCTTTTTGCCCTCCAAACCTTGAGCTCTCTATTTTCCTCTCGAGCAAGGCTCCCTAGATGTTTATGTTTTATCTCATTGGACCCTTGTTGAATTTTTTCCACAATAGATTTGGCTAGATCTAGGACTAATGGTTGTTTGGGAGGATTATATTATTTAAAGATCTCACATGCGTCCTCCACCCTCAAGATCAGCTTACCCTTCTCTATGTCAATCCTAAGATGTTGACCTAAGATAATTGGTATATCGTGGTCATCTTCGATGTCCATGACAAGGAAGTTCACGGAAAATATCAGCTTTCTAACCTTGATGAGCACATCATCAACCTTGCCCCATGGGTAACTTATGCTCCTATCTGCCAGCTGATACGTCACATTCGATTATTTGACTTTCTCAACTCCTAGTTTCCTAAAAGTATGCAAAGACATTAAATTTACACTTACACCTATATCATATAAAGAATTAAAATGAAATTCTTTGCCTAGTGAAATAGGTAAATTGAAACTCCATAGGTCCTTGAGTTTTGGATGTAATTTATTTTACAACATTGCACTGTTCTCATCGGTTAATGCCACTTCTTCCAATCTGAAATTTTTCTTTTCTTATATATCATGTCCTTCAGTAATTTTACATACATCGGGATCTGTCGAATTGCATCAATAAATGGGATGTTCATGTGGAGCTTTTTTAGCATATCCAGGAATTTCTCAAATTAATCATCGAGCTTTCTCCTTTGCAGTCTTTGTGGAAATGGTAGTGGTGGTACAAATTCTTTAGTAGGAATAGTTTCCTTAACATTTGGATCATTTTATACTCTTTTTGTCTTCACATCTTTGTTTTGCTCAAATTCCTCCATTTGCTCCTCAACCGTGGAATGTATCCTTTCTTTTGTATCAACTGGTCTCTTTATATTAATCTCTGGCAGTTGAACTCCACTGCGGATAGTTATTGCCTCAATTTGTTCTTCCTCCATGACCTTCACTACCATTATCTATTGTTTGAGATTTATCTCAGTGTCTCTTGATAGTTCTCCTGGTGGTCTCTCTGAAAGTGCTTTCGCTATTTGTCCAATCTGATTTTCCAGATTTTTTATGGCAGTTCTTTAAACTTGCAAGTTTTATCTATTCTTTACATGTGTTGGGTAGATATCTCTGTCAATTTAGTAACTAGATTTTCCAACGAATATTTATTTTCAGTTTTCTGAAAACCTGGTGGTGTAGTCGGTTGTAGCGCAATCTAAGCTCCAGATTGTTGCTCTATTGAAAATTTGAGTGATTTCTCCAGCCTGGTGTTAGGATTTGGATTGGGTTGTGTTGTTGCCTTTGAAAATTCTAAGTGTAGTTTACGTCCTCCACTAGCTGAACAAAAGTAGACCCTACATTACAATCAATACTCTTATGATTCTCTCCACAATGCTTGCATTTCGATCCCATTATTTGGGTTGTATTCATCTAATCCACCTTCTGTGCCAATCATGCCAACTGTACTGGTGAATCCCAAATCTTTCATGATTTGGTAGACTTGATCCGCAGTTCTTTTTGTGATAGAACAATCGCGTGCATAGTCTACATTAGCCATTCTTATCGAATTCCGACCAAAGTTCACTTGAAGCCATTTTTGTAATCTGTGTTGCGGGCATTGATGGAGTAAACCATTGTATCATTCACAAGCATCTGAATAGCATTCTGAGTCAAGTTGTTGGAATGTGGTAATCTCGTCCCTCAGCTTTGCAATCCTTTTCGGTAGTAAATATTTGTTAAGCAATTTCTAACTCAATTAGTTCCATGTAGTGATGCTCTGAGGTGGACAAGTGTCTAACCACTCTCTAGCTAAGTCTCTCAAGGTATATGGGAAAAGCATTATTCTGATTGCTTCACTGGACACCCATGGATACTCGATAGTTGTACATATGTCCAGAAATTTTGATATATGGGCATTGGGATTCTCCGAAGCTTTCTCAAATAATTGTAGCGCATTTTGAAACATGTTGATCACATTAGTCCTTAGGTAGAAGTTTGCTTGACCAAACGCCGGATATACTATGCTAGATTGGTTTTTTCACAACCAATAGAACAATATACTCCCCCATTAGCCTTACATTTTCATTAGCTGCAGCCACATTCGGGTGTACTGCTTCCAGATCAGCCTTATTACTATTTGATTTGGATTTCTCTCTGCCGTGTCTTCTTCTTTCTATTTTTGGTGTGTTTCCAACTATTGTCTTTTTCGAAGGTTGAATGTTTGTTCGATCTCTAGGTCAAATTGAATAAGATCACCGCTTCTCGAATTTCACATACAATGTATTGAAAAAGGTAGCATGAAACACCCCTTTTTGCTAATATAATAAATTAGTCTAAAAAAAGTAAAATTCAAATTAAAGTTAAAATTAACTAAACTTTTCAAAAACAATAGTCCCGGACAACGGCACAAAAAACTTGATCTTTGATTTCCCACAAGTGAATGAGATCGTGAACAAGTAATATAGTAGTATGTAGAGTGTTGAACCTACGGGAACTAAGTATTCAATCGAGTTCAAATTAATAGTAACATTAATCGAATAGCAAATAGATTTTGAGTTTTCTATACTAATATCTAAACTATCGATTAAACTAGAGAGCAATTTAACTGGTTTGATTTCAAATATTTGAAAGTATTGCTAAGATGTCGAATCCTCCTTGTTAATCCATTTTTAGCACAATGAATTAAAGTGACAATTTGTAATCAATCTTGTTGGTCATTGTTCCTAATTTAATCGAAAACATCTCTCGATAATTATCAAATATATTCCCCTCATATAACATTCATCTCTCGATGAAAGATACAAACATGATAAATGCATTAAACGATTTAGAACACCTATAAAAACCATGTAAAGTATAGAGGTAAATCTCTATCCCTTATCGGACTTTACAATATAAAAGATGCAAATATTATAAATGCATTAAACGATGTAGAACACATATGAAAGTCATGTAAAGTATATATGTATATCTCTATCCCCTATCGAACTTTATAATATTTATTATTTTTAGCTAAAAACCAATCTTTCTCGATAATAATAGATTCCAATAAATCATCTCAATTAGTAGCTAATTAATTGAAAAGTCGGTGAAAACAATAATAAACATCCAAGAAAATAAACATACTAGTTGTCAAAATAATTAATTAATATTAAAAAATTCAAAACAATGGTTCATCTCATCCTAACAGTGTATAAAACTAGTCTAATATATCGAAATTACAAGAAATCATATTTAAGTGAAAAGATATAAGAGAAGATGAAGATGAATCTTGAAATCTTGAATTGCTTCAATGGTTTTTTGATGAATCTCCACTTGCGCATTTTCTTCTTTGCCCAAAAAACAACTTTGAATCCTCACTTGATTGAATTCTTACAAGTCTTCTTCAATTATCTCACAAAAACAAATTCTCCTCCCTTGATAATAATAATTAATGAATATTGGAGTATGAGATGTATATTATATGTCTCCCATATATATTCTGTTGTTAGGTATTTGTAGGAATAGAAAACTGGTTGAAAATTACATCTAAATTGGCTTCCAAAAGAGTTCCAATCGAACAAGGAAAGTTGTTTTCGCGAGCAATTTTTTTTTTTTTTTGCACAACAGTCAATTTTTTGGCCATATTTTTCTTTCCCGATATCCGATTGAAGCGAGTCAAAGTGAGTTGGAAATATAATTCAAATGACTATAACTTTGCTAGAATTTTAATTTTCTCAATTTTGATGTTTGCTATGCCAAAAATGTGTCTCAATTTTCAATTAAAAATTTGGAATATAACTTGTGCAATTAGAAATTGAGTACGATAATATTTTGATCATATTCCACTCCTTTTTGAGTTATAATGCTATCCAATTGTCTCATAACAATCTTTGAAGTATCGTCTTGTGGTCCGAAACAACTATTCAATATTTTTAATTTGGTCATCAAACTTTGAATTTTGCCATTTTTCACCATTTTTCGCTTC
The DNA here is from genome assembly GCA_019097785.1 of Fraxinus excelsior. Taxonomy (NCBI): domain Eukaryota; kingdom Viridiplantae; phylum Streptophyta; class Magnoliopsida; order Lamiales; family Oleaceae; genus Fraxinus; species Fraxinus excelsior. Next base: position 8,096,828 of record CM032632.1, read on the forward strand.
GTTCTTTTGATTCCTCGTTCAACCATTGAGTTTTACCTATTTAATATAAAATACAACAATTTAGAATATATTTTGTCAAAAGAACTACCAAATATCGATAGTTTAGGACCTCTAATAACTGTATAAAATACACTTATCAAGATTTACATTGGGTGTGAAAGGTAGTGAAAGTGTAAACTAAACATCACTAATCACTGAACATCAAATATTGAAATTAAAACTGAATTAAATTACTGGAACTTAATTGAACTTCACTAAAAAAATGAATTGAATGGGAGAACTGCATTGGAAGTGAAAGGTGGTGAAAGTGTAAATTAAACATCACTGATAAAATTGTACTACTCAAATTTCACTATCCAAAATACATATTAAAATTATAGCTGAACTCAAATTGAAGGGGAGAAATGCATGGAACTTAAAGATGTAAACATACACAAGGTTCGGTACCTAAAATTTGTCCCACGCTTTATTCTTTCTCTTCACTATTCAAATATTGAATTGAGGCATTAAATATACGATTTTTTTTTATTTTTTATTTTTCGTTTTCCTAAAAGGCATAGATTTTGGCATCATTATTGCAAGGTTCGGTAACGGTACTCCGTGAGTTTTTATCATGTCGGGCTATTATGTGACATCATCATTATCTAGAATAGACAATACATAAAATAAGTATAACTTATTTACTACTATTTCGAAAATTGTGTAATTCTTTTTCAACGTAGCTTATTTACCTTTTCTCATTGCTTAAATGAAGTCTAGTTTCAGTTATTACAATAAGCATTATGATAACTATATTTTATGCAGTTATTCGGATTTCTATTCTTATTTATTTATATGTAAATTGATATATACAAATTTGTAAATTATGTTAATTAATGTATGAAAATCCCAACTTGGATACAATTTATGTGGAACCACAATTGGAGTTGATTTGAAGCATTTGAAGAATAACCGGATTGCAAGAGATCAATTGGAAGAATTAATGGAGCATTCGATACAGATCTAAAAGTTTCAAGAGTTAAATTTGATAATTAAAAACTTTGGGAACTAAATTGCAAATTTTCAAAATTTGCCTCAGGTCAACTATAATGATTTTAGAATGAGGACTTAAATATAAATATTAGGAGATGAAGGACTAAAAATCACATTGAAAATGAGTTCAATTGGAAAAGGGATTTGTTTCCTTTTTCTTTTAAAACTCTTTGATGGAAATCAATTTAAACAATGACTTTGCCTAAATCTTATTGTATGAATACATACCATGGTCCAACAATTAACGATGGGTTGTAGGATTTCACTAAACACATCAGAGTTTGAACCTTAATTTTAATTAAAAAAATTTAAATCTCCAATTAATTTTGTGAATTGATTTTACTTCTATTCTTTATGCTTGGATTGGTTGGCCACTAATCCATTAATTTTGTGATTAATAATTACTTTGAGAAGTGGATTGTTTTTTAGACCACGTAGTAAAAATCGGGAACTATTATAAAAACATAAAGGTACCCTTTTAGTTGATGTGGCCGTTACATAAATACTTAGAGCTTTAAGGTGTTTAATTAAAGTGTATCCAGATTCATATAAAGATGTGAAATTGACTTAGTTAAATAGAATCAATTTGAACTCGAAAGAGGTAAATTGAATATGTTAGATGAACTCGATCGGATAAACAAAATCAATTGTTTTAAAATTTGGTGACTGAAATATAGGCGATAGCTATGGTGAACTTGTGATTGAGATTAAGGGGATAACTATGATGAATTTGACCAAGTAAATTTTGTGTGTTATTGTATCTATTTTCATTTTACGATTTCATTACTCTTGGTGATAGAAGTGTGATTTCTAATTCTCAACAAAACTCTCCTCCATAAATGAAGTCATGCGTTGATACCCGCATAATGAAGGACGTTTTATCTCCCTTTGCACGATCTTCTTGTTTCAATGTACAGTTTCAATAATTCAACTTTGAGGAAATTTTAACGTTAAAAAACACTTCATTCGTTTGTTCCCTAAAACACCTTGATTGCTTATCATAAGTTCATGATTCTTAAAAGAGTAATGCTATACGTAAAAATTGGGAATGATCACCATGTAATGTGAGATTGATATTATCATTTCACCACACATTATAATCTGTCAAATCAAATGGATATCGTCCCTACTTTGTACAAATAGTAATATTCTTCTTAATATGATCGACAAATGACTCGCCTAATTTGAGATTCATCACATCTATCTGAAGAAAATTATACCTTTAGGAACTGAAGATTCTTAGTGGATTTGCCCTATTAAGTGGCCAATAATAAAGTTTTCAATCCATTTTATTTTTGAATTCGTCACTTCAGCCTAGTTGATGCGAGAGGAATTACATGGCCCAGTTTAATTATTTAATTTGGGAAAAGTACATAAATACAATGGTTTCAAAATATATTTTCAAAAATAACAAGCCTCTCAAATGTTTTCAAAAATCAGGTGGTCTCATTTTGTGACCTTTGATAAAATATTGAAACCTAAAATTTAATTAAACATGTCACAGTCATGATAACACACAATTTATAGTCACGGTCACAAATTAGTCACAAATAGTCAAAGACGCAATTTATAGGTTACAATTATATATTTAGTCGCAAATCACACATCTTGATATATCACAAATTATTTATTACTCATAAATTAACAATTAACTGGATACAATAACTCTTTACCTCACCTCAGCCCACTCCACCAATTCGGACATTTACTATGTCAAAAATAGGTTTGTCTTCAACCAAAACTCTGGAATATAACTTACGCGATTGGAAATTTATTTTGATAATAAATGGATCATATTCCATTCGTTTTTGAGTTCTAATTCCATCCAATTGTCTCCTAACAATCTTTAAAGTATCGTCTTTGTGGTCCGAATCAACTATTGAATATTTTTAACTTAGTCCTCGAACTTTGGACTTTATCCTTTTTTCCTTGATTTTTCTTTTGTTTCTTCCAATTCCTCGTTTAACCACTGAGTTTTACCTATATAACATAAAGTACAACAATTTAATATATATACTTTTTCAAAAAAATACCAAATATCGATATTTTAGGCTCTCGAATAAGTGTATAAAATACACTTACGAAATGCCCTCAAACAAAACTATAACCTAAATAACAGCAAACACATAAATATGCAAAAATATTTGGCTAGACAATCTAGCTTTTACCTCAAGATTTGAAGTCGTCGTATTAAACGTACTAATTGTTTCAAAGTCAAAATATTAAATCAATATCCACTCTTTCAATACAAAACTGACGTGTGTATGTGAAATACTAAGTAGAGATCATAAATTTACAAGTTGCTTCAATTTCCAACTTTTTGTGGTCGAATATATCCTTTCAACTCTCGTATGATTCACACACCATCAAACTTATTCTTCTTATTCTGTTTTTGGTGTACAATCTAAGGTTGAATTTTTTATTACTATCATCATCCTCTCTAGTTTAGGTGGACTCTACTAATTGTAAATCAACATATCAATAAACAAAAACTCTCCAATTCTTTGATTGCTTCGACATCTAGGACTAAACTAGGCTAATAATTCATCATCAAAAGTCAAGTCTTCTCAAATAAATATTTGGGGCTTAACTAGGGCATTGGTGCATCTTTTGTTTCATACACCTACTTTTTTTTTTTTTTTTTTTTTTTTCAAATTTTCATTTTTTTCACTATCTCTCTCCCTTAAGCTTTTTATATGACTCATGTAACGAGCTTTTGATTGATGACACCCAAATCAGACATAAAGTTGTAAATATCGTAGCAGGTTTAATAATTTGAGTCATAATGGCTACGAAGATATGCCTTTATATATTTTTCTAACATGATTAGTTTAATATCCCTCATTAAACACATATATAATCAAATTCACATTTGACTTAAGACTTTTTTTTGCTCAATTTTATCCTATTAATCTAAGACAATTCAACATAATTTTTTCACACAAGTAATCCCAGTTTATATCCATATCTTCCTACAACTGTGAAATCATCCTCAAACTATGTTGAACTTAGTATGAGGATCATTTATAGGATAGTTTTGGGTATATCATCTATGTTCAATCTATCAACATATGAATCAACTTATTGCATTATGATGAGAAACTCAATTATAGTGCGCGTATAATATCAAGTTTTGCAGAGTTAAGCATTAATCAATCTAACACGCAACCTATCTACCGTTCATTAACACCAAATCTCAAATTTAATCATCATTACAAGCTAGGTTATCTAACCCATACAAATACACAACATAAAACAAGAAAATATTTATATTCATATATTTGTTTGAATATATTTTTTTAATTTTTTCGATTTTTATTTTTCTATTATATACTAAAGTAATAACGAAAAACGAATACACGAAAATTAAAAACTCAAAGTTTTTCTCACTTCCAAACTTAAAATCGGCAATGTCCTCAATGTCACAAAGTATAAGTAAGAATATAAGGGGATGAGGAAGGTACTCTCCGAAATTTTCTGTTGAACATGTGAGGAGTTATTTGTCAATTTAACGCAACTTGTACTTTTCTAAGCTCCTTCCAATGTCAATAGCCAATGGTACCTACCTAGCGGGGAAAAAACAATCAAAAGAATAAATAGAAAACTCATTTTGACTCAATTAATATTTTCATTCTATTAGGCTGTGTCAATGGTAAAAACAAAACTAAATTGAAACGTGCATATAACTAATGCAACATATAAGTAAGAATAACAATATATGCAATGTAATACAGAAATCAAAATAAGTAAAAGGGTTAGAAAATCTGGTTGCCTCCCAACAAGAGCTTAATTTATAGTCTTTAGCTAGACTGTGTGGAGGGACTGATCATTGTGGTTCACACCGAAATCTTACAGCCTTACACTCCTTGCAATTTTTAGCTTTATATCCTCTTTTTGCCCTCCAAACCTTGAGCTTTCTATTCTCCTCTTGAGCAAGGCTCCTTAAACGTTTAAATTTTGTCTCATTTGACCCTTGTTGAACTTCTTCAACAACAAATTTGGCTTCCTCCAAGAATAATGGTTGCTTGGGTGGATTATGTAATTTAAAGATCTCATGTGCGTCATCCATCCTCACATTAAGCTCACACTTCTCCATGTCAATCAAAGTTCGACTTGTTGCTAAAAAAAGGTTGATCTAAGATAATTGGCAGATCGTAGTCATCTTCGAAGTCTATAACAAGGAAGTTTGTGGAGAATATCAGCTTTCCAACCTTGATGAGCACATCCTTAACCTTGCCCCGTAGATATGTGATGCTCATATCTGCCAGGTACAGTGTTACATTTGAGCCTTTGACATTCCCAATTCCTAGTTTCCTAAAAGTAGACAAAGGCACTAAGTGTACACTTGCACCTATATCACATAAAGCATTAAAATGAAATCATTTGCCTAGTAAAATAATTAAAGTGAAACTCCTTGAGTCCTTGAGTTTCAGTGGCAATTTATTTTGCAGCATTGCATTGCTCTCCTCGATTAATGTTACTTCTTTCCCGTCTGGAAGTTTTTTTTCCTTAGATATCATGTCTTTCAAGAATTTTGCATACATCAGGATCTATCGGATTACATCGATAAATAGGATGTTAATGTGGACCATTTTTAGTATATCCAAGAACTTCTCAAATTGATCATCAACCTTTATCTTTTGTGGTCTTTGTGAGAAAGGTAGTGGTGGCACATTTTTTTTAGTAGGAGCGGGTTTCTTAACCTTTGGATCATTTGATACTCTTTGTCTCTACTTAGATTTGTCCAATTGCTCTTCAATCGTGATATATACCTTTTCTTTTGTAACAACTGGTATCTTTACATTAATCTCTAACACTTGAACTCCACTACAGGTGGTTTTTGCCTCAGTTTGTTCTTCCTCCACAACCTTCACTACCATTTCCTACTGTTTTGGAATTTTTCTTCGTGTCATTGGGCAATGCTCTTGGTCTCTCTAAAAGTGCTTTCGCCATTTGTTCCATTTGATTTTCCAAGTTCTTGATGGCAGCTCCCTGAACATGCAATGTTTTATCTGTTATTTGCATGTGTTGGGTAAATATCTCTGTGAATTTAGTAACAATATCTTCTAACAAAAAATTATTTTCAGTTTATTGAAAACCTGGTGGTGTAGCCTGCGATGGTGCAATTTGAGCTCCCAGATTGTTCATCTAGTCTGGGTAGTAAGTATTAGGATTTTGATTGTATTGATGTCTTTGAAAATTTTGAGCATAATTTACATCCTCTACTGACTGACCAAAAGGACCGCCTACAATGCAGTCAACACTCTCATGATTTTCTCCACAATGCTTGCATTTCAGTCTCATTGTCTAGGTTGCGATCATCTGATCCACCTTATGTGCCAATGATGTCAACTGTGCTAGAATTTCTGTTAGAAAATCAAATTCGAATACCCCAGCAGCTCTCTTTCCATTTATCCTTTCAACGGGCCAAATTGTACTGGTGAATGTCATATCCTTCATAATTTAGTAGACTTGATCCGATGTTCTTTTTGTGATAGAACTTTCACATATAGAGTCTACATTAACCATGCGTATCAGATTCAAATTAATGTAGAAGTACTGCACCTAAAGTCATTTCTGCAATTTGTGTTGTGGGCATTTGCGGAGTAAACCCTTGTATCGTTCCCAAGTATCTAAATAGCATTCTGAGTCCAGTTGTTGGAATGTGGTAATCTCGTCCCTCAGCTTTGCAATCTTTTTTGTGGGAAATATTTGTAAAGGAATTTTTGACTCAATTGGTTCATGTAGTGATGCTCTAAGGTGGAAAAGTGTGTAACCACTCTTTAGCTAAGTCTCTCAAGGTGTATGGGAAAAGCTTCAGTCTGATTGTTTCATTGGACACCTCTGGATACTCGATAGTTCCACATGTCTAGAAATCTTGATATATGAGTGTTGGGGTTCTCCAAAACTCTCCCAAAGAATTGTAGTGTGTTTTGGAACATGTTGATCACATTAGTCCTCAGGTGGAAGTTTTCCTGATCAAACGTAGGATATATTATGCTAGACCGACTTTCCACAATCGATGTAACCATTTACTCTCCCATTAGCCTTGCATTTTCATTAGCTTAACCATATTTGGTTGTCATGCTTCCTGATTAGACCCGATGACTATATGGTAGACACGTCTTTAACAGTTGTCTTTTTTGAATGCCAAATGTTAGTTGGATTTTCGGGTCAAATTGACAAAAAGGAAGCATGAGACGTTGTAAAGTATTTCTAATATAATGAACTAAACTAAAAAAACAGTAAAACTCAGATTAAAGTTAAAATTAACTAAACTTAAAAAAAAAAAAATCGCCCCCGACAACAATGCCAAAAACTTGATCATTTGAAAATTCGCAAGTGCACGGGATCGTGGTCAAGTAATATAATGATGAATAGAGTGTCGAACCCATGATAACTATGTGTTTGACTAAGTCAAAATGAATTGCAACTTTAATCAAATATGAAACAAAATTTATAAATTTTTTCTATACTAATACATAAATTATCAATTAATTTCAAATATGTGAGATGCATTGCTAGGATATCGAATCCCCCTTATTATTCAATTTTTAGTGTAACAATTAAAGTGACGATTTGAAATCATTTTTTGTTGGTCAATATTTCTAATTTAATTGAAGGTCTCTCTCGATAGCGATCAATTATATTCCAATCATGTAACCCTTCTATCTATCGATGAAAGATGTAAACATGATAAATCATTAACAAGTGCTAGAATACATATTGAAACTATATAAAATATAGAGGTATATCTCTATCCTCTATGAAACATTACAATGTTTATTATATTGTGTTTAAACTCTATTGTCTCTCTCAACAATAATAAAATATATTAACAATTCAATTGGTGATCAAGCAATTGAAAAAAACGATAAAAACAATAATAAATATCAACAAATCAAATCCAATTAAAGTCAAAATAATTAATTTAAAACTAAAAATATCATAAAAAGTGTTCATCTCATCCTAAAAATCTATAAAACTAACCTAATATATCGAAATTACAAGAAATCATATTTAAGTGAGGTGTCTGATGACTGAAATTATCGGTACAACATTGGTTTCCTCCATCTAAGGTTCAAAATTTGAAACCAAAGTTTGTTCCTAAATTTATTCCTACTTGTTTCACATGTGGAGAATTAGGACATATAAGGTCTAAGTGTCATAAATTCTTGAATAGAAATAGACGTCGAACTTAAATAGAAATAAAAATCAAGAGTTCAATAGTCGGATTGACTTCCATACTAGTCAGGTGAGTCAATTGGCCGAGTTAATTACACAGCTAACTAGGATTAATTCTTTCACTGGGCAAATTTGGTTGAAAAAAAAAAGCCACCTTATCACGTTACTCTTAAAGGTAAGAGCATTTGTTTACCTAACTGATTATGTACTTTTGGTGCGTGCTTGTACTTTATCAATGTGTTTCATTTATTATAGCATGAATCTTAATTTTTATTTATTTGTTTATTTATTTGCTATTTTATTTTTAAGTTGTTTGATTTTTTAAATAAAAACTGAAAAATAAAAAAGATGAATATTTTCTTCAACATAATATATAAATTACTTGAACATGTGTGTTGTGATCAAATATGAGCTTAATTGATGTGTTGTAGCATATTTTCCATTCATTTGTTTAGGTATAAGTGGAGTACTTAGTATATGCTTCTTTATGTACCATCTGCACTGCACACACTATGATCTTGTGATGAGTTTTAATTGCGTGTGTGAGATTTGGGATGACATTTATTTGTTTGTAAGGTGACTTTGAACATGAATCGATCTTAATTTAGTTGACCTAAGCTCAAGTAAATTCTCTTGAAAAGTAAAATAAAACGTGTGTCATCTTGTACTCTTTTTCGAAGCTTATTTGATTCAAGTAATTAAGCGCAAGGGGTTTCTTATATCCTAATACCTTATGGTCAATTGACTTAGAGTAATCGGCCCAAAAACTCGTTACAGAAGTTATCTTAGTCGCTTAATGGAAAAGAGTCTACACATAAGAAGTTAAAAAGTGAAGAGAAATATGATGAATTTGAAAAGAAAAATATAAATTGTGTGAAAAAATAAGCTCAAAGTCAAGGGGAGAAAAGAATAATATATGTGAAAATGAGTTTTTTGTATAGGTCCTAATATGCAGTTTCTGGTTTAACTCTCTTTAGTAGAGGAATTAACTTATTTAACGGTAATGTTTAGCATGTTCTTTATCACAAATTTAAGGTTTGAAGTCTTGTTCACAAGGAATTAGTGGCACTTAACACGCATGAGTCATTTATACAATTTATTCTATTTGGACTTGAACTGGGTATGTGGGAAAGTTTACGAATCATTGATTATGCTTGTGAATGCTATCAACTGCATATTTCAGTTGTTATATATTGTTTACTTATTTCCCTTCGTCGTTTGTGAGAAAAAGGGGAAGAAAAAAGGTAGTGAGGTGGGGAGAAAAGGTATTTTGGGCGAATTTGAATTTAAATTTAATGGGAGTGAATTTTTTGCATTTGGCATTTTAGGAGAAATATGAGTAGTGGGGAGAGATGATGGATATGATTTTTTTTTAGCACTACATATCATAATGCATAGCTTGTTGAGTTTTGATGTTTTGTCATATTAATGTTTCAGTTGGTGTTTTGATTAACATTAGTATTACTTCTCAATTAGCTAGCATCTTTATGATAGTTGGTTTTAATTGTCATATTTCCTATCTCACGTGCTTTTACACTGGGTATCTGAGTTGTTGATTTTAGGGAATAGATTAAACAAGGAATGCACAAGACATACATTCAAATTGAGTTTTAGTTTGGGTATATTAGTTTTATTTTTACGTTCTTAACTTATATTGTATAATTTTGTCACAGAATGTCAAATGAGGAGTTTGTTAGGTTTTTAGTTGTATTGACAATTCTTTAAACAAAAGGATTATTGTATAAGAATAGGATTTTTACAAAAGAGTTGTAAAAGTCAAGTAGCCGAGCCCAAGATGCCCAAAAATAATTATATATGATCAATGGAATGCAATTAAAAGTTTAAATAGTATCAAAGAGCTGCACAAATTATGTTAAAAAAATTTCAATTGCAACTTGCAATGCATGTTTCACATAAAAAAACATTTGAATTTGGGCAAGGTTATTCTATAAGAATTATAACCCTTTGAATTAGCTTTCCAACTCATTTTGAATCATCTCAATCGGATTTCGGGAGAGAAAATTATGATTAAAAATAATGACAATTGCTCAGTTATTGAACGCCTGGCGCTAGCTTGGCGCTCGAACGATGGTCGACGTTCAGAAATATGTTTTGCTTCAAGCACTTGGTTTTTCAATCCCTTTTTATCCCAAACATGTTTCCCTATATATATCCTCACCTATGAACATCCAAAAGTGTGGTTGATCATTATTTTACATTTTCATAACATCATTCCAAGATCCAATAACACATCCAAATCTTGAGATTAACCTTTTGATTCTTGAGATCAATCAACCACGAGTTTGGGAAAAACATCAAAATTCTTATAATCCAGAACACCTACTTTCTAGATATTATCATGAAGGTATTTTCTCAATAACCTTTAAAGGTTGCTGAAGTTTGAGGGAGGTTGGATCAGAAGCACGGGAAGAGTTACTACGCCAAAAAACACCATTTGCAACACATAAAAGTCAACATTTGGTAGTTAAATGTTGCTAAAGGAGTCTATATCGCAACATTTTAATAGGTGAATGTTGCCATTGCTTAACAAAATTGAGCTTTGACAACGTTTTTTAAGTGAATGTTACGAATGTTACCTTTTTGCAGCGTTTTTTTAGTGATGCGAAATTTTTTATCTTTCACAGCGTTTAAAAAACGTTGTGGAAGACAAAACTTTTCGCAACGTTTATAAAATGCTGCGAAAAATGTCTTTTGCAACTTTTTTAAACGCTGCAAAAGTTTTATTTTTCGCAACGTTTAAAAAATGTTGCAAAAAATGATTTTCCCAATTTATTTTTATTTTTTCTTATCATTTCGCAACGTTTTTTTAAAAAACGTTGCAAAAACTCAGACAACCCCACCCTCTGAATCAAATCAGCCCTAACTTGCAAAAACTCGGATAACCCTCAAATCAGCCCTAATTTTTCCTCATCCTCTCGTCTCCACCTCTCCTCTCTTCTTCCCCTACTCTATCATCCTAATGTGGTTTGGAGGTTCTGGAAGTATTCAGAATCGGGAATGGATGGAGGGCAGAAGTTCTCCCAATTCCATACGGAGAAAGCCTAGGAAGGGGTGTTGGTGTAGGTCGAATTCGCTTTGGCGTTGTAAGTGAGTTTTCCATCAAAATTGTGCGGCGGTGGTGGTGGGGAAGATGAGAAGCTGGAGTCTTGCCAGAATATAGGGGAGTTTCATTGATTTTTTGCTGCGCCATGGCTGCTGCTGGTGCGAGCAGTTGGTGGCGAATGTAAAGACAAGGGTGGTGGTGGTGGAGGGGGATGGAAAGACGGGGAAGGAAAGGGGATGTGACGAGAAGGAGGGATGAAAGTGGGTTTGGAAGTGTTCACGGTGGTGGGGTTCGAGATGGATGATGAATTACGGAGGAGGACCGCCAAAGTGTGGTCAAAGACGGAGATAGGTTCACCGGAAGCAAACGTAACGAGTGCGGAGCCTGTGATGCGGAGGAAGCGGCAGTAAATTAATCTGGACTACTAAGCTCCAATTTGACTTGATTTTCTCGTGAATCATTTGATTACTTTTGTAGGGTATTAGTTTAAAATCTTCTTATTGTTAAGATCTATGCTCAATTATATGTTCATGACTTTCTTAGTCTTCAATTGAAATGCAGTTGTCTAACCTTGGCATAATTTTGATGAATTGTTATCTAATTTTTTTTTTTTTTGGGATAAACTTCTACTTTTTGATGAATTAGGAGGTCCCAAATGGAGAAGGAAAAACCTAATAAATCTCTTATAAACTTTAATTGATTTTATAGGTATTTGTTGCTCTTGGGGGTCGTCGGAGAAGATTCAAAACGTATTCTACAATTCAAAAGACATTGGAGATATGGTGATTTGTTCTTACGTTTTTATTCAGAGTTTGGTTAAACAATTAGAAATTCTTGTATCGAGGTTAGCCACTTGCTTCAAACTGAAATGTTTTACACATCCTGGTATAAATATTTTTCCTTTTGCTCACAGTGAATATTTCCCTCCCGTGGAAGTCAGTTCTAAAGCACATATTACTACAATATCCATTGAATGAACTGTATTTATTGGAAGCTTATATTGGCCATATCTCATTTGAATTTAGGTTTTCTTTTCTGTGCTTCTCTTTATTTAAACTTCGTTTTTGAAGATGTCGCAGTTGGGTGCAGTTTCCTAAACTTGAAGTAAGGCTGCTCTACTTTTGGCAGCTGATTGTAATATTAATTTTTTTTATGTATTTGTGATGGTAATAATGTTTCTTGACTTGGTAAACATACAGAAAGTTTAGATAGTGACTTGGTAATATTGTAGTTGCTTTTATTGATGTATTTGATCCATAGCCTTCTCTCTATGATTCTAAGTAACTTGGATGACTCATTTATGTAGGTGGGATGACAGAGGAAAAGAAAGTTCAGAAGCGAAAGGTCCTTGCCAAGCGGAATAGGTGTCTATTTTTTTCTTGTTCTAGTTTCCTTTTGTTTAAAAAATAGGATGTCTGTGCATAGAATCCATGCCCTTATAGGTCTTTTGGTAATTATGAAGGCATTGAATTTGCTATGTGCTACTGAGGATAAGCATTATGTGAAGGTTACAGGAACCCCTCATGGATGGGATGTGTTGTTTTACATTTTTCAGTTTATTAGGGTGATCCTGTTGTTTACGGTGATCATTTTGATCGGTACTGGGTGATTGTTCTTGAAGCCTTTCTTGTAGGAGAGGGAGAAGAAAGTGTTGATGATCGTGATCCCGCTGCAAGTATTGGCAAATGTGGCTTCCATTGTGATTGGGGAAACTGGGTTGTTTATTAAAGATTGGGTGACATGGAATCAGCTTTTCCTGTTGGTGGATATTATTTGTTGCTATGCAATTCTTTTCCCGACTGTGTGGTCTATTAGATCGTTGAGGGAGACTTCAAAGACCGACAGGAAGGCTTGTGGTTATTGGGTACTTGTACTTCACGAGAATTGTGGTGTTTGCGCTCAAGACCATTGCCGCTTACAAGTACCAATGGGTGTCAAATCCAGCTGAGGAGATTGCAAGTCTTGCATTTTATGCTGTAATATTCTACATGTTTAGGCCAATGGAGAAGAACAAGTATTTTACGATTGATGAGGAGGAACAGGCAGCAGAGATGGCTCTTCAAGAGGAATAATTTGAGCTCAGATTGGGATCTAAATGCTATTAGTTTATTCAAAAAAAAATTGTCTCTACTTCTTCAAGCAATCTAGTTAGTGATGGATGAAACAATTATATTGTTTATTTTACTCGTTTTTAGATAGGTTGTGTTGTATCACATTTGAATTTTGTATTGATTCAAAAATTTATAATGAAATAAGAAATTATTAATTTTTATACAATTCCAAAATGTGAACCAAAGTGTTATTTTTAATTTTGTGGTCAATTACTCAATTTCCATAACTAATAAAAAAGGTATATCACAACGTTTAAAAAATATTGCAAAAGGGTCTACCGCAACATTTAAAAACGCTGCAAAAGAGGTATACAGCAACGTTTAAAAAAAGTTGCAAAAGAGTTTTTCGCAATGTTTAAAAAACGCTGCAAAAAGTATTCCATCTATGACAACACCGACCTTCGTAACACTTGGAAAACGCTGCAAAAGGTCTTTTGCAGCGTTTTTAGGCCACTGGCGTTCATGGTGTTTCCTTTAGCAGCGTTTTTTGGCCACTGCAAAAGCTCATTTTTGGCGCAGTGAGTACAAGAACGAGGCGTTCATGGTGTTTCCTTTAGCAGCGTTTTTTGGCCACTGCAAAAGCTCATTTTTGGCGCAGTGAATACAAGAACGAGGCGTTCATGGTGTTTCCTTTAGCAGCGTTTTTTGGCCACTGCAAAAGCTCATTTTTGGCGTAGTGAGTACAAGAACTAGGCGTTCATGGTGTTTCACAAGAGATAGACTATTCCAAAAGATCAAGAGCGGGTGTGAGTGAAGCACATTCCAGTAGATTTTGGAGATTTCAGGAATTATATCAGTGAGTCTAGTGGATTTTCTAGGCTGGATCATATTGTAAGATTACATTGTCCATAGTGGAAAATTTTGTCCTAGTTTTAGAATTTTTACCCAATTAAGGATTTTCACCGTCATCATATTTTGTGTTATTTACTGTTTTATATATAATTGCGGCATTCAAAACATAGGAAATTTGAATTGATTGACTAGAAACAATTAAAAGTGACTTGTTACTTATTAATTGTTAATTTTAATTCCGCATTAGAGTTGAACTAATAACTAACAATAAGGTCATGTAAGTCCTAGAAATAATTGTTTATGTCTTATGCAATCAAAATTGTAATCTTGTGAATCAGTGTGTTTTTAAGCATTCAAATTCGGATATGAATATTTCAGGTCGTATTTAGAACTAGGTTTAACTTTGCTCGAGAGATGATGTTAAACAATATAGAATTATCTATTGTCAATCTACACACATTTTAGATTAGAAGATTGAGTTAGAGAATTACAGCAAGAGATTAATGTTGGAGTTTGATTACTAACACCCTTTTCTCATATATACTTTCCGAAAACCTTCTTCACACGCATTTAGTTAGAAATTAACATAATCATTAGTTAGCAATATAAAAATTCCACTTCATCAATTTGTGTTACATTCGTATTTGATTGTGAAGCTGTACAATTCAAATTAAAGTCTATTCCTCATGGAAAGTTACTTTTATCTCGCTTAAGTTATTACTTGTCAATGCTCCCATTCACGAACAAATTTTTGACATAGCGATATATGTCAAGCTCTCATACGCTTGTGGGATTTCAGGTATTTGCGTAGTAATATATGTAAACTTTGGATGATTTCGAGCACCTGTCGTTAGATCTCGAGATCGGGAAAACTTTCAAATAGCAAAGAATAGAATAGAGAGAAGCAAGAAAGAGAATAAGAAAAAGAGATGACAGTGAATTAAATCCCAATCGCTCAACTAGTTGTGGAAGTTGTAGATGAAGATATGTTAGTTTGGGATTTCATGATCCCACGTGTGGTGTATTGTCAATCTAGTATCACAACCCTCTGTATGGACAAGAAAATTTCCAATTCCAATTTGATGTGATCAATGTATTTTGAAATAACAATGGATTGTGGTTCAATGGAAGTCTAATGTATCGTAGCTATTGGAGTTTTATAGGATTTTCATATATGAGGAAGTTTCAGTTGAAGCCATTTAAATTTGCCTATTCCTGCATATATATACAAGGATAGTGTACGAGAAAGGCTATACTTGTTAGTGCTGAAAGCTTTACTTTGTCGAATGGCATGGTTCAAAAGTTTACATATAAGTACTTCCCACCGTCAAAAGTTTCCAAACTGAGACATGAAATATCCACATTCAGGCAGGCAACTTGACTCTGAAAGATTTCACGAAGCATGGAAAATATTGAAGGAGTCACTATGAAAGCTTCCAAACCACGAAATCAGCAAATCTTTACAGATTAACATCTTTTATGTTAGGTTATTACCTGCCTGCCGATATGTAGCTGATGCATCTTAGAAGGGTTCCATCAAAATGAAGATAGTGTGATAGACTGGCAGAAACAAGTCCTATGTGGCCATCTGACACGAAAATATTAAGGAAAACATCAGGAGTTTAGAACATGGAATGTCGTTTCAACATTATCCGCTCAATAGAGGTTTTTGACAAAGAAAATGGACACCCTCGCTCAAATATTATATGATCCTACTATTGGAAATTTACTTAATCGTGCTCAGTGGAAAGTAAAATAATTTCAATTCCCACCATAGATCTGCTTTGCCTTTAGATAGAAACTGTGATAAAAATTATACATTTGATAAATTGTGCAAACTTCTTTGCTAATTCTTGAACTCGAATGATCATGATCTGCAATCCAAGCTGTTCAATTATCCAGCCCCCAATAGTGATCCACATAGAGAACAAGAATGACGACTATGATTTTCTTTTCTTGTGCGAGTAAGAATAATGAATTTTTTCCTTATTTGTTTTCAAACCCTAGCGACTTAGTAATATAAGTCTAAACAGGCTTAGGCCATTTATTAAACTTAACTCGGTCAAATATTTAATAAATCAAATTAATTAAATTTGGTCCATGAATTAATTAATCCAATTAATTAATTCGGGCTTAATAATAAGCAACCCAATTAATTATCTATCCAACACTTGTCAATTAAGTAATTGATAAATCTAATTCTTCTTGTTCTCTTTTGTGTGTAATCCATTAGGTTCCTAATTACAATACCTAAAGATGTGAATTATTATTTTGATCTAATCCAAATAGATGAATTTATCACTAATTTACATTCATCATCCCAGATTGATATATAGCAATATGTCAGGATAATACATGTAACGGGAGATGTCACGTGGTATAACAAAATCAAACTTGTTCGTTTATTGTGAAATCATAATCCTTTGTCAATATGATCCGATCAATTACGAGATATTGATATGTGTCAATCTCAACTATCGACAATATCTTTTATCCCACTCTTAAGTCAATATAAGTCGAAAACTCATTTTTGATTTATGAGTTCACATTGGCCAATGACTTCATTATCAACTTAACTGGATAAAATATAGATCATAATGTCTTACTATCTAAGAGTGACGAATCTTCTATTGATCATTACAACTTTCATATGATTCTTGACACACTCGAACGATATCGTATTGGCGACCATTGGCAGATTAACATCCAATATCATCAAAGTGTGACTGTCATCATATAAGGTACTATGATGATATCAAGTCAAAGGACCAATTTCACTATCGAACGTTAGAAATTAACCATTGACACTCAGATAGTTATCCATGTGGAATATTCCAGCGGGGTATAACAAAATATCAACATGTTCATTCAAGCGTCATCACACTTTAACTTGTGAGATCAACTACTTACATCACAAGTAAGAAATGTCATACGTGATGGTCTGTTCGTAATAACGATATCTGTATCTCGTCACTACGTACGATCAATGACGATTTAAGATTCAGTCATATGTAATTTGCATTTCACAATCACAACTCCTTGTGATTAACAAATCACCAAAACTTGAATCTACGGATTATATTATTTAATTTATTAGAATATTAATTTAATTAAATAATAGATATTGCTATAATTACGCATCGATTATATATATATTAAAAGTGTTTATGTCCAAAATTGATTAGATATAGGGCAATTAACTTACACCTACAACAGTTTGTGAAGGCTACGGTGAAAATAATTTAACTATATACCCACACATCTCAATCACAAGAGGAGACAAGTGTGACACATGAAAACTGTGGGGCTATACATTATGGAAAAATCTTTATGTACATAATTTTTTACCTAAAGTTTTATTTGGTACATGTAGCACTATTCATACATTATACCCCTTCGATGAAGTGGAGAAATTTGTTTGAGATGATCCATACGTAGAAGATGATGACAACAACATACTTATGAAAGATGTCTTCTCCTTGAAAAGATATAAAAGGATTGAAGTCTTAATAAGTTTGGATGATCCAAATAATATACCTAAGGGGGGTGGTTTCCTCCTCATCCAAATAAGTTTGGATTAGTTAGATTATATTGCATTTAGATTAGGTTTGCGTGTGCATTTTTTTTAAACAAGAATGAAAAAATAAATAAATAAATAATAATAATAATAATAATAATAAATTGGAAAAAATTGCTATAGTTTTTTTATTATTTTAAAGCAAGTTTCGTTTATTATCAAAATTAGTTACATAAGTCACTCGAAATCAAGTTAGCCTAAACTGTCATTGATTATATTCATCATTATTTTTCTTATCTATTTTCAAGTGTGTTGGAAATATTCTAAAAGAACAAATGAAGAAGAGAAAAGAAAGATACAAGACCAAGTATGAATAGAAAGATGTCATTGGGTAACACGGCGAGTAATGCTAACCTTTCTTTGAACTTATTTGATCGCATTTCGGACAATGTGAATTTAAAGTTTAGGAAGTAGTTTAGTTATGAGAAAATTACCTAAATCCAGGCATTTAGTTTTACAATTTCAAAACTCAGGTCTAAACTTTTTTTAATCAAAAATCAGATATTAATATCATAATTAATATTAAGAATGATATTATAAAATTAAATTAATCTATATACCCACCCACCACCTACCCCCAACCAAATTTCAATCACGAACCCTAATCATTCCTCCATCTCGTCTCTGTTCATTCCCTACTTTCCCCCGGCACCACACGTCGCCGCCACAACGGCCAAACCGGTCTCTGTGCACACTTCTGATGAGCTTTTGTCTAATGTTAGCCAATAAGAGAAGCTTTCAATATAATACTTTTGGTGATTTTTCCTTCAGATTCATGGGATACTAAATGTAGTGAGTTGGAGGATTATGTTTCCGCTTGGGATCATAGTGGCAAGGTACCTGAAGACTTTGCCTAAAAACTTGAGGACGAGCAATCACATTATCATTCGAAAATCGATTTGTTGCGATTTTCAGGTCCTTCAAACTATACCATCGGCCAGACGTCGGTGGACGCAGATATAGCAGAGGACGATTTGCTCCGGGTAGTACTCGACCCATTGCTCTCGGAACTTCCCTTTTTGCCCTTAGACTCGATTACAACATCTTTTACCAACGGTTTGATTATATAAAGTGACTTAAAATTTTTTCGGGAATATACATGGATGGATGATTATTGAAACCAAGGTGAAAATGAGGAATACGCTATGCAGAAGATTAAATGGAGTCATTTTCATCTTTTTCTTGGTTGAAAATTGAAATTTGATACTATTTGTAGGGTTTATGCTATGCTATATATTTAAATACTGAAAACGTGATCAGTGGAGAATTAATGAAGGTTGGTGGAAAGATTCAACAAGTTGAAATGCAACATGACACACAAAAGTATTTAACCTTTTATGTGCTTACTTTTTACTAACAATACTTATTTTCTCTTAAAAATAAGTTGAAATGGTAGTGTTGAAAACGAAATAATGATTATCAACTCTTACAAAAACATAAAGCTTTATGTTATTATTGATAGGTGTTTATTTCGTTGAATTAATTCTAAGTATCTTTTAATGGGATTTGTTTGTGGTGACCATTTGTGACCCCAAATTTGTGTGTACTGTGACTTGTTGTGACCGAATGTGACTTGAATATGATAAGTCACAATCAATCGCAATCAACACAAAATTGGTCACAGTTAGTCACATTGAATACACATTTGGTCACAGTTAGTCACGGATGACACATGTCAGCGGCTTGATTATGCACTCTTGTTGCCACATTTCTCATTATAAATCAGTCTTTGAGTCAGTCCACACCCACCCATTATTTCTTGAAAAACAACATCTAAGAAACAAAGAAAATCATCTTTTATAGTTTTATTGTGGATGAGATTCTCAGACTGGAAGACCAATCAACAGTAATTGCGACTGGTTGTTAACGGAGACATTGCCTATGTCTCCGTACTTAATTGTGATCGATTGTGACTGG
Source organism: Fraxinus excelsior (assembly GCA_019097785.1). Taxonomy (NCBI): domain Eukaryota; kingdom Viridiplantae; phylum Streptophyta; class Magnoliopsida; order Lamiales; family Oleaceae; genus Fraxinus; species Fraxinus excelsior. The sequence continues at coordinate 8,116,506 of CM032632.1, forward strand.
TTGTGACCAATTCTATGTTAATTGTGACATGTTGTGACTGGTTGTGACAAATTCTGGGTTGAGGGTGTGATTTCTCGATTTTTATATTTGGAAATTTTTTGGAATGTAAGGTGAGGTGGGTCCGGGTGGGTGTGAATTTCATATTTGAATTTTTGAAAAAAGAAATTGTGTGGGTGTGGGTGTGGGTGGGGTGGGATAACGCGGTGGGGGTGGGGTGGGTCCGGGTGGGTGTGAATTTCAGATTTGAATTTTCTGAAAAAAAAACAAAAATAATTTGTGGGTGGGGTGGGGTGGGGTGGGGGTGGCGTGGCTGTGTGGGGGGGGGGCGGGGTATGGATAATTAATTATATATTTAATTGGAATTAACACCTGAATTTTGAAATAATTTAAAAAGTTTGTTTGTTTTGAAATGTAATTTTAATATATAGGATTTATGTATTGTTCCCTTTAGTTATTTGTTTCTTTTCGTAATATGCATAAAAATAAAAAATCAAAATCAAAATATCTTATTATTTTATATGCGATTGTGTAAATTAGATAACCTTGCCGGCTAATAAATATGAGTATTTGCAATTATTTATGGTTCATGAATTGTGAATAGGTGATGTAATTTTTTTGCTAGTTTGTTACTTAATCATATGATATTGTATTATATATAGCACAATAGTGAAAATGATCAATATGAATTTTTGGATTGATTATATTGATGGAATAAGTTGGACTTAGGTCTTTATAAAACAAAATCATAAATAGAAAACTTAATCAATTGACCAATAGGAAGGACTAGTTCAGGGTGGTTGTTGGGAGCTATTTAGATAAGTGATGATTTCGTGCTTATTGAAAATATTTTATGGAGTGTTTTAGGATACATGTGGAGCTTAGGTAGTAATCACACACTATAGATTTTATTCCAATTATTTGCTCCAAAAACCAAAAGCCTTGCATTAACCGTGGCAAATAGAATTTTTTTACATACATCGTTGTTTGAAGCTAGCCTTGAGTGATCTAGCTCCATTTTCATCAAAAATGTTTAGGAGGGCAATATACCAAAACGAAAGCTTTCTAGATTGTAGAGTGAAAATGATGTAGGACAACTATCTTTGGAATTTGAGGAAGTGCTGGACAGAAAATTGGTAAAGAAAAATCGCGTCAGGGGTAATTTTGTCATTTGTCGCGACAGTGTCGGAATGGGCTGAAATTTGGCAGGTTGATTGGAAACGGCCCGAAAAATTGGACTTGGGACATAGCCCGAGATCTCGTGATTTTTGCCAAATTCCTTTGTTTAGGCCTCCGAATGATTAATTTTCGTATTTCCCGTTTTAGATTTTCACTATTTTTGGAATGATTTCCTTTTCTATGTTTTTAGGGTTTCTTGTAATGCCTATTTAAAGGCTTTTGGATGTTTTTCCATCATTATCGATTTTGAATAAAATTTCGTTCTTGGAGAATTTCAGTTTTCTTGTTTTCAAAATTTATGCTAGTAAATCTTGTTACTTCTGTTTTGCGTTAGAAAACTATCTTCAAAAGCAAAATAAAAGACCCCAAAAAAGAATATGGGACTCAGTAAAATAAAGAAAAATACACCTAAGTATGTTGAGACAATAAAAAAAAAAACAACTTTAAGCATTATTTTTATTCGAGGAAGCCTAGGATACTTAATTGCGGATCTAGATTTCTAATGAGGTTATTCTCCTAGTTGAAGCTTGAAGGCGTCCAATGCTCAAACATTAGCAGAATCATCATATATCGAAGTGGTGACTTTCATTAGCGAAATCCAACCAAACTTGAGCGGGAAAGCAATCAATGTTGTGAATATAACATTGTACTGAACACCACGGTGACAGAACGAAGAATAAAATGACTTTTTGGTTATAATCAAAACATTAAAATTATAATTAACCATAGGTCAACAGTTTATGCCTTTACAACTCTATGACCACTTATGACATAGTGTTTGCCTGGCTCTAGTACCAAGATTACGGTAAATTACAATAACGGCCACATGAGTTTGCTAAAATTTTCATAATGGTCATATAAGTATTCTTCTCATCTCCGAAGTAAGTGTACTGATCCTTCATCTGGAAACGTTAATAAAAAATTCTATGCGGTACCTTTAAATGCCTCTGAAACTTGGGGATTTAGAAATTGGGGAGTGTGAAAATAACATTTAAATTGAGAATAATAACAGATAAAAAGAAAAAGAAAACATAAAATGTGAGGATTCATTACTCAAACGTATTTAACATCATTTGTGTCCATGTACGTATTTAATATTGCCAAAAAAAAAAAAATATTTATTAACATTTCTAGCAGAGTGACCATTAGTATAATAATAATAATAATAATAATAATAATAATAATAATAATAATAATAATAATAATAATAATAAAATGTAACCATTGTACACTTGAAGACTACTAATATAAGAAAAATACTCTAGCAACCATTACTGAAATTAACCCACCAAGATTACAACCACGAAGGAGGAAACTTCACTTTCATTTGGCACGGCGACAGCTTCGTCTCATGATTGTTGAAATTAATAGTTTAATACACAGAATTTAAATGTGTGAATTAGAAAAATCTCCAATTGATACAATTACTAGACGCGACTCTTGAATTTCAAAACGTTCCATTGGGTTTTGATACCCAATAAATCTGAACGATAATTTAAAACAAATGTTCGAATAATTTATCAACAATATAGACTTTACTCGACCCAAAACAACTACTTAGCATTGGCCTTTGTTTGTTGGTAGAACATTTACCTTGTAATTAAGTTGACCCATTTAAGTGTTTTTGGCCCAACGAGCATTAACCTGAATTGATGAATATATGCAACCTTTCCTGTCGTGCCTTTTATTTTTCGAGAGTTGGTGTGTGTTAGTGTTTGCACAAGAGAACCATACAGGAGTGAGGCTGTCGTTTCTTCTATTTGGAAAGTAAACCTAGAACCCCCCATTGTTTTTTTCTTCCTTTGCAGCTTGCAAATACCACCACCATTAGAGTCTCTTTTGTGGAGTGAAACTTGAGACAACCAAAGTGAAGGAAGAGTATGGGTCGAGCCAGGGGCGGACCCAATGCAAGCCCAGTGTAGGCATCTTCCTGCACTGAATTTTGGGCCGCCCCAATTGTAAATATGAAAGCAGGAGCCCAGGCCCAAGTTAAAAAAAAATAAAAAAATAAAAAATAAAATCCTTTTTGGAAATGGGTCAAATAATTGGCCCAAGTTCTAATGGTGGGTTCCCATATAATCTCAAGGTTGAGGTTTGACCTTGAATATCCGCCCCTACTGCCCTGTATCTTTATATCTCTGCTATGATATGCACACTAAGTCTCAAAGTCAAAAAGTTTCTCCATTAAAGATCTATTTCTTCTCTTTTTCTAGCATCTATCTATGAAATGTGGTATGGAGTTTGAGTTTCAAAACTTGTTCAGTTATTCTCCAATTCATTTTATGTATCGATTAGAAATGCAATTTGTTTTGTATTTTTCAATTTTACAGATTTCAGTACCTTATCAAGATCTTATTGTGTTATTCTCATCTCATATTTGACTTAAAATAGATCTTTTTTTTGATTTCTAGCATGTTTTTCACTTCATTTCTTGCTAAATTTTGAAATTGGTTTTAGGGCCTAAACTAAAATTTAGGGCTTTATTGTTTTTCATCCAAAGTTTGAGTCTTTATGTTAGTTAACTTTTCAATCTTATGTTTTTTCACCCTATAGGTAGCAGGTTCGTGTTAGGGTATTACTAACGTGATATTAGTTTTGTACATAATAGTATATTGCCAGAGAAGTGCACTGAATCATCGGGTTTGTGGTTGTTTTTATCGCCCGCACTCAAAAAGATTCCTGGGTCCGCCCCTGGGTCGAGCCAAGGTCCAGTGGTGTTCGTTTGATGGTTTTTTTTAGCATGGATTTAAGATTTCAAGAAGTTTCACATATCAAATGGTATCACAGCTTGTTTTGAGAAATCTATAATTTTTGGGTGCAAAAACCAAGCAGTAGTGGCTGAAAATGAAGTTGAAAAATCGGCAGAAAGCCAGGCTGAAAACTGTCCAGTTCGCAAAAATCTGACTGCTGTTGTAAACTTGATTTCCGGCCAAACTAGAGATCGGTTGAGGAAATGGAGGCCAAAATCGAGATCTACAAGTAGAGGCACACTAGGGTGGCTGGTGCTTGAACACCGCTCGAATGTTTTAGGCAACGACTTCTTCAAGCAGTTTGTTCTAGAAGGTGTAGTGGGTCCTACTATAGTGTTCTTTTTAGTTTCAAGCAATATCGTAATATCTGGACCATTTTACCCTTGGACATTCGGGTGTCGTTTTGTGTTGCTGCAGTTGCTAGAAACTTTAGGGGAATAGTGGTGGCCCTAAAGTAGTGAATTCGCATCTCATATATTACGAACCTGTAGATATGGTACGCTATGTATCGTATTAGTTAAAAGTATTGTGTATGATAGTCATTTACTTTTTTCTATAGAAGTCTTCATGTGGGTGACATTAGGTTTGGGGTTACCATGTGGGGTACCTATTGCCTGATGCTGACTTCGAAATTATTTGTTAATTATTTGTGAATTTGTTACCAAAAGTTTTCTACAATATTAGAATTTCATGTAACCTTAGGAAAGTTCGTTTGACTATTTTGTGAGAATTGTGTCTATACTTTCCTTTTGGTCATTATTTAGTATTGATAGCAAATGTAAGTTTAAGACAAGTGCAAAAAGTAAGGTTTTTTAGCTACAATATTTTATTTTATTTTTTACGTGTTGAAAGAAGTTGTTCTAGAAAGGATAATAGAAAGAGAGAGAAGGAAAGGATGGGGTGAATGGTGCCACTAGGTCGAGTCATAACTCAAGTGATGTTTATTGAGAGTAAACCTGGTTACTACATGTGTATCTATGTGTGATCCTTTCTGTATGTGTGTAATTGCTTAATTCTATTGCATGATTATATATTACATTTGAATATGTTTTGAATGTTCATTTGCATGAATTTCATAGCAATCTGATTCTTCGCGTAATGTGTTTGCATACATATTGGGTTGAGATTTATGGCATACTCCTTTTGCTCTATAAGTGGTGTGATAGAGTGTGATAGTGATAAGAAATAGGGACAACCATTTTTCCTTTATCTTTATGAGTATGTCTGGTTTGTGAAATTATATGAGCATAAGAGTGGGCAAAATCCAACCAAACCCGTCCAAATCGAACCAATCCGACCGGTTTGGGTTGATTTTTTTGTTATTTTTACACAGATTGGGTAGGTTGGTTGTATTGGCGGGTTGTGTTGGGTCGGGTTATAGATTAATTCATGAAAATCGAATAAGCCCGCCCAATCCAACCCAACCCGACCATATTTAAGAACTTTACAAGTGTGATAATGTTGCTTTGACAAATACACATTCAACATAGAAATATTTTAATTGTCAAAAACGTTTCTTAGCTTTATATAATTTAATATCAATTTGTCCATGTAACATTTTCGACCATGAAGTGCAAAAATAATTTAGATTTTTTGGTCATTGCAACTGTAGAGAACAAATATTATATAAGTAATGAGTTAATTATAAACCCGTTCAACCCGACCTGCCTACTCTGGTCTTTGTTGACAAATTGTCCCAACCCGACCAACTCAACCTAACACGACCGATACTTGATTGGGTTGGATTTCAACATTTACATGGGTTGGGTTGAGTTAAACTATGATCAAACTGATTATGTTGGGTTTGGGTTGAGGTAAAAATCGACACAACCCATGCCCACCCCTATAGGCAGTATGTGTAGGTTATCTTTTTTTTCCTTTTTGTAAGTCTTTTTTGTGAGTGTAGTGAAGTAACTGATTCTTTCATCTATTTTCTTTGTGAGTGCCACATTTACCCTTCCTTTTATAGAATAAATCCTTTGTACTTCTTAGACTTTGGTGTTGGAGCAACATTGTGGTGTATGGGTCAATTTTAATTGAACCCTAATCTTTGTAGGCGCCAAAGGCATCGATTTACCAAGTATGTTCGAGATGCATTAGCATTGTGTATGTGTTTACGCCCAAAGAATAACGCGATAATTGTAGCAAAGTTTTGGGATGCTGATTCCACAGAGAGAGGAGAAAATACTCTCAAGTGTTCAACAAATTAGGATTTTTTGTGAATTGTTTGAAATGATTTGTTTTTCAATATAAAATCTAGATATCAATGGATCAAGTAATGAAATAAAAATCAATGAGTTAAAACAGAGAAGCGTCTAAATTCCCTCAATTGGATCGGATGATTCAATGTCAATTATTCATTTTTTTATAACTCAATTAGATGTTTTCATCCTCGCACTCTAATCGGAAGATTTATCGTTAAAATCCAATTTAATTCAAACGTAACCTTAGAATCTAGATTTTCTCTAACAATTTCCCATAATTACTTATTGAAATCAAATTATAAATCGATCATATACATCAAACATAAAACAGTAAATAATCACACTAATAAAATAAATGAAATTGAAATTCAACAAGTATTTCGATCATTCGACAGAAAAAGCATGACTAATGTCTATGAAAAATATAATGAGAGTTAAACTAGTTTCAAAATAAATTTATGAAGATGAAATCTAAACCTAGGATTGTTTAACAAGAAAAATAACAAATATCACCAAATCCGATATGTTCCTCTCTTGCTTCACCAAATTGTTTAGTTCTTCATGGAGTTCTTGAGCCAAAAGATGAGAGAAAAGTGTATGGAGGAGTTCCCAATATGTATTATGCTGTTAAATATTTGTAGAAGTTGAAAATTGGATGAAAATCACGTTCAAATTGGTTTCTAAAAGAGTTCCAATCAAATAAGGAAAGTTGTCTCGCGCGCTGATTTTTTGTCTCTACACAGAAGTCAGTATTTTGGTCAAATGTTCTCTCCCGATATCCGATTTAGGCGATTCAAAGTGAGTTAAAAAGATAACTCAAAGGGATAAAATTTTAATAGAAATAGATTTCTTCTAATTTGGACGTTTACTATGCCAAAATAGGTCTCAATCTTCTGCTAAAAATCTGGAATATATCTTGTGCGAATTGAAAATTGATTTTGATATTATTTTGATCATATTACATTCCTTTTTTAGTTCCAATTACAACTAATTGTCTCCTATCAATCTTTAAATTATCTTCTTGTGATCCGAATCAACTATTATGTATTGCAATTTGGTCATCAAACTTTGAATTTTGCCATTTTTCGTTAACTTCCAACTCTTTCAAATCCCCATTTAGCCTTCCAAACCAACCTTTGAATATTTGCAATTTAGTCCCTAAACTTTCATTTTCTTTCATATTGGTCCTTCTTTCCTTATTTCTTCCCAATTCTGCTACATTCATCATGTTGTTCTGCAAAACATAAATTGTATAGAATTAATCCATATCCCAACATATTACCAACAATTTTTCATGTTTTGACAGTAAAATAAATGTGTGAAAACGCACTTGTCAGTATGTCTATTAGTAATGTGGAGTATAGATGTCTGAAAGTGCATTGGTGATATGCACATGGATGTGAAGAATGACATTTGGATCACGAATGGATATGTGATTAAATGTCTAAAATCATATATATGTGAAAGACCATGTACAGGTGGAGTGTGAGAGTGACACTTCTATCATTTCTGTTAGGTGGAGGCCAATTATCCATTTAAGTTGAGAGAGATGATGTAGTGATAGAAGATTATCTTATGGACTTAGGATCTATTGTGGTTTACTAGTTTGACATGAGTTATTGATCAATCTAGTGAGCATGATGAGCGATGAAAGGAAATATGTGTTCTCAAGGTGCGAACAACACGGAATGAGATAGGATAAATGTGAGTGAGATCTTTTCATGGTGTCATTTATGCATTTTTGTATATGTGTTGGTCATTTGATTGATTAACTTGGTGTTAGTCTATTGTTCCATGTGAACATGTTTGTAAAGATCTGTGTGTTATTTTATCTTATTTCTGCATCGCATGTTTATTTACTCTTAATTGATTATGTGATTATCTGCCTCTATGTGGGTAGTCTTGACTTTAACCCTGGTGAATATATGGAGTGGGTATGCCATATGTTTCTGGTGACTTATTCTACGTTTGAATAAGTCGTGATGAGTGTAGTTCACTCAGTGTTTCAATGTCTCTTAAACTTGTTATTTTGATTGTCTTTAAGAGTTTTTTGAACGTTTTAATGTTATTTTATAAGTTATGTATTGGTGTGAATGATGCAAGACTTGGAGAAAAGAGTGATGTAAGCATGAATCAAGAAGAAATTGATGTTGAATTGGAGAAACTTGATAATTGGAAGTTAAAAGAAAGAAATGACTAATGATGAAATTAGTGAAATCCAAAGTTTGAAGACTAAATCCCAACTTTTTTAATAGTTGATTAGGACCACAACAATAATTGAAGATTGATAATGGTCAATTGGATGTAACTAGAAATAAAAAAAGAGCGAAATATGATCAAAATATCTTCACAAATCAATTTCAACCACATAAGTATGTTCTAAATTTTTATCTGGAGATCGAGAACCATTTTTGACATAGTAAACATTGAAATTGGAAACTGATATTTGAAGCAAAATTGTAGCCCTTTGAGTTATCTTTACACTTTGAATTGTGATATCGGGAGTAAAGATTATGATAGAAATACTGAAAAATGTGCAATACTGATTTTCAACTCGAAAGTGGGCGTCGGGCACCATTAATTTGTGAATTTTTAGCAACGCAGCACCGAGGCACCACTAAGCCAGTTGAAAGTTCTGAAATTTCGGGATTCTTTTTAAACCTAATATGACCCCAATTCCTCTTGGGATTTCAAGATGATATAAATATCAATTCAGATGACACATTTTGGAGGAGAATTCAACAAGGTAAGAGGAAAGGGATTAATCAAGAGAAAATAGGCAAGAACAAGACAATTCAACAGGGCAATCATCATGAAATCAAGGAAAAAACAAGAACATCACAAAGAAAATTGAAAATCTACCAAAACCAGTTTTTGTATTCTTTTCTCTATGGCGTTTTATTTGAATTTGATTATTTATATGGCTTCCTCATGAATTAAACATCTAATCAAGGGTTTGATATAACTAAAACCTGAGAATATGGTTTGATTTTATTGTAGTTAATTTTTTGAGATTTTTCAATCATGTTTATTTGTAGTATTTATTTTTAATACTTTCAATTAATTGACCACTAATTGAATAATTTGATGTTTTTAAATTTTGGCACTTGAGAGAAGAAAATTTAGACGCAATCTTAGAATGAAATATCCTAGATTTTATGGGTTTCAAGAAAAAGTATAGAATCTTTGAAGCATTCTCCACATAAGAACCACGAACTTGATAATTTCTAGGTTTTAATTCGGAATAGAGTTATTGAAATAAAATATATGAATAGTTTATATCCAGAACTCGAGAGAGGGGGTAGAATTAAATTGGAGTTCTTGCTTATAAAATTTAAAAAAAAAAACTATTAGAAATAATTATATAATTGAGAATCACATTTGATAATTAGATAAAATCATAACCCTAGGCTTTCTCATCTTGATTATTCTCCTAGCTTACATTTATTTGTTGAATTTGTCACCATATTCATCATTAGATTAGTTTAAAATCATTGATCTTGTAATTCGATTTTTTAGATAAAACAAGAGCTATTCAATTATAGTACTTTGCAATAAATTGAATTTTAATCTCTATGAATTCGACATCCTTACTTAAATTTATACTACAAAATTTGACATCGTACACTTGCGGTGTATTTACGTTACATAAAACACGTAACACACCTCTTCCACAAAGCCCAACTAGGGCAAGTTTAGCAACTGTGAACTAAATCCAAGCACTGCTTACCAGCAGAATTACTTTGGGTACAAAACTTACTCGAATCACAAACAACAAAATCATCAAATTCACAACTAACTCCATCTGATTAAGAACTCAAGCTTGCTCATTTGCAGGATTACCATGGGTACTAAATTTGTTCGAATCATGAAAAACAACATCAAAACTAACTCCACTTGAACCGGTGGCAGGTTTTTTACGACCAAATTTGCTTGAATCACAAGTAACTCGATCACAATCAACTCCATTTGAGTCAGTACTTATCAAACCATAAGAAACCAAATCAGCCTCACCAAACCTCTCATGATGTATAGTCTTCAATTTAGTGATAACTGCATCAAACGTGAACGTCGAACCTTCCAAGACATAGCTTTATCCTTACATTGTTTTTCCTCTAGCATTCAAACAAAAAATCTGCCATAACAAAAAATCTTGTTGCGATCCAAAAATAGAATATCAAATTTCATACTTGCCAACCCGAAACAATTAAACCTCATTATGAGTCGATCAAACCTCATTCTAATGCGAAATCAAACTGGCTCTCCTCAAAACTGCCAAATCTAGGCTCTGATATCGGATCGATTAGGAAAAACTATGCTTTTAATGATGACTATATTTTGTAAAAAGTACAAGTGGACTGTAGGGGTATTCTTTATAGAACATCACCTATGTAAGTGTGAACTTGGCCGGTTATATAAGAATTTTACTTAGACGAGCTTTCTAGCACAATTACATAACCAAGAAGGTTTGAGGCCAAAATAATGAACATGATAGAGAACCAAAGTATGATATAAGGATAATGTATTTGATCTATTATCTAGACTTACAATAATGCTCGAAAGTTCAAAACGTTGCTTTCACTGATTAGTTATGTGAGTTCGATAGATTCTTACTAGGAAAGGTTCAAAGCGAAAGCTACCGATCTTGATACATTATATTTCAGTTGTACTCTTCTTCGTCTTACTTGTTCTAAGTCAACTTCTTCCATTCGTGTGAGGAATGTTGAAATTAATGGTTTAATATATAGGATCTAAATCGGTGGATTGAAAAGCCTCCAATGGATGCAATTACTAGACACGACTTTTCAATTGCAAATAGTGTATATCAAAGAGTCGTGTTATTTCAAAATGGGCATGACCTTTAGATAAGGTGCAATTTACCCCCATTAATTATGAAATTATGCGATCTAATGGTTGGAATTGATTGGTGCTAAAAGATGTGACCATTCAAAGAGAAGCATGAAAATTGAAAATTAGAACCCTCTAATTTCGTTTTCTTCACTCCAAATCAATTCCATATAATTGATTTCTAATTCTTTCCCTATCCAAATTATGTCAAAATAATTTTGAATTTATTTTTGAGTTTCATGTTCGTTATTAGTATTCGATATCTTTCGTTCTAAAAGAGTATGGTCAAGTGTTGGTTTGCTTGACAAAAATAATATTGTGCTATTTTAATTTTGGAAGAAACGTATCTTGAATGACGGATATCCATTTGATCATATTACGAGAAGGGTTCGTTACAATTTTCAGTTTACCATGTTTTAATCCCTTGTTTTACGGTATTCAAGATTTATTTAAATAGAAAAAGAATGTCCACGAAAAAATAAATAGATTTTAATTTTAATGAAGCGATACTGAGAAGAAACATGTCAAGGCATAATTTACTAATTACATTTCTGAACACTCATGTCCTCTCCCCCCCAGTAGTCATCATATAAATTCAGGACGCACAGTCGAAAAAAGAAAATAAAATTACAAATTATTTTAAGCGAGAGAAGGTGTAAAGGTTTACAGCCAAGAGACTGTCCCATCAACACCCAGTTTCATCATTCTTCAAACTCATGGATATGATCTAGCAGGTAGTTCGCAGCAAGCTCTTCATCCTTGTTGCAGGCAAAGAACACCTCCAAAACAAGTGCTCGATCAAACCCCATTGCTTCGAGCTGGGAAAACAAGGAGCCAAATAAATAGCTTAATTGCTAGTAGAACTTAATTGACATAGTCAAGCTTCATATGTCTTCTTAACTTGTATCATAATCAGACGTGAAGCATGGAAAAGCTCAACTTCGTATTTGAGGAGAAAAAATGGCTAAAATTTCTTCCCTAAACACTGGTGTGTGAATGCACAACAGAGACCAGATGTGCTTGAAACAAAGACAAAAAAGGCCCCAATCACTACAGAAAGGTCTTATGCAGTTATACTCATCAAGAATGGCCAGATGACTGAGCCATGATCTCTAATACGGAGAATCTGTTTCTGTTTTATCAAGCCATTACATCAAAGCTGCTATGGACCATTGTTACCATTGAACGAGTAGAACTTACCTGATTACGTAAAGAGAAGACACAAAAAAGACCCCTCGACAGCACCTTCACCAAACTCAATATTAGATGACGACAAGTTTCAAGAAATTCAAATTCGAGTACTAGTTGATGAGGCATTCCTAGAGGTGCACCTCATATTTTCTCATAATCCCCATTGCTGTCTGAACATACAGGAAAAGGGACTCCAGTTCAAGTAAGGCAAATTTAAACAGATTAACGGAGAGAATAGTTCCTTGCTTCGTGAAAAAGAAAGCATCTTCTTTTTGCCTAATGCAATGATAAACTTTGCACAAGACACACGCGACTCACTATGAAAAAGATAGATTTTTTCGAAAGGTACTTCCAAACTAAACACTAAAAATCAAGTCATGGTTTGGCTTGCACTTACGCGTTCAATGGCTTCACGTTCCTCAGGAGTAACTGTTATAGCCTGTGGCATAGCTTCAGCAAGCTGCCCTAGTATGTTACTGATATCACATCAAAAACATAGCAGCATATGAAACACAGTTTGTGGCACAGGCAACTAACAAGAAAAGGATAGTTCCAGAAAAAAAATAAAAAATAAAAAGACTTGAGCACCTTTCTCCGCCTTCAACAGGTTCATTGATAAGGCGAAGGAAATCAGCCTGATGCTCTTGGATCAGCCTCATCAAATTAGGATTTTGCTTTCCTAACTCCTGAAGCATGGGCTGTAAACATAGACAAGAGTTACACAGATCTTTTCCGGAAACATAAATCAGTATTAACTGGAAAAAGAGAACAAACGTTAAGGTAGCAGCCAACAAAACCTGTAATATTTGTGGGTTGGCCTGCACCATTGTTCGCAAGGCTTGGAACTGAAACACAAAAAACAAATAAAATGTCCAAGTCAGAAGAAAAGTAGATCACCCTTTTTCTAATTATTCTTATTATCTTTAATTTTAAACTTTTTTATGGTGGTAGCGTTTGTGTGGGTAGGGGTGGGGTGGGGGGCAAGGATAGCGGGAGGGTGTTCAGGGATGTCAAGAGACATAGGTAAAAGTTGTACCTGCTGACTATTGCGTAGAAAATCTAGAGTGTTGGCCCCACCAACATTTGAACCCATGCTAGGAAGACCCTATTAGAAGAAAATCTAAGTCCACTCAGACGAGAGGATTAATAAACAATTATAATGACAATGAAACCACCTGTGGGAAAAGATCTAGAGGATTTGCATTGGGTCCAGTTGAAGGTACAGGTGCAGGTTGTGCGGCTTGCTGAGGCTGAGAAGGTACATTAGCCGCCTGTGTGCTAGGTGCACTTCTTGCTGTAGGTGGAACTTCTGCTGACTCGGGGATACCCTGATATTTAGATTTCGAAGACAAGTCGCATCAATGATAGTGAAAATGTCAAGATATGAATGAGCATAAAGGTTCCTTGAACCAAATGAAACGAGCTTATATCCATTATCAAGAACCTCCTAGTTGTTCACTAACAGGCAATGTAATTAGTGATGTGGATAGATACAATTACCATGGTCCAATTGTTCTAGTAGTGTCAACAGAGTAATGGACAATGAAGATGTATGCTTATATTTCCACTATATTGATGAGATGAAATATAAAAGAAAATTGTTTGCCCCCACTAGCAGAAAAGGAATGCAGTTTCTATGGAAAAGCAAAGAAAAAAAATTCCTAAATGTGTTTAGTATGCATAACTTAAAAGTCTTAAACTGAAGAAAAGTGATTAGTGTTTCATGCAAAAATCCTTTTTCTGTTCTTTCGAAGGGCAAGATATTCATAATGATCAGATTTTACATTGCTTATTTAGCATGATGAATTAAAATAATGTATCTATTGAAAAAAATCAAATCAGAAGAAAGTACTTATCCTAAATCATTAACAAGAGTTTTCAAATCAAATTCCAATAAATGACATTATTTTAACCGCTTTTCAAGCTACTGTACTCAGTCACACACGTGCAAAAAACAAGTTTAGGCCAAACTATCCTCTATACTTTCCAGGAACGTGTGTAACTTGATCTATTATTCTGTAATAATTATGCTCTGGTAAAAGATAAATATTGCTGACTAGCCATTGTATCCCACTCTAACTCTAATTTGTATTATCAACCACATTAACTTCACGCAAAAGGATGCATCAAAGGTTCCTTTTCCAGGGGAAAGATTGAGTTAATAAATAGATTTAACAGAGGTTCCCATCTCCACCTTTAAGATATCTAGTGTAGAGAACAGACTATTAGCCAAGAGAAACTGTTAAAGACCCTACTCATGACATGGAAACTTTCTCCCAGTATAAACTGGTTACTGCATGTAGACTGTGAAATAAACTAGTTATGAAAGCCCGTAAGAGTAACTTAACTATCTCAAACAGTCCATTTAATTTTCATTTACCCATTTTATAGAGTTGAAAATAATCATTGATTCATTATTTTCATTTTCTAGTAAAATTGAAATTTATGCAACTTATGTTGATTCATTATATCATTTCTTTCTAACAACCATTACATAATATTTGATACATCAGTTCTGAACTATGACCTAATTAAATAAATTCTAAGAGCAATTATTCTCAAATAAATAATTTTATCCCATATTGGCCTTGAAAATAGGTCCTGGATACTTCGTGGTTCATCATGCGGAAAATCTCCCCTTTTTTTAATTAGAGAGATTGTATACGCCTGGACTTCAGTTGTGTAACCTACTTTCTCGTGAAATCCTTGAGACTATCAAAACAATTACAGAAGATTTAAGTGCTCGTATGTAGAAGTTTCCAATTAAATAATGGAAAATCACTTATATATAGAAATTTGACACTCACCGAGTATAAATATTCAACAGCTCTTTCCGGGTTGTTGAAAGCAGCTCGAAGAGCTCTGACAACTGTATCTCGATCCCAAGTTCCTCCACCCATATCAAGAATCTGCTGGATCGTACCCTCACGGTTGTTACCAGCAACTAAATTGGCAGCCGCATGGCCATAGGCATCCGATCTATCACAGGAAAACCATCAAATATTGATAGAAGAATCACCGAACTACTTATGACTATTGCATTAGTAATGCACGTCAAATCTCATTTAAGGGAAGCTCACACGTCAGAAGAAGCAGCAGCAGCAGCAGGAATAGGAATGGGAGAGGATGCAGGAGTGGGTACAGGTGCAGGTCTGGAAGGTAGAAAAATAATGAAGGGAACGTATTAGAATAAACAATTATTCCATGCACCGACAAAGAGTTAAAGGTACGGATCTTAGTGTATTGAGACACCTTAGTGCACATTATTAAGGTAAGTAAACTAAAACTCACGTCGGAGCAGGAGCATGAGGTGCTGTTGATGTTGGAGCTGAAGTAGGAGGCGTGGCACTTGTCGGTTGCACCTACAAGGAGGGAAACACTTTTAGACAGACCTGAATTAACACTAATTCCTGTAGCATGATGAGGTATAAAAAATTGAATTCTCTTAAGATATTTATCTTTCAAGAGGGTAAAGTAAAATGTGTCGAGTCTTGTAGAATAAAATTCTCATTGTCAATTAATAAGGGCTATCATCAGCGATTGAATAAGCATCAACCAATAACTCCCTGAGATGAGATTATGAAATGATGCAAATTTTTTGAACCAATCTTGGGCAAAAGTCAGCAAAGAGCATTCACTCTAATAAAGGCAAACTCTAGCACTAGTTTCACTCACTGACATGACATCTGTCTGCATTAAATACAACAATTGTCTATTGAAATTCAGATACCCACTCAGCTAATAAAGTAATTAAAGACAATCAACGGTATGTAATTGGATTTCCACGGTAGAAAATCAATCTAATAGAGTTTCTATAGAAATATGATGGTGAACCATTCACTGTTGCAAACTTCTAAAGACGAGCTGGAACATGCATATACCATTAAAAATAAATAAATTGTGACGCTCATAAGAAATGTTTTGTGCCACTTCTGGGAAATAATCATTCACTTTAGATGGCATTATCAGGAAGAAAGTCTTGATACAACTACCAAACTTCGAAGTGAACAGTTAAAAATTTAATTGCTGCATCTCAGCATAGAAATTAATACGCATATATGGTTCTGAATATTTCAAGACATTTTTGCTGGAAGCTACAGAATATGTCAAGGAAATAGATGCTAGAAGCTTCTGCACTCTAGAGATTTCAGCGCACTTACATCAGCTAAAATGTCAAATGCACCAAGAAAAGATATTCCATCAGATCAGAGGATGGTATATCACAAGAATGGTAATCAAATTCATAGAAACAGCAATACAAGATTGTGAATATATAACAACAAAATATTAAATATGACATGATATTACCTGCACAGCAGGTGCAGCTGATGTGGTTGACCCTTCATCAGACGAGCTCTTATTCTAAAACATTTCAGGCAAAACAGATTAATGAAATTATATATATTTATAAGAGCAAAAGCTCTACAATGGAGCACAAAAAAGCACCAAGACCAATGAGGCCAGAAAATTTTATACCAAGTTTTAATGCCTTTTGAGATCTTTTCATCTGAATTGTTAATTTTACTTAATTATATTTTATTTTTCTTGGCAATATATACTTTCCTTCTGAAATAGGATTAATTACTGAAATTAAAATTAAAATCTAAGTCTGAAATTACTAAAATGTCAATTTTGATCAAATCAATGGTAAGTGGTAACCTCGAGATATTATTGTTGTAACCATTTACAAAATGCTACAATTTAATTTAACAAATTTAGCATTGAATAGAATTCTAGATTCAGATATAATATGCATCCACTTCGATGAAGCATGTGCCTTTTATTCATGCTTAAGTATGTGTCTTTAATGGTATAAGTCAAAGAATCGTTAAGCAGTTATTTCTGAAAATCAAATATTGCTGATAAATATCTTAGGTCAAAATATATAGGGTTCGTAAGTCCAACAGAGACTTGGGAAAATTGGAGACAGAAAGTCAATCATATGGAAACAAATCTAGACGCAAGTCAATACTTTGAATGGCAAATATAGTAGGTCCTCTAGAAGATACAGTAACTAGCAACAGAACAATTTACCTTTGTTAGCATGACAACAACAAAACTGTTCTCAGCAACATTATTTTCTCCCAATGTTGTTCCATCTTTAAGAACCTTTCCCTGGTGGACAAGCATCAGTTGTGCAGCAGGATAAATATCAGATCCCTGAGAAGTTTCAATGGTTTTCTTCACATCTATGACCTGCAGAATAAAATTAATTATTTCAACAAATAAAGCCCCATAATTTTATTTTTTATTTTTTTAAAAGAAATAAGTATAACTATGCCACAGATAAAATTTGAGGAACAACTAAAGGATATAGAAACATTTCACAGCTAATTCACGAAACATGGAAATACTGACCAAAAAAAAAAAAAAAAAAATTTATTATTACTTCAATTGTTCCTTACATTGATTACATGAAAATACATTCCTCTAGAAAATAAATATTCCTAATTACTCCCTCCCTCCTCTACGTTCAAAACGAGCACCATTCCATGAACTACAGAAGGAAATTCCTTTAAATAGACTTTCCTATATATGTACCACAGGCCAAAACGTGCATGCCATGCAACAGAATCATGTCATCTATCCTCTTTTGATGCATTCTTTGCAACGTACGCTGGTGCTACAACTAGCTTCAGCTAACTTTATACTCTAAATTCCCCAACTACATGTTATGGGCATCAATTTTAACCTCATCTTGAAACATACAAGCATTCTGACAAGCACTTGTCATCTCGACAACTAAGCAATTTCTTTGATAAAATAATAAACTCAAGAAAGTAGTTCTCAAGATTTGATCTCTCTTTCATTGAGCCATTGCTTAATAAAAACAGTAGCTAGACAACTGTACATGATATGCAAAGTGACAAGTTCTGAGTCAAAAAGGCAAGTGCAAGATTAGGAGCTCAAAGGCACTAAAATTAAAACTATTTGAGTGTGCAAGGATATCACAATATCTGGTAAAAAAAATAAACAGAAATATAAATTATTTTTTGCATTCAAAAAGTTAATAAATATATTTGATCATTTAAATAGCACTTACATCCTAAAGAGTTTGCTTAGATTAACGTCTTGGTCAAGCAAGCATTAGGTTATTCGTTGGAGGAAATAGAAGCTATGCATCCAGAAAACCCTAATCTAGAAGAAAATTATTGGTTGCTGCTGCTCCTTTTACAACCATTTCCATCTTCTTACTTTTACCTTTTGCATTATCATTCCCAGTCACTGATTATTAACCATGACTTCCAACCCCACCCCACCTAATTGTGTCCTTACACATTACCCAAATTATGTTCTTCTTCAACTGCAACCACACGCACCATTTTACTGTCATCAAGTACTGTGGCCAGCCTCAACCATCTTCATCTACCATTGATAAAAAACGCAACCTAAAGACTTCTAGAGCACAAACTAAGAATCAGTGGATTGCACGCCAACACACAGAGCACCCAACCCTTAAGTGAGATGCTCCTAACACAAGACTGGTGCAGCACAAAACCAAGTTGGCTACTTAGGTGCCTTCCGTAAACTTTATATTTTGTCTATGACACCCCAACACCAGAGCGCGCATGAACTAAATTATATAATCCTAGAGGTTAAAGGCGTGCAGTTTTATTACAAAACCCATCTAATTCACATTAATGATTAAGCAACCGAAATTATAATGCTAATTTTATTCACTAAACCTTAATTCGTATACCAGTAGTAATTAATAGAATTACTCGTATAGTTATTTGTAGCACTGAGATGCACAGAAAAATATTCAAATGAATTAAACTTTGGACTTGGTAACTTTATTCTGAATTAAAATAGAAACCCAGGCATCGATTTCAAAATTGGAAGAGAATAAAAACTCATGGCATCCAATTTTAAAACTAACTTAGTAAACCGAAGCTAACCAACAGCTACAAACAATTCAGAACCCCCATGAAACAATAAAAGTCATCATACACTAAATTTTTTAAGCTCAAATTCTATGAATTAACATATAAACAAATCTACCCACCAACATCAGACATACAAAAATCAAAATTCAAGAAAACCCATGAATAATCGTTGAATAAATATTAAGAAAAACTCATCATTAACATAGACAGAGTCACCGTAATTATGAATCAAATTAACACAAATTCATATCAGGAAAGAAAGAAAAAAAAAAAATCAAACCTTGTCTTCAGGTTTCACTTCAATTTCGAAATGGGTACCCTTGAGAGTCTTCACAAAAATCTTCATTTTTCTTATATTTAATTTTATTGGATCGGTGAGATGAAAAGCAACACAGAACAGGAGAAGAAGGCTATGGAAACAGAGAAAAGGTGAAGAAATATAAAAGTTGCGCTGATTACTTTTGTGTCCTTTACGACGTAAATATCTTGGTGAGTTTTAACGCGATTTGTGGACGTGGTATTGCGTGATTATAATTTTGGCGTTGGAGTTGGCGCGTGAGACCCAAATACAAGGGAGGAAAGGTAGGGAGCGACAATTAGTTTTTGGGGGTCATATTTATCTTTACATTTATTGATTGTAGTTGGGTTGGAATTTGGAATGGTGTTTTTTGAACGGTATGGGTAGAAGTAGAAGGTAGAAATTACACACACACACAGATTTCAACTTTCAATTCAAAAATTAAGTTTAAAAATTGTTCAAAAATCATATCACAATTCACATTTTTAATATTAACAGTATAATATTATTACTAAACTCCCATTTGGCCCCTGTTAAGGCCTTTTGGACGCCCTTCACTTCGTCCATCCACATCATCCGTCACGTGGACGAATTGATTTGAAGTTGCTCACGTTGTAGCTGAACTAAATTCATATTGGACAAACTGATTCTATTTGGTCGAATTGAAGTACTATCGCTCACTTGGTAGAAGAGCCAAACGAATCAGTCGTTCACGGCGAATGCAAACACCCGCACTCCGCATTCATTACACTTCACCATACATCTCGTCACACCTCTACCAAGATCTTTTATGAGATCTTTCCGGTCGAATCTCGACTGATTGATGGGACGTGTGGCAAGCTACAAACAGTCAACTCAGACATCATTTAAAGGCCCGCACTCCACATTCATTACACTTCACATTACACCTCGTCACACCTCTACCAAGATCTTTTATGAGATCTCTCAAGTCAAATCCCTGACTTGGGATGTGTGATAGGCTACAAACGGTCAACTCAGACATCATTTGATGCCCGCCACCTATGAATTGACATATTGACGCTTATAAAAAAATGACTTATCTGGGATCTGAAGCCAAGTGTCCCCTCATCAAACGATTCTTCTCTTCCTTCCTCTAGTATAAATACCCATGCATTATGGTGAGTAAAGGGTTCTCATTCTAATCTTTGCATTCTTGTCCTCTTCATTCTAGAAAGTCTCACACTATATTTACACACATTCTCGACCACGTCCTGGTGACCACTTCATCACCGGCAACACTTTTCGGTTGATCGAAATATTGACTTGACTGTTGGAGTGATCGCGGTCGCTTTCACCCCCACCGAAAAAGGCCATGAGTGACTAACGGTGTATTATCATGTGCAGGGGAGAGCTGACGTAAAGACTTATTTTGTTGGCCACGTGTCAAGACCACTTTTCGGGGTCAACAACCACCATTATTTGAGATTTTAATTTTTAGCATAGTATTTTTTTTAAGATGTATGGTTGAAAAAGAAGGAAAATTTTACAATTTATGTGTAATATTATTTTATTGGAAAATATATTGTTGAAAAGAAGAAAGAGAAATGTATTAAAATTTTAACGGGGCTAAATTTTCTTTCTAACCTCTCTCTTCTCTCACTATCCCCGTGCTTTTATCTCTATCATTTCTCTTCCGTCTCTAAATAAGAGCATCGTTACGCACAATCCGACGAAATCGATGGATCAACCATTACCACGATGCAGCCCTGCCAAACAAGATATGGGAAGCTCACATAAACATATAGTGATGTTGCCTTTTATGGTACAAGGCCATTTAATACCTTTTCTGGGCTTAACTAAGCAAATCCAACAAAGAATTAGCTTCACCATAACAATTGTCAGCACCCCTTTAAATGTTTACTGTCTCAGATGTACCATTGCCAATGACTCAACAGCTTCAACTGAAACTACACAAATACATTTGGTGGAGCTTCTTTTTAACACTGATCATGGCCTACCACCCAATATTGAGAACACAGAAGCCCTGCCTCTACATCAAATTGTGAACTTTTTTCATTCCCCAACTGCTTCGAAGCTTCATTTCGCAGCCTCGTAAATGAAATCACTGTCAAAGATGGACAACCTCCACTATGCGTAATCTATGATGTTTTCATAGGATGAGCTACTAACGTCACCAAATCTTGTGGATCTGTGAGTGTGACTTTCACCACATGGGGTGCCTATGGCACTACAACGTATGTGTATTTGTAGCAGCATCTCCTATACCATTCAACAGGGGAAGACGAGTTCTGCCAACCGGGATCATCTCCCACACCACTGAGCATCTCCTACGTCGTTCCATTGGGGAAAAATTCATCACAAAATTGATGGGTTCCACGTGTTACAATCATCGAATTCACCAGGGAGAATTCAAATTGAGATATAAACGTCCATGGGTAAACTGCAATTGCATCAATTACACAACCAATTATTCAATTCTAGCTATGAGTTACTACGTGTGGGGTGTTAGACTTGAGATTCAAATTTCAAGTTTGAAGGTGGTGACTGATGTAGGAATTGGAATGGTTTTGTTGAATGAACTACATATAAGGGTTCGTTGAAAATTACGGAGACTATGGGCTAGCAGATTAGTGCGTTGTGACAACAAGATGGAGGACTATATGATGGTAGTGGTTTCCGGTGGCTAATGTGGCAATTGGGTGGTGTTTTTGGTGAGTAAAAGTGGCGATGGCAAATAAAATGGGTGATTTTTTATTTTTTTATTATTTATTTGGGATTTATTTATATTTTATTGATAAATTGGTAGTATGTTTGCAATTTATTCTTTATTTTTCTTTTCTTTTCTTTTTGTTTTATTTAAATAGGAGGGTATAATTGTTATTTATTGAGAAAATAGATAAAAAGAACGATTTTCCACTATGAAACGTGGAATATGGGTGAAAATGCAGACAATTGAAACGTAAGGATGGTTTGCACACTGAACTCCAAACGTATGGATGTTTTGTGCTAATAACCCTTAAAAAAATCATAATTGCAATTATTCATTTTCAATTTTGACAATTTTTGATGTTTTTAATGATTAAATTAACGAAATTGGATGATAAGGAAGTGAATCGCATTTCAACGTTCATATAGGTGGGTTTTTCGTACCTCAAAGGTATTTTGCACTCAAGATTTCAAGTAGGAATGTTTTGCGATTTCCAATAAGTAGGGATGTATATCGCACATCGTCAAGTATGTAAGGAAGTTTTCTACTATTAAACCTTTTAATCATATGTTTTCAAAAACGTCACTATTTAAAAAGACATTTTTTTTTTTCCAAAATCCATTTTTTATGGAGCCCGAACAGTGGCTATATAAATTTTTATAATATTCTTGACCTAGGGAAAACCAAAAAGGGCAACGTACAAAATACCCTTAAAATTAGGGGCACTTTAAAAAATCATATGAAAAGTATTTTGGAAGTTAAAAATACTGTGTAAAATTAAGAATCACTTTTTAAGTTAATTGTCACATTTTTTTTTATTATAAATTGACATTTATCACCCAAAAGGTGATAGAAATTCTAAGAAAAAATGATAAAAAAAAATGACAAACACTAAAAAAAAGTGAAAAAAATTAAGAAAAGTAGCATAACTTTTTTTAAGGTGACAAAAAAATAAGAGACAAATTCAAAAAATAAAAAAAGAAACAAAAAATAAAAAAAGGTGACAAAAAAAAAAAAACGTGGCAAGCTCAAGAAAGTGATATAAATTTTTATAAAAGTGACAAAATTTAAAAAAGTGGCAAAAAGTCAATTAAAACATTGAAATCAATCCATAAAATGACTAAACTTTACATTTAAGTTCGTTACTATCTTGTGCGGAAAATATAACGTGACTTTTCCTTTAAATCAACATTTTTGAGAGATTATTAAATCTCAATCCTACAAAAAGAAAAAAAGAAAGTAACACACTAAAATAAGTGACAAAACGATTAACACAAATTTTATTGCCATTTTCTATAATGAAGCAATATATCGACCTAAAATCCATGCAGAAAAACAATTAACATAGATTATGAAAATTATTTCTACACATTCCACACATTTTTTTGAACTTTGTCGTAGGTTTTTTTTAGCAATTTATGCAAATTGATTTGCAAAATTGAAAATGACTCCTAATGAACAAAATTTGGAATTGCATAAAAATTGATAATTTCATTACAAATTTTTGAATCCATACACTTGAACATTAGAATGTGATACAACAATACTTAAATACAAAAGGAAACTTTGCCTTGATCAGTTAACTACTGTTTGCCTTGATCAGTCAATTTAGTTATAAGAGTAAACTAAATTAAAACTAATCCCTCTACCAGTAATTCTAATCAAAGACGGACAACCGACATTGGAACCAAAGAGCCAGCCTCCCATACATTTTAGCCATTGAGAACCAGTGTACTGGCCGTTTGATTCACAAAAGGGATGCTGACACGATGTACAGGTTTTGTATACCATTTCAAGTAATATAATATCATTTTAACCTAGCATCAAATTTGAACAGGTTTAGTTCAGAAGCAAGAACATGTAGAAAGATATTGCTTCAATTTGTCAGCTTTCTCGGGATCAAAGACACAGAGGGTGTAGAGGTATTCCGAGCAACGAACTTTGAACTTCACCACGTCTTTGCTCCTCTTCATCTTCATAGAACGCGCATCCTTCATTCTAGCTGTAAGAAGGAAGTCCTTGATCTCATGAATCTGCTTCGACTGAGGACCACAAGACAAGTATAAAAAATGAGTAATAGCAACTTATAGGACATTTTCCACAACATTTTATACTCAATTTCCTGCAACAAAGCATAAATAGCAGCCACAACTATGACAGTGATAACTAAAAATAGAGAATAGTAGCGACGAACAAAACTTACATTAAGAAATCCCATAAAACATAGGCTTCTGCAAAATAATTCCAGAAATAGTCAATGCTTTCAAATTCAACCAAAAAAGCCCAAATCAACACGGGGGAAAAAGGAAGGCGCCATGGAGGGAATGAGGGTGGTGGTCCTTGCCCCAGTCGACGCCGCAAGTGGCGTCGAGGTACTGTTGGACGAGGTGGTCGCACTTTTGGAGGTGATTGACTCCCTCTATACGGTAACAATGATAAAGGCAATTTTTATACGTTTATGTTGGTTCATAAACCTGAATAATCATCGATAAACATTCGGAATAGAGCTTAATTTGTGTGAATTGTGTTTGTAGGGCAACAATGAAGATTATGGTGGAAATTAGAGGAAAAGTAGAGAAAATAGGCCAAAACAAAGGAAAACAAAAGTTCAGGAACCAAAATGCAAATAACAAAAGATGACCCGAGGTCAACTCAAGAGCAGACATGAGCTTAATCATACATTGAGGAATGCATGGGATGATTGGAGGAAAAGAATGAACAAAAGAGGTCAAGACAAGAAAAGAATGAAATTCGAGGACCAAAATGAAGATATGTGATAGTTGTTTATACCTTGCGGCCGCAAGGTATAATCCTCCATGCAGCCGCAAGCAAGGAGACAGGGAAAAATTTTGGGAAAAAAATTACTCCTTGCGGGTGCAAGGAATTTGTCCTTGAAGTCGCAAGGAAGAAATTCGGTGTGAATTTTCTGGTTTCCTTATTCGACTCCAACACGTATGGTAATAATTCTAGGGCAACTATAAAAGCTAAAAGACGTCCAGAAACTAGGGTTACGCATTCCTAGAGAGAAAAACACCATTGAAGAGTAAGGAGAAGGGCGAGAACAAGATTTTCACTTCAAGATTCGAGATTCAAGCCTAAATTCTAGTTTTCTTTTGGTGATGTCTTCTCTTGATACTTTTGATTGTTATTTTATTTATCCTATGTTAGGCTAGGTTTTTATGTACTAGGTGAACGATGAACCTCGTATTGTGAATTTTTACTTTCTATTTTGCAATTTGATATTTAAACACGTTTAATGGATGTTGAATGATTTATATACACTTTCTTGTCTCTACAATTATATGCGCAATAGTTGTATGAGTTTGAGTGATTTATTTTATGCATTCGAAAGAAGGGAAATAGATTCTACAAGGTATAAATCATCGTAAGGTCCGATAGGGGATAGAAATATACCGCTATGCTTTATGTGAATCTCTAAGTGTTTACAAAACGTCATGCATTCTTGTATATTACATTTGTCATAGAAATATAGTCAAATGGTATGCTAGAATAGGTTCAATTCTACTCGAAAGAGATTATTGAATAAGTTAGGAATATTGATTCTTCAACCAATTCATCGTGTCGTCAAATTGTGAAATATGAGTTAAAAGTGAACTTGATTGGTGATTCGGGATCCTAGTACGTTTTTTCATGCATTAATTTCTTTAACTTTTGCATTTAACCATCACTCTTGCACTTAGTCGTAATTTTAGTTTAATTTACATTTTAGTCATAGTTTACTCATAAAATCTAGAACAATCATCTTGAATTTAATAGATTCGGTTAAGGTCGAGATAATAATAATCACGTTAAATCAATCCTCGTGGGAACGATACTCGAAATTCTAGGATTTTCACTTTATTACTTGTCAACGAACCGTGCACTTGCGGTGATTAAAATTCGAAACATATTTCGTGAACAAGTTTTTGGCGTCGTTGCCGGGGATTGAGTATTAACTTGATTTTTTTTATTTAGACACTAATTCGAACGTGTTTTGTTTTCATTTTCGTTGCATTTTATTTTATTTTATGCTATTAAGTTTATTTACACAGGCTGAACTTAGTGTTATTAACTCTATTCACTTCTTCAGGTCTTGCATGCAAAGGTCCGTTGGCGGTGAATTACTCCCAACTGATTTGGAAATTGAACGGACCTTTCATCGAAGATAGAGAATAGCAAGAGTAGCACAACAGGAAAACCAAGAACTAGTCCAAATGGCTGATCAACAATTACAACCTGCAGCTCTAGCCAATGATGGAGCACTGGATGATGGGGATGCCTTGCTTGGGGATTTCCTGTCACCGTTTGTTGTTCAAAACCAATCTAGCATTGTCTACCCAGCTTTCGAGCAGCCGAATTTTCAGCTAAAGACGAATGTCATTCAGCTCTTTCAGAATGGACAGCAATTCTACGGGACAGCCAATGAGAATCCACATACACATGTATCCCGTTTCTTGGATATGTGTCAACATTTCAAGTACCCAGGGATATTAGAAGATGCAATCAGACTGAGGCTGTTCCCACCCACTCTCCGAGATAAAGCACTTGAATGGCTCGATTTACTCCCGGTGGCAAGTGTAACTACGTGGAATGACTTGGCTCACAAATTCTGTACCAAATACTTCCCACCAGCCAAGGTGGCGAGAATGAGGCACGACATATCCATATTTAGCCAAAATGATACTGAGTCATTCGATGAAGCGTGGAACAGATTCAAGAGCATGCTACGGAAGTGTCCTCAACATGGGTTCGATCAGAAAACACAAGTTAGG
This sequence comes from Fraxinus excelsior, assembly GCA_019097785.1. Classification (NCBI taxonomy): domain Eukaryota; kingdom Viridiplantae; phylum Streptophyta; class Magnoliopsida; order Lamiales; family Oleaceae; genus Fraxinus; species Fraxinus excelsior. The sequence goes on from CM032632.1 coordinate 8,143,321, forward strand.
TTTTTCTATTTAGGACTAACTCCGGCGTCCAGAAGTATGGTGGATTCATCATCAAATGGCTCCATAAGCACTAGGTCAATTGCAGAGCCTGGGAGTTGTTTGAAAGAATGGCTAATACTTCAGCCATGTGGTCTACAGATAGAGGAGGCACAAAGAAAACAGTCGGAATGTATGAGGTGGATAGCTACTCAACATTGTCTGCAAAAATTGACTTACTATTTCACAAGATGGAGAATATGACACAGACAGTGAAGATGCAAGAATGATAGAATAATATTGCTCCAAGTATTTAGAATTGCATTAGCCTTTACATAATACATGGATGGTGTATTTACAATAGTACAAATGAAATGGGGGCCTTTGGATCAAATTACACGTGACCTCATCTCCTTGGCCGACCAGTCAATTCATAGCCATCACATTGACTTTCCTATCTACTCAAAGCATTTAATGTACTTACATTGACAAGACATGACATAAATACACTTTTTACAAAGGTCACGTCAATCATTAAAATAAGATCTTCATCATGAGTTCAATCTTTGCACGTGGACCGTCACTAGCTGAGGAGCCTCGGAGTTACTTGGGCCTTGAATCCAGGAGGGTGCCTCGGATGTACATCAGAGCCTCAGAACAAGGGCCTCGAATGTATATAGGCCTTAGATAATGGGCCTCAGACAACACTAGTGCCCAGATACAGTGCCACGTGGCGCTTCGATTTACGAGTTATAACAATAGTCCAACAAGTACATATCTGATTATTTATGTCATGTGTGAACTTTAGTAATAAAGTTAGAAAATTTTAAAATTTAAGGTGTGACATTAGTCCCCCAAGTCCAGTCATAGATATTCATATTGTGCGTAGAATTTAATAAGTTTTTGAGGTTTGCTTACATTCAAATTTATGGTGTGGAATTTCTTTTTAGGCCGAGGCAAGTTTGTAATTGAACTGGCCAAGGCTAAATTCCTTTGAGGCCGAGGTAAGTTCATAATTGAATTGGCCGAAGCTAAATTCCTTTTGAATCGAGGCGAGTTCGTAATTGAACTAGCAGATGCTGAAACAGAGCCTCCAGGAAGGGTAAATCAATACTGAGGATGTGAGACTCAATGCCGAAACTGAATTGTAAATTAATTGTTATGGATATTGATCCCAAAGTCGCCCCGCATCGACAAAAGAGGAGAGCTCTAAACCCAGAACGATATGAAGCTCCTAAAGAAGAAGTACATAAACTGATAAAGAATGGCTTCATCAGAGACGCCATCTATCCGAAGTAGGTCTCCAATCCAGTTATAGTAAAGAAACATAACGGAAACTGGAGGGTATGCATTGACTTTCCCGATCTTAATAAGGCATGCCCCAAGGATAGCTTATCGTACCCGAGGATAGATCAATTAGTAGACTCTTCCACTGGACACGAGTCTTTGAGCTTCATGGATGCCTACTCTGGTTATAATCAAATTCTAATGTACCCAGGTGATGAGGAACACATCTCCTTCATCACATATCGAGGGCTTTATTACTACAAGATGATGTCTTTCGGGCTAAAGAACGTTGGAGCCACTTACCAGAGGCTCGTGAGCAAAATGTTCGCTAACCTACTTGGCAACACAATGGAGGTCTATGTAGATGACATGCTTATAAAAAACCTGAAGGTTAGCGACCATATAACCCATCTCAACGACACATTTTGAGTTTTATGAAAGTACCGTATGAGGCTGAACCCCCTCAAATGTGAATTTAAGGTTACGTTGGACAAATTATTAGGATACATTGTCAACCAACGGGGCATAGAAGCGAACCCCGAGAAAATCCAGGCATTGATTGAGATGAGGTCCCCTTAGAAACTGAAAGAGGTGCTAAGTTTAATAAGTTCGAGTGGCTGCTTTGAGCCGCTTCTTATCAAAGGTTACTAACAAATGCCTCCCATCGAAACCTAAGCTTAGGAGTGTGAAGAGGCCTTCTAGGGATTGAAGAAACACCTAGGGCATGCCCCCCCTCCTATCGAAACCCAAGTTGGGAGAAGCTTTGCAAGTATACTTGGTCGTCTCTGATGGGGCTATAAGTGCTGCCTCATAAGGGAAGAAGGCTCGATCCAATTGCCAGTCTACTACATTAGCAAAGCTTTGCTACCTCCCGAAATACGTTACCTAGACATGGAGAAATTGACTTTGGCATTGATAACGGCGTCTCGAAAGCTAAGTCCCTACTTCCAGGCTCACACCATCAAAGTGTTGACCAACTTCCCGCTCAGGCAAGTATTGCAAAAGCCCGACACCTCTAGAAGATTGCTAAAGTGGGCAGTAGAATTGAGTAAGTTTGGAATCCTCTTCAAGACGCGAACTGCTATTAAGGGCCAGGCCTTAGCAGACTTTGTGGCTGAATTTGCTAACGTTCCTGAGGTAGTCAAGGTAATGGAGCCCCTCGAGCCCCCTACTTGGAATTTATTTGTGGACAGCTCGTCCAGTGAAACAGGTGCGGTTGCATATGTAGTACCAGTGAGCCCAGAAGGGCATAGGTTGAATAGTGCTGTATGGTTTGGATTTAAGGCCACCAACAATATAGTTGAATATGATGTCTTCCTTGCTGGCTTGAGGCTGGCTAAGGAAATGCAAGTAAAGAGGCTACACGTTAATAGTGACTCTCAACATATTGTAGGCTAGGTGAATGGCCACTTCATGGCACAGGATAAAGCCATGACCATCTACCTCAAATTGGTGATGAACCTACTCCTATCTTTTGAGAAGTTCGAACTGAATCAAATCCCTCACATGGAAAACGCCCATGTCGATGATTTGTCCAAGTTAGGAAGTAGTAAAGATTCAGAGTTATTGACAGTAGTGTCGATAGAGCGCCTCTTGAGGCCATCCACTTCTTCAAAAGATGTGATGTGGGTAGAAAGAACCCCTACTTGGATGCAGCCTCTCATTTCCTATCTCAAGGATCGGACTTTGTCAGACAACAAAGAAGAAGCATATAAGCTAAGAAGGAGGTCCCCCAATTTTGTGTTAGTGATTGATGTTCTTTACAAGCGTGGGTTCTCTTTGCCTCTTCTTCGATGTGTAGAAGGAGAATAAGCCAACTACATACTCTAGGAAATTTATGAGGCTGTTTGTGGCAATCATTCAGGACGGCTGGCTTTAGCAAGAAAAACACTCAGGCAAGGGTACTACTAGCCTACCCTAAAAAAGAATGTCATTCAGTTTATTCGAAAATGTGACAAGTGCCAATGCTTTTCCAATGTCCAAAGACAACCTTCCCAGGAGCTAACTGCAGTGTCCAGCCTCAGCCCTTCAGCAAATGGGGTGTAGACCTTATTGGCCCTTTACCAAAAGGTAGAGGAAGTGCCAATTTTGCCATTGTTGCAATTGATTACTTCACCAAGTGAGTAGAGGCCGAGCCCCTGGCAAAGATCATTGAGGCTAATACTTCCAAATTCTTATGGAAGAATATAATATGTCGATTTGGTATCCCCCACTAAATTGTTTTAGATAATGGGAAACAGCTCGACAACAAGAAAGTGATGGATCTTTGTGAAGAGCTAGGAATCAAGAAACATTTTTCTATCCCTCATCATCACCAGGCCAATGGCCAAGTGGAGGTTGTGAACAGAACCATAAAGCACACTCTGAAAAGGAAACTCGACTCGGCCAAAGGAGCCTGGGTGGATGAACTGCCCCAGGTACTATGGGCGGTCCGAACCACAAGCAGAACTCCAACTGGTGAGATCCCATTCTCCATGATCTATGGTGCCGAGGATATGAGCCCAGTAGAGGTTGGATTACCCTCTCCTTGAAGGTTAAGCTTCAACAAGATATCAAACTACGAGTTCAGGAGATGTGAGCTTGATTTCCTTGAGGAAAAGAGGGACGATTCCCAGTTAAGGCTGGCTGCCTACCAAAGGAAGATGACCCGATATTAGAATGCTAAAGTAAAGAAGAGGTCCTTCTGAATAAATGATTTAGTACTTCGCAGAGTGTTCTTGTCCTCGAATGAGCCAGGAGTAGGCACTTTGGGACCAAATTGGGAAGGACCCTATCATATTGAAAATGAGATTCGACCTGGTACCTACTGGATCAAAGATATGGATGGAAAGGTCCAACCTCACCCATGGAAAGGTCCAACCTAACCCAAGGATGTATTATCAATGAATGCAAGCCACAGTTGGAAGTTGTTTCCAGGCTTCAAAAATAAATAAATGCTTTATCTCAGAAGTTTTCAAGCGTGGACGCCTTGGAGGAGAGGCTGGATTCCCAAAAGGGACCACCTCGTTTGAACTACGAGGCGTACATCACATACCTCACTTTGGTGAGTTTGAACATCAAGGAAGAAGCCTTTACTTAGATGAACTCCCTCCCAACTAAGGAAGCGTAGGCGCCTCGGAGGAGAGGCTGGACTCTCGAAAGGGACCACCTCGTTTAAACTACAAGGTGTACATCATATGCCTCCATTTGACGAGACTGAACGTCAAATGAGAAGCCTTTACTTGGATGAACCATCCTCAAAGAGGTGGCTAAAGCTTCTGAGCTTCGGAGTACGCTTGTATATATCCTCAATCACGTCCCACTTAGCCTCAGCAAGCTCGTACCTGGTATTAGAATCTGCAAATGAACAAATAAAGGGATTAGCACCAAGAAACTCAACATAAATCACAAAACTGTGAGGCGAGGCACTCATATGCTTCGTAGTACTAGGTTGGTACAGTACAGGCTGGGACGACATTTTCCTCAACCATCTTCCACTTGCCCCTAACCCAGAACCATGACTTTTTTCATCCCTTTATAGAGGAGGAGAGCCCAACTACGAAGGGGGAGTGAGACCCCCAAGGGGTGATGTAGTACCACCTCTTAGAATCGTCCTTCCCCACGACTCTGGCATAGAACATGGTTTCAAAGACATGCAGGGGCATGTCCTTGCCTAGGGAGACCCCCTTCCAAAGGAAGTATGTCCCAACTACCTGGCTCCGGCCATTTGGCAAAATTTAGGTGGGGGACAACATAAAGGTCTTCAACACTGCCCTAAAGAAGGGGTGCAGAGGCAGACGCACACTTACTTTAAGCAAGTATTCACTGAAGGCCACGCAACCTGGCCTCGGAAAATAGGCTTGTTCATGGAGCTCAGGAACTATGAGTTCTATATAATGGGTTATGCAGTAGGTCTCCCTAAATTCAGCCGATTTGGAAGAGGTTATGGAAGATGTAATTTTTACTGCCCCCAGTCCACCTTGTAATCTATAGGCTCCTCGGTCATACTATACCACTCGCCCAAGGCCACTGACACAGACTCGACAGACATGATAATTGAAGACAAAGATGAAAAAGCTACAAAAACGTTAATAAAATTGGGGAATCCCTTTCCTGTAAGGAAATACCTAAATGGATGAAGACTTGGAAAACTCACTGGAGAATGGTGGCCGGAAAACTCTCTAGAAGCAAGAAAACTTAGGATGATTTGATGAGTGTTTCCCAAAGGTAAAGTATTGAAATGACAAAGAATGTATTTGAAATAGTGTTATGATGAGAAATATGTGGTTAAAAAGTAAAGAAAAGTTATTGATGTAATGAAAAATATATTTTTTTGAAAAATGTATGGTTCAAAATTGTTTTAGAAAAATGTATTTTTGAAGAATGTGCGTCAAACAAGGCGAAATGGGTAAAGAGCAATGATGGTGACGTGGAGCGTGGGAATGTCTTTTCTTTGACGTGTCTATGCATCTGCACCTTGTGTCTCTCATGTGGTGTTTTCTCTATGAGTTTTGGAATTTTATATTCCAATTCTTGTTGAAATACTGTTTGTTAGAGTGGGAACCACGTAATCATGCCCATTCTCTTTCTTGCTTAGCTCCTGTTTGGTACACATTAAAATTTTCATTTTCATTATTCTACTCATTTTTAACCACACATTTTTCAATAAAACAATATTTTCTATCACATCAATAACTCTTACTTCTTTTTCAACCACACATTCTCCATCAATCTACTATTTCATAATACAATATTTCAAAATAATTTGGCTCAAACACACCCTTATAATTTAATTTGGTGAAAATTGTATTATTAGTCCCCAATCTAATTTTCATTGTATGAGGATTCCAACCTATTAGTATAGTGGCACCTTTATTCCACCATTCATATTTTCCATATCCGTTGTAGCAAAATTCTAAGTTAGTAGTTAAAGTGTATTTTATTTACCAAATTGTCAATATTTTCTAATTATTTTAGTTAATTCACTTTATTAGTGTTGACACATAAAAACACAATGGTTATTGAGGCAGTTAATGGGCAATCTCATTACATTCCACGATCCAAGAATCTCAGTTACAAGTGGTTAAATAGTGGAAGTAATGACAGCAATTAAAATGGAAGTTCCAGAACAAATCAGTCATGATGAAGAACGTGGGTAGCTACAGGACGACAAGAGATTTCAGGCAGTTCCACGACAACGACCATCAGAAGAATATAAAAGAGAAGAGAAAACATAGAAGAAAGGACCCCCGAATCAAACACTCTAGAACATAGAATATGTAACTTTCATTTCCTTTACTTTTATCGCATTTAACTTTCAATTGTTCTGTGTGCTTGCACCCCTTGGAGGTATTTCGCTCCTCACTGATTGTAAATCTTCATCAATAAAGCACTCATTTTTGGGACTTTGTCTCAAGAGGTCTGTTCCTTACACAATCGTTTGAACCCCCTTTTTAATTGTTAGGAAGGCCCGACTTTTCGCTCGAAACAATTTAGTACGCCCAGTAGGACATGATGGTGTTTGAAGATACAAAAAATGAAAGCAACGTGTCTCATAAAAAAAACTCTGATAAAGAGCCAGCAAGCCAGAGACTTGTCCATTCTATAATTGAACGATACGAGGAGCAGTAGAACTCTCCAGGAACAGATGGATAGGGTCAAAGTCATTACGAACCAATGACGGAGTTGGGTTCTCGGACCATGTCTGCACTACTAAGAGAACTCACACAAGACGTCGTTGAGCAAGTATACTTACGAAATGTTCATAACATGGAAAGGTTTATTCAAAGTGAAAATGCACATTATGACAACATGGCTAAATAACTAATCAATTTGAGCGAAATCATGAATAAGTTAGTAGGCCAAATTTGTCAACCAGTTATGTCAAGTAGAGGGAATTACTTTCAAGCTAGAACGATTGCAGGTCATAATTCCCCGGCCTTAAGTCGCAATCAAGGAATAGAACCACCCTTTGGACCATCTACTTCAAACCAGTGGGGTGGTGGAATAGCTAACTTAAATATCGATAACAGAACATCAAACTTGGGGAGTAACCCAAACGCAAGAGATAATGTACACACCAATGGATAGAATACTCTGCGCGTTAATGATGGTGGGAATACTCAAGTTAATGGTAATAATGGTTTAAATACCCAAGTACCAAACATTAGGCCTCAAGTGATCCCACCAATGAATCAGCCTATATGAGTCCCATATAATCCCAACGTTATGTTGAGAAATCAAATTATAGAAATAATATAGGATCAAATGATTTTTGGAATGCGTCATTTTACCAGACCGACTTACATGAAGCCATAATCCTGATTGGGTATATCAAGCTTATCTATGGCCTAAACGGTATAAGGTACCAGAATTCTCATTATTTACCGACCTAGGAGAAGTTTCTACCTTGGAACATATAAGGTGATTCACAGTGTAATGTGGTAAGTAACTGATTACCTAGTTCATTAATAGGGATAGCCTTTTCATAGTTCATTAACTTGCCAGCAAATTCTGTCCAAACATGGCAGCAATTAGAACAATTGTTCTATACTCAGTTTTATAAAACTGAATCTGAAGTGACCTTGGCCGATCTGGAGAATTTACGTCGACTTTCAAATGAATGGGTAGAAAGCTTTCTCCAGAGGTTTAAAATAGCTAGGAGTAAGTGTTTCATGCGTTTGCCTGAAAAAAAAAGGATTCCTTAGAATTGCTCAAAGCTACTTAAGCTTTGATTTAAAAAAGAAATTCCAATACAGAGAATTTCCTAATCTCTTTCAGTTGAGTGTCAACGTGATTATGTATGAACGTTTGATAAGAGAAGAGGAACAAATGAAAAACTATAGTAAAGGGACTTATTATAGAGACCTAAACTTTGATGTTCATGCTTTTTATGACGAACATTATGATCAGACCGAAATATGTCTGGCCAAATTGGTTAAAGGAGATGCATATGTTTGTCTTATGATGGCCAAATCCAAAATTTCAGAGAAGAATAAGCCTATGAAAGATGAAAATGAAAAGGCTAGGGTGTTCTCATTTGATGTGGCCAAAGCTGACATTATATTTGATAAACTGTATAAGGATAAGCAGATAAAGTTGAGTAATAAGCATAAGTTGTCAGACCCTGAACAAATTAAGGGTAAAAAATATTGTAAATTGCATAATGCATGGTCACACATGACTAATAATTGTCTGGTTTTTCGTCATGTATTACATGATGTCATTGAGTCAGGACGAATTACGTTTGAAGCTAAGAGGAAAATGGTAGTGGATGAAAATCCTTTTCCACAACCACTTGGGATGAATATGGTGACATTCAGGTTCAAAACAAAGTTGCCAAAATTCAAGTTAGTCATAGATGATGGAGAAGAGGATTTTGGATCACATCCCATCATCTTTGAACGAATCAAAAGGGAGGAATCTAGAAAGGATGAGGGGTTTGTTGTGCGTTAGATGCAATAGAGAAATGAAGAAGAATGTGGACAAACTAGGAATGTAGCAACATTATCATCGTCCTGACATTGCTCTAGATTTCCAACCTGGTGGAGAACAAAGCATGCTATTTTATAGGAGACAGTCTTTTGAAGGGCAGTTTAGGCTGATAAACAGCGGGAGAACGTTGAGGCCACATCCTCGCCAACCAAATGTATGGCATTCCTTCCAATACAATGCGGGAAGAGTCTTACCCTTTAACAAAATGACCAAAATCCAACAAAGGCATTTCTAACGGAACTATGGACGAATGATGAGGCAACAACAAGGATCATCACATCTTAAGGCGCCTAAATTCTTGAAGATAGCTAACAAAAATGTCCTAAAAGGTGATAAAGAGGCTAGTATGGACGAATCAATTGAGGAATTACCAGAAAGTTCCTCTGGATGATCAAAGTTCTAATGTGGGAAGAAGCCTAAAGATGAAGAGGGTCCAGAGCGACCCCTTACCATTCAATTTGGTACTTTACCTTCTGTTGTGGCTAACAATTATCTATTAGCCAATGAGTTCAAAAGCAAACGGAATGAAGATGATGAAAATGAAGTAAGTGAGGAAGAAACACGTGTGCTGGAATGTGAAGAAGGACAAACATCTCGGCAGTGTGTGGTGAATAAGAGGATGATGACTTGACTGATATAGAAGAGGAAATTGACTTAGAAGTAGAGAAAAAGAGAACATGAGTGTCGTACAACACATTGTTGAAACAGCTGCACCAAGAAGGTGTCCACGAGGTGGATTTACTGGGCGAACCATCTGGGCGTTCCTTTGACTTCTATGTACTATATGGAACGCCAAAAAGAAAGGTGAGGGTACCTCATGCTGTCAAATATGGGTCACCTCCTAGAATATTTCTCCTTCCTACGAGTTGGATAACGAAAGAAGAAACATTGGAAGAAAGTAAGGGAAAGGTCCAAGAAGCTGAGATCCAGAGTGAAGTATTGCAGATGGACTTGTCGCACAAGAACCAACCAGCAGAGGTTAAGCAGGGGTGGAGATAGATACAGCTGAGAAAGTCATCTTTAAGAGCCAACTATGAAGTTAACCAAGCATTTGAGGCCATTGTATGTAAAGGCCTTAGTTAATGGCATACCTGTGATGAAAGTACTCATTGATAATGAGGCAACCATCAACACCATCCCATCCAGAATGATGAGGAAATTTGCAAAGGTAGAAAGTGACATGATCCCAATAGAAGTCATCCTTACAAGCTTCAATAGAGGTGCAGTTTCAGCTAAAGGGGTTATGCCATTGGATATAACTGTGAGAACAACTATTAGGACCACAGTCTCTTTTGTAATTGATGGTCCAACCAGTTACAATGTATTACTAGGAAAAGACTAGGCATACCTTCATCGCTCCATCAGTGCCTAGTCTTCTGGAACGACAAAGGCAAAGTAGAAGTAGTGCGGCAGGCCACATGCCCTTCATCGCAGAATCAAATGTAGTGGAGATGTTCATGTACGAAGAAAATTATGGACATGTTAGAGTAATGCAGGATGGGGAAGAAACTCAGATTGTTACACAGAGCGAAGAACCATTTTTAGTAGATGTACTTACTAAAATTTTCAATCAAATGAGGCCAAATATAGTGGTCCTTGAAGAGCCAGTAATTGGTAAAAATGAACCAAGGAAGTCGAATGAATTGTCATTGGCAAGAAGATATGGCCGATATTCGGGCCTTCAAAGCCAAATTAATGGCTTTCAATAAAGAATGTGAGGAAAGGACAAAAGAAGAAACAGCACTAGAGACATTAAGAAACAAGTTAGCAATGTTCGAGTTGGAGTGAAATATTGGTCGGGAAGTTAACAATGTAGATTGCTTGGAGGAGGAAGCATCCCTAAAGAACTCTGATGGAAAAACAATGGGAATAGTAAAATCGGGGCATGTTTAAGCACAAGATCCTTTGATAAAGGTAAACATTGGCGACAAAGAAGAAGATCATCCAACGTTTGTCAGCTAAGAGGTAAGTGCCAAGTTAATCGCTTTATTAAAAGAGTATAAAGATTGTTTTGCTTGGGAATATGAATACATGCCTGGTTTAGATAGAAGTCTGGTTGAACATAGGTTGCCAACTAAACCAAACTTTAAGCCTCATAAACAACCTCCTAGGCGTTTTGGCCCTAATGTATTGCCTGAAGTAAAGAAAGAGATAGAACGATTGTTAAAAACAGGCTTTATTAGAACAGTTAGGTATGCTGAATGGTTGTCTAATATCGTACATGTGCTAAAAAATAATGGTAATATTAGGGTGTGCATAGATTTTAGAAACTTAAACTTAGCAACGTCCAAAGATGAGTATCCAATGCCTACGGTAGATTCTTTAGTAGATACGACTGTCGGGCATGTAATATACTCTTTCATGGATGGATACTCAGGTTATAACTAGATCTACATAGCTAAAGAAGATATACATAAAACAACCTTTAGGTGCCCTGGATCTTTATGATGCTTTGAATTGGTAGTTATACCTTTTGGTCTGAAAAATGCAGGGGCAACTTATCAAAGAGTAATGAACTTAATCTTTTTATGATATGATAGACCAGTTTGTTGAAGTGTATGTAGATGATATAGTGGTCAAATCTATTAAAGAAGAAGACCAGTTCGAACAACTAAGACAATCATTTAAACGAATGAGGCAATACAAGCTGAGATTGAATCCTTTAAAGTGTGCATTTGGTGTTAATGCAGGAAATTTCCTTGGATTTTTAGTACATAAAAGATGGATTGAACTCGACAAAAATAAAGCAAAGGCCATTCTAGAGGCCAAACCACCTAGTAATAAGAAAGATATGCAAATATTCCTAGGACAAATAAACTTTTTAAGGTGTTTGATCTCTAATTGTGCAGGGTGAACGAAAGTTTTTTCGCCTCTCTTAAAACTGAAAAAATAGGACGAATTCGTCTGGAAGGAAGAACATCAAAAGGCTTTTGATAGCCTGAAAGTATATTTGTCAATTCCACCAGTGTTGGTATCACCTATCTAAGGACAACCAATGAAAGTGTACATATCGGCAGAACAAGAATCAATAGCCAGAATGGTCACGCAAGAAGACCAGTTTGGTGAAGAAATGGTGATCTATTATTTGAGTAGGCAGTTAACAAAGTGTGAATCTAATTATTCTGCTGTTGAAAAGTTATGTCTTTCTTTATATTTCACATGAACAAAATTAAGGGTTTATTTGCAGCCTGTGACTGTCCATTTGGTTTCTAATATTAATTTAGTTAAGTACATGTTTTCTCGCCCTATTTTGCATCAAAGGATAGGCCTTTGGATGTTGGCATTGTCAAAATTCGAGATACAATACATACCCCAAAAGGCAATAAAAAATCAAGTATTGAATAACTTTTTGGTCGATCATCCATGCATCGATATGCCTAAAGAAATTGAACTAGAAGTAGACTCATTTGAACTAAAACCTTAGGTTCTATACTTCGATGGATCAAAAATTTCTAGAGGGGCGGGAATATGAATAGTTTTAATAAATCCTTTAGGAGTTTATTATAAATTTACTTTCACTTTGGATAAAATATGTACTAACAATCAAGCTGAATATGAAACTTTAATTGTAGGACCAGAACTGTTACTAGAATTGGGAGTAAATAATGTAATCGTTAGGGGCGATTCCCAATTAGTAATCTACCAGTTGATTGGTGATTTTAAATGCCAAAGTGACTCTGTCATAAATCAATACGAAATCGCCCAAGAATTATTAGAGGAATTTGATCAAGTGGAGCTTCAATACGTTAGCAGGATGTATAACGATTTGGCAAATAAATTTGCCCAAATGGCTTTGGGTTACTCAAAGATGCTAAATGCATAATCCATTTGTGAATATATGGTAATCTTGTTCGCAATACAACGAAGGACAAAAAGGATCAATGTCCACTACATACAAGATGGGGATGCAATAGATTGGATGGAGGAAATAAGAATTTTTTTAAAAGAACCTAACAAATGAGGAAATAGGAAAATGATGCTACGCTCATTGAACTATGCACTAATAGACGAAGAGTTATTCAAGAAACGTCCAGACGGTGTGTTATTGAAATGTGTAAGTTTGCAAGAGGTCAAAGTAATCATGGCTGAAATGCATGAAGGGATATGTGGAGCCCACCAAGCTGGCCAAAGAATGGGGTGATTGATTATTAGGAGTGGATACTTTTGGCCCAGATGTGAGAGTCATGTGTTCAGTACACAAGGAGTTGCTGGCATGTCAAAAGCATTACCCAATACAAAAAGCACCAGTAAGAGAAATGACACATATTATAAAGTCTTGGCCGTTTAAGGGCTGGGTGATAGATTTGATAGGGGAGATTTATCCCCCATCGTCCAAGCAATATACGTTTATAATAGTTGCAACATATTTCTTCACTAAATGGGTGGAAGCAATAGCTCTAAAAGAGATTTCTCAGAAGAATATTATAGATTTCATTCGTGATCACATTATTTATAGATTCAGTATACCCCAAACTCTAATGATGGATAATGAGACATCTTTAAATGGAGATCAAGTAAAGGAATTCTTGAACGAATTTGGAGTCAAATTAGAAAACTCCACACCTTATTACACTCAATCAAACGGACAAGCGGAATCTTCCAATAAGATTCTGAAAAGTACTATAAGGAAAATGATAAGTGAAAATGCTAGAAGTTGGCATGAATACTTAAATAAAGCTTTATTGACTTACTGGACATCACTTCGCTCAAGTATCAAAGTAACTCATTTTCTGCTTACTTATGGACAGGAACCGGTGTTGCCTATGGCAATCAATTTACAATCAATTAGGATGGGTTTGCAAAATAATTTAAGTGATGGTGATTATGCAGAATCTTTAGCCCAAAGTTGGTTAGAATTGGACGAGTTGAAGTTGGCGTCCTAGATAGATTGGTAAGCTTTATACCAAAAAGTCACAACCAAGTCCTTTAGCTTGAACGATTTGGTGTGAAAAACAATACTCTCTTTGAATAACAAAGATCCAAAGTATGGAAAGTGGTCGCCCAATTGAGAATGACCATATAGGGTGAAAAACATATTTCCTAATGGAGCTTACCACTTGGAGGATTCAGACGGTACAAATGATGTAATATTAATGAATGGTAAATACTTAGAAAAACATGTTCTTTCCATATGGGAAAGTGAACAAATATAGGCACGCACCATATTATCAGAGCGAATAAAATAAATTGGACGATCATGTTCATATAAGAAAAGAGTAGAACTTTCATTATCAAAGATTCATTACAAATCAAGGAATACAAAAGTACAAACGACATACAAACCGCAATTAGAAGTAGGCTACTGTATTGCTCCTATCAATTACTCTTTCTCCTATCGAGTACTAAGGGAAAATTGGCATTCAGTGCCTTCCTAAATGTATTGCTATAATGTTTCTTGCAAATCAAGAGATATAAAATAGTCAAAATACAATTACCCGCAATTTGAAGCATGTTATAGTTGTTGCCCTATCAACTACAATAGAAAAAGGGAAACTAGTCTTCATGGCCTTCTTAAATGTATAGGCTACAATGATAGGCAGAGAGGCTGAGAAGCACTCTCAACAAGCAATTGAAGCTGAGAAGCATTCTCAGCAAGCAATTGGGGCCAATAATCACTCTCAGCAAAGGCGCTGAGAAGATATTCAAGAAGCACTCATAGTAAGGGTGCTGAGAAGACCTTTAGTGGCTAAAGAACATTTCCTATACCTCCCATATCAAGGACAAATAGCGAACTTGAGAAAAGAATGAGTCATTTCAGTCGGAAAAAGAAGCAATCGATTTCCTAGATAAAAAAGACCCATCAGTCGAGTGTTACAGAAGGTAGCAAGGAAGTGATGGTGAATATGTAAGAAACACACAACTTTATAGAGGCTTAAAGGTGAAAGGGCAATGCGGACAGCCAGATGTGCAATAACCAAAGTTGAAATTCTAAATCCCGAAGTGACGCCAGAGAGTCAATAGTCTTATTCTACATTAAATATAAAGTTGGTGTAGTCATGATGAAACAAAATCAAATCGGATGTATATGATGACACTAAATATAAAATTGAGGGGCTATTGGTGGATTTAACCCTTTCTAAAAAAATCTATCTTCTAAAAAACTCAAAAACTTGAATGCCTATCTGAAATCAGATTCAACCTTGTAGTGGGCTTCGTCGAAATCAGATTTTCGTTTGTAGTCGATTTCGAAGCAGACGCCTTAGCGATTTGTATGATTTGTGGCTATGACCTCAACAATTTAAGCCAGTACCTTAGCAACTTAATAATTTGTGACCCATGAAATTATACCTTAGCGACTCTGTTAAGACATCTCCACTATTGTTGATGAGACATACTCATTATAACCATGCAAGAAACTGGGCTGTCGAGAAGAACAATAATTACTCAACGAGACAACGACCATGGAGAAGGTATGCGATGGAGATTAAGGTCCCAAATCCATATGGCTCACGCATCTAGCTCGAGATGTTTGAAACCGTCGTCAAGGCCTTCAAATCTTACGACGAGGTGACTTTTATGATGCTGGGGAGTAATGGGTGATGTTGGTTCTTTTGTCTTCACTGATACCTTAGCGACTAGTGTCGCTGTGCGTATCTGTTGTGTGGAGAGAGAGAGAGAGAGAGAGAGATGATAAATAAATATTTTAAATAAAAAATAAAAATACCTGATTTTTAAAATTGTTACTTAAAAGGTAGGATTTAGGATAATTCTCTCATAATTATGAGTATTAATGTATTGGATTAGATAAAATCGGCTTGACTCGGTTCAAGATTGGCCCATGACAAATTAAGTTGGACGGTTTTAAGATTTTCTTTTAGATAGATTTTTTTAAAGAAAAGAAATAAATACAAAACAAAAAATATAATCCCCTATCCCGACTTGTGTAGCTCACGAGCTCTAGGGTCAAATTTGGCACATCCCACTTTTAAGTCCATTTTTCTTCAAATTCATTTTCGATCATACATTTTTTCAATAAATTATTTTAAACATAAACTCAAAACTTGATCTGCTTTTTAATCACACAATTTTTAAAAAATCACTATTATAAATCTATTTTTCCATAAAATGGGCTTAAATACACCCTAAATAAATGTACGGACAAACTGAAAGTAACCCAGGAAATCCTGGACTCTCTTATTCAAAATAATAAAATTATATCTTATAATTTAATAATTTAATTTAAAACTCTAATGACATTATATTGTCGGATTTCGGTGCATAAACAAAAGCTACATTACACGACCACGTTAAGGATCCAAGTCTAATTGATAATATACAGCTCAGTCCTCAGAGCTTAGTTCCTGAGAGTAAAAATCATTAGTCAATTACAAACTATAAATGACAAAACAAATTCCTAATACACACAAGTTTCCGTTAAGCCGTCTACATCTAGAATAATCTTCTCAATCAAAAACGTGCTTTGTAAAGTGACAATCTTTTTTAATTACTGAATATAGTAAATAGGTCTAATAAGCATACGTTTTAGTTAAAGAGTCTGCCTAGAACCATCTTATCGATCATAAAACTGTTTTATGAAGAGAAAAACTTTTATATATATCGTTATTTCTGAATTTCTAATAATAATAACGGTGTTCTCCGCGCAAAAAACATATTAACAAAAAAAATAGATAGAATAAAAATATTTTATCAGCGCGAGTTTAAAATAACCAGACAGTGAAAAAAAAAAAAAAATAGCAATACATGCTAAATATAATATATATTTATGATAAAAATATAGTTTGCAATAGGAAAATATTTTTTAGAGTATGCATATGGGTTATCTTATGAATAATAAACATTGTTTTATGAAAAGATGAACTTTTCTATACTTAAATATTTCTAATTTTTAATAACAACGTTGTTCACCGCACAAGTAAAACATACTAAAAAAAAAAAAGAGTAGAGAATATATATTTTACGAGTTCATGTGGTATACAAGAAGATTGTGAAAAGTAAAAATAAAATATACACTAAAGTAAAAGAGTGAGTTATGAGTGACTGTTCACAAGCCAGATTTGTGGTAGGTTCAACTATTTTGAATTGAGCCAAGTTAGCTAAGCCGCTTGGAAGTGAGTGTATTTTCAAACAACATCGTTTCTTCTAAAAGACGACTTTCCTTATTTCTTTTTCTAGAATATTCATTTAGTGGCTTGCTTTTTCTCTTTCTTTCCAAGGTCCTATTTGAGCCCTATTATTTGGCAAAAAAAATGCATTTTTTAATAGTAATTGATGAAAAATGCATGGTTAAAACATAAGAATTTTTTAGATTGCGTGTAATATTATTTTATTAAAAATTATATGGTTGAAAAGAAGATAGAGAAAAATGTATTTTAAAAATAATAGTGATCAAACAAGAGCTAGATCTGGAAATCGTTCTTAAAATCCACGGAGAATTGAGTACAAATTGTGGGAAATCTATTCTCTTTTCCGGCTAAGCTTTGAATTTTGGCGATTTGTTTTCTATGTATATCTACGGTTCATTCTCTTTCTCAGCAAGTATCTGTAAACGCATGAATTCTGTCGCGCCTCACCACCGAGGCTCTAATTAGGGTGCCACGTCGCACTCTATGTGGAAGGAAAGTCAACAAAGACCTAATTGGTCAAATGCAAAAAGACAAACAAAGGCCGAAACTCCTATGCTAAAACACTGCATAAACGGCTGAAGTTCTTAAGCAGAAGCGCTATGTAAGAAATCAAAGATGAAGTCGAAACTCTTCGCATAGAAAACCACTAAGTCGAAGCCCTCAATTCTTCCGAACTCCCTAAAGTTGAAGCTATATCTTACAAGATTTGTAAGAACTCCCTAAAGTTGAAGCTATATCTTACAAGATTTGTAAGAAATCTTTAAGAATGATTGATATAACGTTTGTAATAAAAAATGTCACGTGTGTCTGCCTAATGTATAGGGAGGCTGACCCGTTCTCAATATATTTAATGTATGATAGACTTAATGATGTGAGGCTTCAGTCAAGGAGATGATGTCACGTGGTTCTGATCCAACATTCACCACGTCGGCCAGAAATTTAAAAATAAGTGGTCTTTGTAAATTGCAAATGATGATTTTTTTAATATTGATTATAATATACAAGAACACACTCTAGAAAAATACTCTCAATATATCTTCTTGCTTGTTCTACATTTGTCAGTTTTGATCTTAGGTTATCAAAACTTAGTTGGTGATTGTTTGTTAGTGCAATTATCTTAGTCACTATCACCGATGCTTAAACACTTTTGTCTCGCGCCGTAAACCATATCTCAAATTCACGCGCTTCCCCTCTTCCACTAGTTCCTTGGTCAAAACACGTCGGGACTTGCTTGAGTTGGCAATAATTAGAGTGGTTGGGTGAACTATGCGACTGCATGCCCATACACTATGCGGCCGCATAATACAAGTTCGGCACCAAAATTTTCAATTTTTGGAAATAATCTTATTTTATTTAAAACTCTAGTTTTATGATAATGCTTGATATTTTGAATATTAATTCCATTTTTAAGTAGGTTTTATGGGTTCCTTATAAATAGGACTCATCCCATTCATTGTAAAAACACATAATTTGAGGGATAATATTACGAGGTATATTATTGTCTTCTCGTTCTTCATTGAATTAATTTTGAATTTATCAAAAATTAAATTCTTGTGGCATTCTACAATATAAGTAAGATTCATAAGTTTGTGATCACGAGATCAAGATATTGTTAGCGATTGTCTTGGTTCTTTGGTTCAATAAGTTATTGGGCCGAGCTTATCAAACATTGATTTTTGACTTTTTTTAACTTTTTTCTAATTATCATAGGTTCCGTAACTACTATTGCTACGTGGGTTAGCATTAGTTGGTATTAGAGCAAGACTCCAAAAATTATGGTTATATCCTTTGTTTTTTCTTTCCTTTTTTGTTTGAGTCTTTTGTTTTTCATTTTTCGTGTTCTTCGCATTATTCATTTTTTTTTGTCTCCAATCCATAAAATACCAAAAAAATCCAAAACTTTTTTGTGTGCTAATCATCATCCAAATCAGTTTCTATTTCTTTTGTTGGTATCTAGTTGAATTTTTAAGCTAAATAAAACGAAAATTCGAAAAATTGCCAGCAGCATACAATTCATTATTTTGGAGTAAAAAAAATCCAAATTCAAAAGTGTCCAACTTGAATTCAGGAAACACTTTATTGAATTTATCCTAAACGTTTCATTTAAAGTTCAAATTCCTACATTCTTGAATCAGTTTAGATCACTTTCTTTACTCAATTCTTTGTTTGGACTCCATAAGGGCAATATTTTGATTGATATCAAATTAATTCTTTGAAACACTTGCAAGAAGGTATTGAGTAGAAAAGGTAGAGTGGTGAGACTAATAGAGGGAAAAAACCAAATTGAGTGACACACGAGTGTACACATGTTAGGCAAATATTATTCTAGGTTTAGAATATCCGACATGGATGATTCTACTTCAAGTGAGAAGAATAGTCAAGTCATCATGACGGAGGAGATGATACGACAATTTGAAAAGTTGTTTGGTGATATGAGAAATAAAATGGATAGGCAAGAGGTATGGATAAAGAGGCAAGACATATTGCTTGTTAATTTGCATAGAGAAGTTCCTAGCACAAGGAGACAAAGTTGGCAGGATCATAGAGCGTATTTTGCTGGTGAACTTGAAGTTAATAGTGATATTAATGAGGATACATTTGTGGATGTTGAATTGGAAAGAATGAAAGATAGATGAGTTAGACATGAAATGAGGGGTTGAGAGTCTGTTGGAGATGGTATTGATAGAAGTATGTACAATATCAAAATAACAATTCCGTCATTCAAAGGAATGAGTGATTCGGAGGCATACATAGAGTAAGAAAAGAAAGTAGAGTTGATATTTGATTGTCACAACTATTCGGAGGAAAAGAGGATAAAGATTACGTTACTTAAATTTAACGATTATGCTATCAATTAGTGGGATCAAGTAGAAACATCTACGAGGAGAAATCGCGAAAGGCATATTAATACATGGGAAGAATTGAAGGCTATCGTAAGGAAGAGGATCGTGCCTAGTTATTATTATATAGAGCTTCATAAAAAACAGTAGAGCTTTTACCAAAGTTCTAGGATTGTGGATGATTATCACAAGGAGATGGAGATTGCTATTATTAGAGCAAATGTTAAGAAAGAATGGAGGCTACCATGGCCCTTTTTTTGAATGGTTTGAATAGAGAGATAACTAATGTGTTAGAGTTGCAACATTATGTGGAGTTGGAAGATATACTGTATGTAGCTATGAAGATGGAAAGGCAATTGAAGAGAAAGATGATAACTGGATGTTTATCGTGTTCTTCGGGTTCTAACTCTTCTTGGAAACTGAAAATGGACAACAATAAAGGTAATGGGGTTGTTTCAAAAAATAGATCTAAGCTACTAAATGGAAGAGAGGAAGTTACTAGCAAAGCTACACCTAAGGCGAATTCCCACCCTCTAGGATCGGGATATTAAGTGTTTAGGTGTTTGGGATCGGGACACATTTCTTCTCAATGTCCAAACAAAAGGACAATGATCGCGTGACAATGGAGAAATGGTGAGTGATAGTGATGGTGAATATGATGACATGTCGGAATTGGAAGATGCTAGCGATTGTGAGAAAGTGGAATATACAGTGAGAGAGCTATTGTTTACGTGGCGAGCTCTTAGTGCTCAAATCAAAGTGGATGATTTGGATCAACAAAGGGAGAACATATTGCATATGAGATGCCTCATCAACAATAAGGTATGTAGTATGATTATTGATGGTGGTAGTTATACAAATGTGGCTAGCAATATACTTGTTGAAAAATTGGGATTAACTATGCTAAAACATCCTAGGCTTTACAAATTGCAATGATTGAATAAATGTGCAGAGGTTAAGGTGAATATGGGAGTATTGGTGAGTTTCTCAATTGGAAGGTATCATGATGAAGTAATGTGTGATGTAGTTCCTATCTATGTCGGGTATATCTTGTTGGGGAGGTCATGGTAATATGATAAGAAGATGATTCACGATGGGTACAAAAATAGGTACAACTTTATTAAGGATGAGAAATCAATTACTTTTGCGTTGTGACACTACAACAAGTGTATGAAGATTAAATAAAATTGAAAAGTGAGGAAGAAATAGCATTGAAAGAAAAGGGGAGTGAAATTGATCTTTCACAACAAGAGAGCGAGAGAAAAAATGAGGTGGCTAATTGTGAAAAAAAAAGATTGGAGCCACAAGAGAGAAAAGATAAAAAGTCTTGTGAGAGGAGAGAAATGTCGGAATTTCTTTGCAAAAGGTAGTGAGTTAAAGATGGCAGTAATTGAGAACCAATCTATGATCTTGTTGGTTTATAAGGAGTCACTCTTCAATCTTGAGGAATCTAATATACCCCTCCTTAGTTTGGCTACTTCTTTCTTGTAGGAATTTGAAGATATGTTCCAAGAGGACATGCCTAGTGGACTACCACCCATTTGAGGCATTAAACATCAAATTGATTTCGTACCTGGAGTTGTCATCCCAAACTGCCCGACTTATCGGAGTAATCCTGAGGAGACCAAGGTAATTCAAATACAAGTGGAAGAATTGATGAACAAATGACATGTGAGGAAGAACACGAGTCCATGTTCTAGTGCTAGTGCTACTTGTGCCAAAAAAAGATGGAACCTAGAGGATGTGTGTCGACTATAGAGCCATCAGCAATATAACGGTAAATTATTGTCATCATATTCCTAGGTTAGATTATATGTAGATGAATGACATGGATTATAAATATTTAGTAAAATTGATCTTAAAAGTGGTTATCATCAGGTTAGGATATGGGAAAGAGATGAATGGAAAACCGTTCTTAAAACTAAATATGGGTTGAATGAGTGATTAGTCATGCCATTTGGACTTACTAATACACCTATCACATTTACGAGATTAATGAATCATGTTTTACGTGCATTCATAGGTAAATTCGTAGGAGTTTACTTTGATAACATCTTGGTATATAGTAAGGATCTAAATGAACATATATGTCATTTAAAATGTGTGTTTGTGGTCTCAAGGCAAAAACAACTTCTTGCTAACTTTAAAAAGTGCATATTTTGCATAGAAAAAAGTATTTTTGTTTTTGTGTGCTTGTGTGAGTTAGATAACTTTATCTGCTAGAATTAATATATTTGAAAACATGTATTAGTTTATGAATCATGTGGTTGAGTTTAATTGTTTGCTTATATATGGAAACGTGATAATGATTATGCACAATACTTAAATATAGCGTCGTACAGGAACATGAAGATTCATATGCATAGGCTAAATAGATGACTTAGTTGCTTAATCCTTTAACTCATGATTCACAACATTTTTTAACCATATACATAAAATCTGGAGTGTTCTAACTGGTAAAAGAAATGATTTAAGATTGTGGTAATTCCGTGCATGTGAAAAAGATTTGTATGGAGTGTCATTGGCTTTCTAGTATAAGTTTGGTGATTATCTAGGGATCTAATCCCTACAAAAAAAATTATATGTAGAAAATAGGCATTGCACTTATTGAGCTTATGTCCTAAGCCGACACCTTTTCGACTCGAGGTAGTTAGTCTGTAGGGGTATCTTGAAATCTGGTACCCTTTGGTATTCAAAAGTCAGGGAGTTACTGACTAAAAGGTCATTACTGGGGGTCAAGCAGAGAAAAATGGGTGAGGTCAATATTGGACTAAAAATAAAACATCAAAAAGAGATGAACTTAAGGCAAGAGTGCAAGTAAGAACTAATTGTTATGGAGCTAGATTACTAGTAGGTTTGAATTACTTAGTATAAACTAGTTTGTTGAAACACTCATTAATTGTGAGAATCATCCACTACAATAAAATGTACTTTTTACGGCGTGCAATGCAAGTCGTAAAAACCTCTTTACAGCGTGCAACCGCACACCATATAAAGCCATGCACTAATTTCCTAAAGAGTATCAAGTTTTGGCATTGAGAATAAGAGTGAAAGAGGGAGAAGTATTTATCATCCTAATACATCATGGCTAGCACGTAATATTAAAATTTACGTACAAAAACATGTTTTAAGTGGAGCATCGCAATGTCAACTTCGTATTAGTATAAACCTAAAATAAGACTGCTTAAAGCAATACATGAACCTAAACTGAATCAACAAATTTACAAACCTAACACCTCATGTCCATCCAAAATTTCAGCAAAATCATTAACGAGGAAAAAGTAGTAATTGTATTCATTTGCATTAATGGCTAGAAACAATTCTTTGCAATGATTTCAAGGTATATGATGACTTTCCCGTTAAGACTATATTTAACCATTACTGAATGACGGCACACGGGATATATACAAACAAACCTCTAAGTTACAATTGAATGGATTGAGTTTTTTAAGCAAGCCACACTTCCCTCAAACAAACAATTGAAGAAGAGGAGACATACAATTTTTTCAAAAACCCAATACTAAAAAAAGGAGCCACGCTTCCCTCAAACGGCCTCAGCCGCTCTGCTCATTAAAAACCCCACAAAATTCTATACATACACAAATAGATACAGAATTGTTACACTTGTAACTAGTTACCAATACCCATTGCATATACTCCACACTCTACAGCCAATAGCAGATGAATACCAATAGAAATTAATCAATTATAGAAAACTCACCTACCAACTAGAGTGTGCATGGATATAGAGGCGTGCGGTCGTGCGAGGATGCTAGAGCAGTGGGGCGTCAGAGTCTGGAGCTAAAGCTTCTCAATTCTTTGTTGATGGAGCTTCCCCCACTTGTTAATTTTTTAGTATTGGGTTGTTAAATAAATTGGGGCGGCCCAAAGCACGTCGACCCAAATTGGGCTGTTAAATAATTCAAGCATTTTTTTACGGCGTGCATTTGGTCTGTGTTTTTGAATTTTGTATACGCTGTAAATACTTTATGCAATTGATCATTTACAACACACATATTTTGCACGCCGTAAAAAATCTATTTTTACGGCATGTGTTAATTGTACGCCTTAAACATATGTCGTAAAAAGCTATTTTTGTTGTAGTGATCACATGAATAAATTGTTGATGTTGTCGGTTGAACTAAACTAGATTAGAGTGGTACAAGGAATAGATAAGTGAAACCAAACCTAAGAATTACACCATGGAGAGGGAATGAAAGAAAACACGTTTGGGGTGTGAATTTCATGATCGAAGAAACGAAATAATTGATCATTGAGGGTTGTGAATTGAACCAACTTGTGAATGTACGGCATTACACTTGATTCTTCACATGCACACACTCGTTTTGCACTCAATAAGTGAAATTTTGGCTCTTGCGTTGTGATTTTGAAGCCGTTCATAATTGTGATAATTGGTTCTCAATATTGAGCCAATTGCAAGCTATCTAACTAATTGTTTGGTTGTGTTTTTTTTTCTCCTACTGATTTTCTTTTTCTTTGTGTTTGTTCAAGTACTAGCAAACCGTTAAGTAACATGGAACATAATTTCATTTTAAGAACACAATACTCTCCAAGTTGCAAGTAATAGAAAGTCAAAAAAAAAATGACAAAAATTAAAAGAAGGATAAAAATTCAAATAAGTGAGAAACGCCAATCAAAACCTTAGAATAAATCCAGTAGTGGTTGGTTTTCTTTTATATGTTATCTATTTGTGATTATATTTATATTTCATTTCTATTACATGAATATAGAACATAGCTACATTTTAAGAACATAAACACCCTATAAGTTGGAAGTGATAGAAATTCAAAAAGTAATAGAAATTAAAAAAAATGATAAAACACTAAAAAAAAGTAACAAACATTGTTAATCAGATAATGTCACTTCGGGAAAAGGAACTTAGGTGGGAAGTTGCTAACCAGGAGCATGATAATGATGAGAGAGAGAGAGAGAGAGAGAGAAGACAAAGGAAGAAGGAAGATGACTTGGCTCATAGATTGAGAGAGGAAGAAGAGATTGTGGAGGTTAAAAGGAAAGCTAAGGAAGAACGGCAGAAGAAACAGCAAGATGAGGAATTGAAAGTTATGTCTTGTCAACCAAATAATGGACATGAGAAAGCCATTTTGCTATCGATCAAACCTCTTATCTATATGAATGTGCAAAAACACTATTTTTTACATATCTCAAAAACACCAACCTTGCTAAGCTATTTGCATATGAGGAACTCTGTAGACAATGATAAATTGTACTGATTTACATAAATGTGCAAAATCACAGTTTTTTGTTTGTAAATTACACTATGTACCTCTTTTTTAAAAATAATAAAATATGTTCCCATTTTAATTGAAACTTAACTTTTTCCTCACCTTTCTTGCAAACACCAGCCCGCCACCTCCATCACCAACCTCGTTCTTTGAATTTGAATTTATATTTTAATATAGATTGAGAAGATCATTGTCAAATACTGATATGATAATGCAACAGCGACCCCCACCATCGTTGGAGTGCTTACAGCCACATCTATTTCAGAAACATATGCCTGTCTCTAGAAAGTATGCGAGTGTGTACTGTGTCATGAAGTTGGTCATCCTCTTCAGAAGTTGACTGCATCACACAAGAACAACGGGTATGTGTAGTAGTGCAAATCTATCAAAAGTTTAGCAAAACATTCTAGGAATTAAGATCATCTTCAGTGTTGCACAATTTCACCATAATTTATCAAATTGAGCAATGCAAATCTATCAAATGTTTAGCAAAACATTCTAGGCATTAAGAGAATCTCCAGTGTTGCACAATTTCACCATAATTCATCAAATTGCACCAAAAATTTGGTGCAAATCTCCTCCAATGTATTCCACCATTTTGCACCGAAATGGTTTAATACAATTTTGCCCTTATTTTTCACTTTGCAAAAAATTTGATTAAGAGTATTTGTGTCCATTTTTGTTGTACATTTTTGTAATACAATAAATTATTATTATTATTATTATTATTATTATTATTATTATTATTATTATTATTATTATTATTATTATTATTATTTGTGGTATTTTTATTAATTGTACTATATTTTTAAATTTATTGATGAATTCAATAGTTTCGTTACTTTAACGTAATTATTTATTTAGTAATTTATATAGTTGTAAAATAAACAAATATATAAATTGTTAAGAATCAAAATAATGAAGAAAATGATTAAACCATGTTCATTTGGCATAAATTTTGGTGTAATGGGTTGGAGATGATTTTCAATTCGGCGCAAGATTTGATATAAAACGGTGCAAAACTTACTTCAAACTTTGATTCGGGTTGGAGATGGCTTAAGAACAACATATTGCTCTAGCATGTACACTGTATTAAAAGATCCTCTATTGAAGACAAATACAAGAATGTCCAACCAATTTCCTAAGTAAAGTAACTTGGGGATGGCACTAAGATAACCAAACATCTTTTGTATAAAAATAGGGTTATTAACTCTCAACAATTTCCCCACTACATAATTTTTATAATTTTCATAGCATTTTTGTCAACTGTTAAAGATCAGATATGATTGCTTTGCATTGAGCCACTTAGCATAGAATGTGATTGCACAAAGAATTGGAACATCTATTATCGATTCAATCCTGAGACAAATCCGAGTTATACAAAACCCTCAATGAGTAAGTTTAATGTAAAAAAGATTTTGACTTCTCCAATTCTCATCTTCGAAGATCATAAACATGAGCACTCCTAACCAATAAGATTGATAGCTACATAATCTTACTTCTTTCACAAAGCCATCTAACCTGAAAACCCATAGTTCGACCCTAACAATATTTAGAGGGGGGTGAATAGGTATTATATACAGAATTAAAATTACTGACAAATTAAATAACAACAAGTCACTTTTTAATTCTTTTCTAGATAATTAAACACACAAGTCAGTTTTAATTATATGTTTGAATACCACATTGTTTATAACATAAACAGTAAATAAAGTAATAAATAACACATGGTATGATCACGGAGAAATCTAATTGGGAAAAACTCTGAGCACTTTGCCAAGCAATCCACTATAAACGATTCAAACAACTTACAGTCTATCAGACTAGACGACACGTACTATTTGGTTTGTAATGCCTACAACTCTCAGCGGACCCCGTGCTCTCTACACCAATCCTTAGCTGCAATTTGCCAAAACTCTCCATGGAATTTGCTACCCTGCAGCACTCCTGGCCTTGAGGAATCATTTATCTCGCGTGGATCAACGAAGAACACATTGTTCTTCATAGACAGGAACTCCAGTCAATTTTCCTCGATCTTTAGAACTTTTACAGATGGGGAGGAAAGACAGGTTTGGTATTTGGATTATGTCAACAATTTTTTCTCACAAAAACAATCTCACAGAACGAAAGTTGAAAGATAAAATAAATGAATCTCTCACAGATGAAGCTCTCTTAATGTTCAACCTTGACAAAAACTATTCTGAGGTGTTTTGGTATATATAGGTAGGTTAGGAAACGAATGGGCCGGGGAAAAAGCCTTTAAATCGCAAAATAAAAATTTTCGAACAACACTATCACTCGAACGAGGGCTTTGCGATAGTCGAGCGACAGTCTGTCACTCGAGCGAATGAAGGGCGAAAGTCGAGCTACGGAGGTTTTGTTTTTGACGCTCGAGCCAATCCTTGGCAACAGTCTAGCGAAAATTCACGCCGTATTTTTCTTCTTTTGTTATTCTCGAACCCTAGACCTAAAAACCTAAACTTTATCTATTTACACATTCCTCCTTGACTTTTTATACAAATTACAATTAATTTCTTTTTGTTTACAGAATTGTCAATTACAACATTAAAACCTAACAAGTCCCTCATTTGGCATTCTGTGACAAAACTACTAACTAAAGTCAAGGTAGTAATCAAAAGTAAATTATAGACTCAAAAGCCTATGACAAAACTAACTAACTTAAACAATTTCTGCATTTTAATCAGCACTTGTTTTCTGAAATGGACAACTCAACACCCAGTGTAAAATGTGTGGAAAACAGTATAAATAAAGCAGTTCAAGCAGTTCACATAATTTAGGCAATTTAAGTATCATATAGCATTTTTCAGTTTGCATGCTAAATTAAGACAGTACCAATGCAACCCAACATACTAAGAAGACACATTCATACTACTAAAACATCAAACTTAATTTAGCAGAACTGAAATAAAATATAACATGCCTATTGAGTCAAAAATCATTTTGTATATAGATCAAAAATTTGATCAATGATATGATGTTGAAATCAAACAAGTTAATTCAATATATAGCACAAAATGCAATATGCAATGCAGGCAATGAGCTTTCTATCTGTTTGATAAACAATTTTATTTGATTTTCTACTCCAATTTTTGTCACAAAATGACAAGGGATAAAGAATAATACACAACTTTTTAATAATATAGGTGTAAGCAGTCATAAGTATATGCAATGAATAATAAACTTTCTCACAAAACTAACTCAAATTACCCATGAAGTAAATGATATAAGTGGCCCATATGCGTTAAGTGTCACTAATCCTTTGGTAGTAGGATTCCAAACCTTAATTTTGTGAGAAATGACTTGCAAAATATCACTGCTAATAGGTATATTCATCTACTTATGAAAGTCAAACCAGTAAAACACATTAAAACCTACATATGAAAGCTCATTTTTATGGAGAATGTCTTTTCTCCTCTTGACTTTTACCATAAAACATTTATCTTACATCACAACAGTAAATATAAATACTCGTATATATTGTTTTCATCTTAAGTGTAGACTTCTTTTCATTAAGCAACTAACATGACACCTGTAACGAGTAGGCCGGTAACCCAAGTTACTTGATCATAGGCACTAGATTATGAAAACCCCCACATGCTTAATTACTCAAGTCAAGTAGGCTTCGAAAAGTAGCAAAAGATATTGAGCTCCTTTTTTTCATATATTTGTTTATTATTCCAGGGATAATCTCGAGCTTAGGTTTAAATAAGTTGGTCAATTCATGTTCAAAGTCACCTTACTAACATGTGATTGTCATCCCAAATCTCACACACGCGGTAGAGTCCCACTATCAAGTTCATAGTATGTGCAGTGAAGATGATATATGAAGAGACCTATATTAAATAACCCAAAAGTATCATAGCCAGCAATGAGAATTATATTACAGCTTACTAAATAATCTCATGCTTGATTACGACCAACAAAATCAAGTGTATTGTATATTATGCTATAAAAAATTTTCCTGCATAAAACATTTTTGTTCTCCCTCTTTTTAAAAAAAAAATAAATAAATCATAACAATGAAAAAAAAATTTTTTTTTTTCAATTAAAACATGAATGCACAAAGCACACAAAACAAAAGAAAATTCACACAAACAAAACACAAAAACAGAAAGTAGAAATGTATGAGAACAAACAAATAAATAAACATGATGCTTGCATAACTCAATGTCACACAATAATAGAATACGAGCATGCATCAATTATACTCAGTCAATGAGGTATACAAATACCAATAGATGTTCTAAGAGATTCGAATTGAAGCCCATCCAATGGTTTAGTAAACAAGTCAAATAATTGGTTCCCAGTAGAAATATGTTCAAGATTAACTATTTGAGTTTCCATAAGCTCTTGAATGAAATGATGCCTAATATTAATATGTTTAGATCGAGAGTGTTGAATAGGATTTTTCAAAGTATTAATAGCACTGGTATTATCACAAAACACAGTCATAGTTCCATGTTCAATTACATAGTTACTCAACATCTACTTTATCCAAAGCAATGGAGTGCACCAACTTCCTACGACAATATACTCGACATCTGCTGTGGATAATGAGATAGAATTTTATTTCTTACTCATCCAAGCAACGAGATTTGCACCAACATAAAAACAGCCTCCAGAAATACTCTTTCTATCATTGGCATTTCAAGCCCAATCGGCATCAGAATAGCCAGCAAGATCTAGATTAGAATCCCGTGAGTACAAGATCCCATAATCAACAGTGTCATTAACATATCTAATAATACGTCGAACGATGCTCATGTGTGATTCATTGGGATCATCTTGAAAATGCTCACAACCCCTACACCAAATGATATGTCAGATCTACTAGCAGTTAGATAAAGTAAGCTACCTATCATACTCCTATATAGTGTTTGATCAACACTTTTACCTGTAGGATCTAGATCTAACTTGACACTGGTGCTCATGGGGGTTCTAGTACGTTTCTTGTTGTCTAAGCCAAAACATTTGACAAGATTCTTGGCGTATATCGATTGAGATATGAATAATCCTTCATCAATCTGCTTGACTTGAAGACCAAGAAAGTACGTTAATTCTCCAATCACGCTCATCTCAAATTCTTGTTTCATGCACTCAGTAAATCATGAGTAAGAGAATTAATAGGAGAACCAAAGATGATGACATCTACATAGATATGAGCTATGGTAATGGTATCCTCATTTCATCTTATAAATAGGGTTCTATCTACACCACCTCTCGTGAAACCATGTTCTAAGAGATATGTAATAAGCCTATCATACCAAGCTTTATGAGATTGTTTCAGCCCATACAATGCTTTATTCAACCTATACACATAGTGAGGATACTTCGGATCAATGAACCCTTTAAGTTGTTCCACGTAGGCTTCTTCCTGAAGAATTTCATTTAAGAAGGCACTCTTGATATCCATTTGGTATAATTTGAAACCCAAAGTATAGGCAACAGCCAGAAGGATTCTAATAGATTCAAGCCTAGCTATCGGGGCAAGCGTTTCATCAAAATCAACACCATCGACCTGAGTGTATCCTTAGGCCAACTAACCTAGCCTTATTTCTAGTTATGGTACCTTGATCGTAAGTTTTATTCTTGAATATCCACTTAGTACCTATAACATTGCAATCATCAATCCTATGAACAAAATCCAATACTTTGTTTCTCACAAAATGATTTAATTCTTCATGCATAGCATTTACCCAACATTCATCCATAAGGACTTCTTCTACTTTTTTCGGTTCAACCTAAGATACATAGCTCGCATATGACAGGTTGTTCAAAACCCTCTTGCGAAGTCTCATACCTTCTTTTAAATCTCCAGTTATATTAACCTTAGGGTGATTTGACTTAACTCTAGACAAAGGTTCTTTAGGTGGTTTAGGTTCATTATCAGAAGTAGACTCCTTATTTGAAGCAACTAACTCACTCGATGTACGTAGGGGATCAGGAACTGAAGCCTCCTCAGGTTCAGTTACCTTGTTCCAATCAACACTCAAATGTTCCAGCTTAGCACAATCTCTGTCAATCTCCCCCTTACTACATGCATCATCTACCACCACATTAATAGATTTCATCACAACACGTGTGCAATTATTGTACACCCGATAAGCCCAACTATTTTTGGAGTATCCTAAAAATATACCCTCATCACTTTTGGAATCAAACTTTCCCAAATTTTCTCCGTCTCTCAGAGTGTGGCACTTGTTGCCAAACATACGAAGGTACTTGATAATAGGCCGTTTACCCTTCCAGACCTCATAAGATGTCATATCAGTTTTAGGTCTAAGATATACCATGTTAACTATGTGACATGCAGTATTGATGGCTTCACCCCAAAAATGCATAGCTAGTCCCTTACCATGAAGCATAGCTCTAGTCATTTCTTGAAGCATACAATTTTTCTTCTCAACTATCCCATTTTGTTGTGGAGTGATCGGTGAGGAGAACTCATGATAGATTCTCTCCTCCAAGCAAAAGTTCTCATGATTCGAGTTTTCAAACTCTTTTCCATGATCACTACGAATTCTGAAAACACAATATTCTTTCTCAATTCTAAGCCTCTTTCACAATGAGGTGATAAGACCGAACACCTTAGTTTTATCTCTCATCAATTCAATTCAAGTATATTAAGAAAAATTGTCAACTACAACCAGAATATATCTTTTACCACCAAGACTTTCAATCCTAGATGGTCCCATTAAATCCACATGGAGTAGTTCAAGCGGCTTGCTAGTCAAGATCTTAGAAGTTTGTTTGTGAGAAAATCTAAGATGTTTACCTTGTTGACACAGACCACAAACAATGGTATCAGTATTTTCTAGCTTAGGTAGGCCATTGACTATTTCCTTCTTGGCAAGTTTAGACAAATTGCTATGGTTCATATGACCCAGCTGTTGATGCCACAACTCAGTAATGTTGATCTTGGCACTACTACATACGTAGTTGGAATTTAGTAAAACTCTGTAACAATTATCGGATGTTCTTAAACCTTCAAGAACAGTGCTACTAGATGAGTCATACACAGTACACCTTGTCTGAACAAAGCTAACCTCAAAATTAGAATCACAAATTTGACTGATACTCAACAAGCTAGACTTTAACCCTTTCACATAAAGCACATCCGAGATGGCAGGTAGTCCAGCAATTTTAATAACTCATTTTCCTTGATTCGGTATAGTATTTCCATCTCCAGATGTAAATACACCACCATTCAACTCATCTAGAGATGAGAACAAAGCTTTTTCACCACACATGTGTCTTGAGCATGTACTGTCAAGATACCACATAAAGCTAATTTAAGCTTTAAGAACTAGGTATACAACATAACAATTTATCTGTTCTTCAGATATAGAGAGGTCACTCTTTTTAACTCAAACCTTCTTAGAAGTAGAAATGACATTGGATTGCTGAGTCATTATTTTGATTAAGAGGCCAACTTCATTGGCAAGAAAGTTAACCTTGCTAGTGAAGTCAAGACTTTTAATTATATTCAAAAACTTATGACGCCTAGGTCTAATGTGTCCCGATGCACCACAATGGTGGCAAATGGAAATGAACCTAGGTTCAAACCTATTAAGTGGTTGTTGTCGATATATAGGACGATTGACCCTATGCTATTGGTAGGTCTCGATCCTATGGCATGCTTTCCTTTGGGCTTAGGATAAGAAATCTCACAAGCTTTGTTAGTGGCAAGGACGAACGTGGTCCTAGATGTACTAGCAGTAGCATCACCATTATGAACGTAACCCAGACCATACCTATTACCAGTAGTCTTGTTAATCCCTAATAGATTATCCAACTTATGCGAGCCACTCATAAAAGATTGGAGTTGAGCATTAAATTTATCGAGATCATTAGTTAATGATTTAACTTTAGTTTCCATGTTTTCATTAACCAGCTTCAACTCACTTAGTTTTTTAGTCGAGTCCTGAAGGTTACCTAACAGTTTTTCTTTTTCACGTTCAAGTTCATTAACCTTTTTCAACATGGCATTATTGACCTTCTTAATTTTGAGACTATCTTCAAACAATTCACGATAAGACTCGTGAATGATGGTCTCGTCCTTGGACTCTTCGTCAGACTGTTCACTCTCATCCTTCCTTTCCCCTTCTCAATCTCGCAGTCATATTCGATTGCAGCAATCGAGGTGAAGGCCATATAATTTTGTTCATCTTCACCACCAAATGTCTCAGTTTGAGAACTAGAATCTAACTCCTCGTCACTCATGGTCACGGCTAAAGCCTTACGATGTTATTAACCCGAACTTCTCTCCAGATTAGGACATCCACTCCTAATGTGACCATACCCCTTACACTCATGATATTGAACAGATTGAGATTTCTTAATGAGTCATAGAGGTGTTTCTTTCACGTCTATCTCTCGATAGTTTATTAGGGACCTCACTTTTTCATTCCTGAGACTTTCTCATATTCCTCATCGCCTTTTGGAATTTTTTAATGAAATAAGCTGTTTCGTCATCCCTAAGAGTCTCAATATCAATGGACTCACTCTTTCTTCTCTAATGGTGTTCATAGCGATAGATTTAACCTTTTTAGACTGTGAGACAGTGAGTTCATAAGTTTGAAGTGGAACCTACGAGTTCTTCAATCTTAACAGCATCTAAGTCCTTACTTTCTTCTATCATAGTGAGCTTAGGTCTAAACCTCTCGGGCAGGGATCTAAGGACTTTCTAACAATTTTGGACTCGGGGATCCTTTCACCTCAATTAAAGCTAGAGTTGACTATGTCATTTAGTTTCGCATATAATTTATCTAATGATTCATCGGCCTTCATTCTAATCTCTTCAAACTTAGTGGTTAACATCTGTAATTTATAATTTTTAATAGTTTTAGTTCCCTCGTGTGTGATTTCTATGATATCCCAAACCTCTTTAGTAGTTTTCCTTCTCAGCAGACACAGTCATGAACATAGCATGAAGGCCCTTACTATTCCAATTACAATCATCTAAATTGGTTTTAGACCATAGTGAGATATCAGTGGATGTAGCTACACCAGCAACAGTTGTTGTAGGTAGAGCCCACCCATTTTGTGTTGATCTATGGTTGATTCCATCCTTAATGTTTTGATCATAACAAACAAGATCAATATTTTGATTGAAATATATGTATGTAATTTTTATCTATTATCAATTTGTTAAATTTGTATATTTCAAATCATCGTGTTTCTCATAATAAAACAGGAGGAAATTGTTGACCTATGGTTGACGTCTCGTTTTGATTTTCACAAACAAATTATGTTTATTTATAACAAATTGACTTTGAGTGTCTATAGTGATTATTGCACAAGAATAAAATCGAAGACATGAAGTTTAAGGCCAAGTAATTTGCATACAACGCTAGACGTGGAAATAAAATTGATCAAACGAGGTTATGAAGAATCATATTGAATAAACTCGTAAAAAATGCCTTAATAAGAATCGAAGCCAAAAGTCGAAGTACGATCAAGCATGCACGTGAAGATATTCAAAACAAAGTACTTAGACTTTTATATGTAAATGTAAAACATTCAATCGTGACAAGCTCAAAAATCATTTTGTGCACGAAAAATTATTTTAACTACCACTTGCATAAAATGTTTTGATCAAAGTAAAATTGATTTTCAAAATGATGTTTGAACTTATATTATATTTTCATTCAAAATATCTTGCAAAAAAAAAAAATGCAACGGTCAACGGTTGACCATGCCGGACATCCGGTAAAATCAGATTTTGGCCCAACGGTCTTATTTTCTGACAAAAAATAACGGCTAAATTGACCGTCCGGTGTATACCGGACATCTGATACAATGCGTCAGTACGACAAAGATTTTGATAGTTTTTCCCCTATAAATACCAACTCTCTTGACATTCAATTCGTACAACTTTAGAGAGAAAATTAAGAGAGTTATTTATTGAAAATCTTTGAGCTTAATTGATTTTATGTTCAATCTCATTTACAAAGAATTTCTTGATTGATCCAAACTAGTTTTTATCCATTTCATCAAGAATTCAATCTTGCAAATAAATTTTTCAATTTCATCTATCTAACTCTTGATAAAAGTTTTCTTTGCCAACACTTATATTAAAGTGTAAATCTCTCCTCATATGTAACTAGTGTTATTTTGTTAAGAGAGATCATTGGTTGAAAACTTTGATAATAATACAAACTATTTCATCATCTATCCTTTATCAAAGTTTACAACATCAACACTTGTACTAAATTCATTGCTATCTATTGAAGTGTTTGTCTTTTTCTCTTCTTGTTTTCAACTTTGAATTTATCATTCATTAAGAGGAGAAGATTTAAATTGTAAAATTCATTTAAATTGTGGGTCGTGTTGTAAAATTCAACATTGTATAAGGTTTGGTGCGCTTTGTTGTAAGTTACCATGTGGGTCATATTGAGGTCCCGTAAAGCTCAATAGTGTGAGTCATGTTGAGGTCCCGGAAAACTCAACGTTATAAAAGGATTGGTACTCTTTGTTTGTAAGGTACCATTTACTTTAGTGCATTTGGCCTTGCTCGTGACGGAGAGCTTGGTAACAGGGACGTAGATCATTGCATTGGATCAAACCCCATGAAATTGGCTTGCTATCTTTACATTATTGTACTTTACTTTAAATTGCTATTTACATTGTGTTATATCATACTTGAATTAAGTTATCATATTTGCATATTTACTTGTTGTATTACACTTAGCATTTGTATCTTGTGTGTTGAATAGTTTTGAGACTAAGAGTCGAAAAAGTTTCAAATAACCAATTCACCCCCCTCTTGGTTAGTCAATCTTGAGCTAACATTTTGACCGTTAATCCAAATACGTTCATCCAAAACTTTAAGAAAAGCTCTCATTCGAACTTTCCAGTAGGCACAATTGCTTTCGTCAAAGAAAGGAGGCATGGACAGTGACTTACTCATCTAGAGTTATAAAATAAGGGTCAAGAATCAATTTTAGGCTCTGATACCAATTGAAAAATGCGTAGTTCGACCATAATAATACCTAGAGGGAGTGAATAGGTATTATATATGGAATTAAAATTATTAACGAATTAAATAGCAACAAGTGACTTTTTAATTTTTTTTCTAGATGATTAAACATACAAATCAGTTTTAATCCTATGTTTGAATACCGCGGTGTTTATAACATAAACAATAAATAACACATGGTATGATCACGAAAAAACCCAATTGGGATAAACTTCGGGCACTTTACTAGGCAATCCACTATAAACTATTCAAACAACTTACAGTCTATCAGACTAGATGACACTTACTATCTTATCTCATAACTGCAATTCCTACAGCTCTCTGCGGATCCCATGGAATCTGTTATCCTGCAGCACAACTGATCTAGTGAAATCGTCTATCTCACGTGGATCAATGAAGAATGCATTGTTCTTCACAGACTGGAACTCCAGTCAACTTTTCTCGATCTCCAAAACTCTGACAAATGTGGATGAAAGACATGTTTGGTATTTGGATTATGTCGATGATTTTTCTCACCAAAACAATCTCACAAGACGAAGGTTGAAAGATAAAATAGAATGAATATCTCACAGATGAAGGTCTCTTAATGTTCAACCTTGATAAAAATCGTTCTGAGATGTTTTGGTATATATAGGTAGGTTAGGAAACGAATGGGCCGGGGAAAAAGCCTTTACATTATGAAATAAAAAAATTTCGGACAACTCTATCACTCGAGTAAGGGCTCAACGACAGTCGAGTGACAGGCTATTGCCTGAGCGAAGGAGGGACGACAGTCG
This sequence comes from Fraxinus excelsior, assembly GCA_019097785.1. Lineage (NCBI taxonomy): Eukaryota > Viridiplantae > Streptophyta > Magnoliopsida > Lamiales > Oleaceae > Fraxinus > Fraxinus excelsior. The sequence continues at coordinate 8,180,023 of CM032632.1, forward strand.
AGCAATTGAGGTGTCCTTTTTAACGCTCGAGCCAATCATTGGCAACAGTCTAGCAAAAATCCGCGTTGTATTTTCCTTCTTTTGCCATTCTCGAACCCTAAACCTAAAAACCTAAACTTTATCTATTTGCACATTACTCCTTGACTTTTTATACAAATTACAATTGAGTCCATTTTGTTTACAGAATTGCCAATTATAATATTAAAACGTAACATAACCAAATAAGGATGAGGACTGCATTTCCTTCTGTATTAAACTAGGATGAGGACGATGATGTGCAAAGGAAAAAGAAGATGAGACCTTTGGTTCCAATCGATTACTCAATTGAGGAACAACATTCAGTTTCTAAGACCTCGTCAATGAATATGGCTATAGTTGTAGAAATTGAGAAGCTTGTTATAACAACAAATTCTAAATAGGAGAAGCCTCCTATGGAAAAATATGGGTTGTTTTCTGGATTTAAGGATATTGAACTATATTTTGAGGTTTTGGATTTTAGGACGTGTTAATTACATTTTAAATGATTTAATTAGTTTAAAAGGTTTATTATTCAATTTAGTTAATTTAATAAGGTATTGAAACTAATTTACCAATTAAAAATAGGATACAATAACATACAGAATATTATAACCTTCAGCCCTTATGTTGATAGTAAAGAGAGATAGTGCATACATAAGAAGAATGGATTTCTAAGCAGTCAACCTATAAAATTGAGAAAAGTCATGTTAAGTAAAAGTTAACAATATATGGAAGTACATATAGCCCATTTGTTAAGGACCACAACTTTACTTAAACCCATCAACCTTTTCGAAGCCACAGTTTGCCCAACTTCTGCCGCACATTGTAAATATTAGTTCAAGTTTGAGTTGTAATTTCATTTACATTGTAATAGTTTATTTCAATTGAAAAATAGCTCTGATATTGGTAAACATATAGTATGATTCCTTGTCATTTAAACGTCTACTCCTATCATTTAGGTTTTTATGTTGCAAGCTTTCTACAAATTGTAATCAAATTTTTCTTTGTCCTGAAACAATCAAGAGAAGACAGAAGGCAATCTAGTGGAGCAAACTACTGCCGCACAGTGCCGCTTTCTGTGCTAAGAAGAAAGATATCCCGTGAAAGTTGGTATCAGAGTTGCGGCTCAAGACCCTCGATAAAAAAACGATGGATCCAATTTCATCAAACACCACAGAAGTGGTAGATACTCAAAAAAGGACTACAAAACAGCGTCTAGATGTGTTTGATGAGACAACTACTAGGCCGTGATATGTCGTGGAGAGCCTCGAGGAAAAGGTCTAGGTGGTAGAGATGAAAATTCGTGAATTACACATCCAACTGGATGAAAGCCTAAGGGATTGCACAATAATGAGTGAAGATGTTGCTATCATACCTGATATGCAGGATGAAATGGAAGCGTTAAAAGCTTAATTACTAGTGCTTCAAAGTGCGGTTGGCGATGTGCAAGCCACCGCACAAAATCATGTTCACAGGCTTAGAATTCTGAAGTTGTGTACCTATGTAGGGGCACATGATGCAAAAGAAGTTGAGAACTTCTTGTTCGATATGGAACAATACTTTCTTGCAGCTTCGATCAAAGACGAAGTACAAAGGTTTCAATAGCTACCATGCATCTTGGTGGAGATGCAAAACTATGGTAGCAAACAAAATATACTGACATTCAGGCTAACAGGGTCCGAATAGATTTTTGGGATCTCCTCAAAAAAGTGATAAGATCTCAGTTTTTCCCAAAAATTGTGGAATATCAGGCACGTCGGACTGTACGAGAACTGAAACATTCAAGTTCCATCAGGGACTACATGAAAGCCTTTTTGGGACATATGCTGAATAGTCAAGATATGTTAGAAAATGATAAGTTATTTACTTTCATGGAATGGTTAAAATCGTGGACACGCACGGAGCTTCAGAGACAGAAGGTTATTAATTTGAGCGTGGCAATAGGAGCCGCCAAATGTTTAAGTGACTATCAACTGGAATCGAGAAAAGATAGACCTTCGAGGAATAGTCAAACTATTGGAGTTGAAAATAGACCTTACAGACCCAACTCAAACTCAAATGGGGGAGAGCATTACTCTCAGAACAAGGGAGTAGCCTATCAAGGCACCCGTTAGAGTAACTTTCAAGGAAACTATCAAAACAACCATCAAGGAAACTATAACAGTAGCACCAGTAACAACTAGAATAAAGGAAAAGTAACGGAGGGCAGATCGGATGCCTCTCCTAAACTGATGTGCTTTTTATGTGACGGACCCCATTGGGTGGCGGAATGTCCTAAAAAATAGATGGTGAATGCATATTATCAACTAGCAAATGGTGGAATGAATTTGAAACAAGATGTCCCACAAGCTAGCTATCATGGTGAGACCGACTCCGAAGAGGATGGGGATGTAGTTGGTGCATTATCACATCGGTGCAATACACTATCTCATTGAGTTCATAAAAAAAATGATGTTCCCTTGAAAGAGCCAATGATGGAAGAATCAAAGGCTCGCATTTGTAGGGCCAAAGGTCTAATGTACATTTATGTGAAGATCAAATGAAAGCCAATCAAGGCTATGGTAGATACATGTGCTACCTACAACTACCTCGCAAGTACCGAAGTGTAGCAGCTCGGATTTGTTCTAGAGAAAGATAGTGGAAAAGTCAAAGTAATCAACTCCGTTGCTCAACCAATAGCAGGTTTAATAAAATTTGTGTCAATCAAAGTAGGTCCTTTTGAAGGAATGATGAATTTGTTGATAGTTTAGATGGATGATTTTAATCTCATTCTGGGATTTGAATTTCTTCGGGATACTAAGACAACGGTGTTGACATATTCTGACTTGCTAATGAAGATAGGTAGTAAACCGTGTGTCCTCATCACACAAGTTGGAAAAACAGGCGAGAATGGTATCTCGGCCATGCAATTTAGTAAGGATTTCAAAAGGAATGTGCCCTCATTTTTGTGTACTTTTTTATTAGAGGAGATTGAAGAGGCAACTGGTCCTATTCCAAAACGTGTCAGAAGACTTATTAAGGAATTTAAGGATATCATGCCGGATGAGTTACAAAAGAAATTGCCACCAAGGAGGAAAATTGATCATGAGATTGAACTTATTTCAAGTGCTAAACCTTCTACCAGTGCACCCTACCATATGTCTCAGTTGGAGCTTGAAGAGTTTCGGAAACAGTTGGGCGAAATGCTAGAAAGTAGGATTATCATGTCTACGAAATCACCATATGGAGCTCTCGTGTTGTTTGCCCTGAACAAAATCACTGTAAAGAATAGTTATCCTATTACGCTAGTCATCAATTTCTTCAATCGACTGAGTCAGGCTAGTTATCTCAAGTCCGGATACTGGAAGTTCTGATGAAGGACGAAGATGAAGCAAAAAACTACGGTGGTAACAAGATATGGAGCATTTGAATTTAAGGTAATGCCTTTTGGCTTGACAAACGCTCCAGCAACATTCTGTACGATGATAAATGAAGTACTTCACAAGTTCTTGAACGATTTTATGGTAGTGTACCTAGATGACATAGTCATCTATAGCGAGACATTGGAGGAACATGTATAACATGTGAGGTAGGTTTTCAATCGGCTACGAGAGAATGAACCCTATGACAAATCATCTAAATGCTCATTCACTCAGACATTCATTAGCTTCTTGGGTCACATCGTCGAGCAAGGCAAAATATCATGGATGCGAAGAAGGTCATAACCATCAAAGATTGGCAACCACCAAAGAATGTTCACGATGTGCATTCATTTCTTATATTATGTAATTACTATCGAAGATTTGTGAAAGGATACTCAGAAATTGCATTGCCACTTACCGAGTTGACAAAGAAGGGTAAGGATTGGGACGGGTCATCCCAATGACAAATTTCTTTCGAAAGATTGAAGAAATCTATGTGGACAAACCTCGTGTTAGCCTTATCGGATATGGCTAAACCTTTTGAAGTGCATACCGATGCTTTAGACTTTGCACTTGGTGGAGTCCTTATACAAGAAGGACACCTGGTAGCATATAAACGCCAAAAGCTAAATCAAGCAGACGTCGTTATTTGGCGCATGAAAATAAGTTGTTGGCGGTAGCTCATTGCCTTAGGAGATGGCATTACTATTTGCTTGGGTCTCTATTTATTGTGAAGATAGATAATACTGCGGTTAGTCAGTTTATGTCACAATCGAAACTATCAAGCAAACAGGCTCGTTGGCAGGAACTTCTTTCAGAGTTCAATTTTATGCTAGAGTATCGTCCTGGATCTAGCAATGATGTTACTGATGATCTCAGTGGCCAAGCCGACTTGGCCACCATTTTCTCTATAGTTGCTCTTTCAGGGAGTACAGTTACCATAAACACAAGGGACCAAATTTTAGTACTTTTGAATAAGGACATGGCTACACAATATTTGGTCGACCTCATCAAGCAGGGCAAAACTCGTTGATTCTCGCTCGATGAGGACCTAGTAAAGACTAAGGAATACTGTCTTTATGTTCCTAAGGGCAGAGATTAGAGGAAATCACTAATCAAGGAATGTCACGACACGATTTGATCAAGGCATCCCGAAGAAGAATGCACTTCTGCACTACTACAATGTGCATACTACTAGCCTCAAATGCGGGACGACGTTGCAACTTATGTGAAAACTTGTCTTGTTTATCAGCAAGATAACCAGATCATCAAAAAAGGGCATGTTTGTTGGAGCCACTTTCCGTCCCAAATAGACCATTTGAGAGTGTATCGATGGACTACATTGTTAGATTGCCAAAAGTACCATCATCGTTGGTAGTAGACCGTCTATCCAAGTATGGAACTTTCATCGTAGAGCCCAAGTATGTATATCTTAATAGACATCTTAACTCTTCTTCAAACATAATGTCAAATATTGGGGACTGCCTAAGGACATCATCAATGATCAGGATCCTCGATTTACAAGCATATTTTGAACCGAGTTGTTCAAACTTCTTGGTTCAACTTTGAGCATGAGCTCTAGTTTTCACCTACAATCTGACGAACATATGAAGTGTTTCAATTCTATGTTGGAAGAATATTTTCGACACTTTATCTCTACTTCGTAGAAAAATTGGGTAAAACTTTTGGATGCGGCTCAGATGTGTTTCAATGCCCAAGAGAGCTCTTCCTCCAATAGAAGTCCTTTTGATATTGCTACTGGCCAACAACTGTTACTCCTTCATACTGTGGATATCGATCAAAGTACCAAGTCCCATCAAGCAAAAAACTTCTCTCAAGAGTGGAAACTAAACATTGAAAAGGAGTTTCTTAAGAAAGCTCAGAAACGATACAAAAAGTCTGCAGATCTAAAGCGTCATTTTCTTGAATTTAATGTTGGAGATCTGGTAATGGTGAAACTCCCTGACAGAAGCTGTTATAAACCGACAAAAGGGAATGACTACAGATTGGTGCCAGGATATATTGGACATTAGCCATCGAGAAGAGGATTTGAAAAGTCGCATATAGAGTTGCACTCCCTTCATGGTGTAAAATCCACAAAGTCCTTCATGTTGGTGTAATCAAGCCATACTTTGCTGACAAGGAGGACGTATCTAAAAATGAACCAAAACGACTTGTATTTGAATTGAAAAAAGCTGAAAAGAAGGTTTCCGAAAAGATTCTTGACCATCTAACGAGTCGAGCTTCTAGGAAATATCATCAAGAGAACTTGGTCAAATGGAGCGGATACAACAGTGAGGAGAATACTTGGGAAAGTGAAAAAGACATTGAAACCTTCAAACCATTAATTGATATCATTCATTGAGGGCTCTGAGGAGAATGTCAAGGATCGTAGCTTTACTTAAGCCCCTTGATCATATCGCAGCCGCAATTTGCCCAACTTCAACTGCACATTGTAAATATTAGTTTAAGTTTAAGTTGTAATTCTATTTCCATTGTAATAGTTTATTTCAATTGTAAAATAGCTCTAATATTGGTAAACGTTTAGTATGATTTCTCGTCATTTAAACATCTACTCCTATCACTTAGATTTTTGTTCCGCATGCTATTATAGAGAAATTAGTCTTTCAAACATCGTTCAAGCTTTCTAGTATTTGCCCCCTACACTAGCCATTGTAATTTTCTACTTTCATCAATTGTAACTTCTAGCTTTCAAGCAATCAATGATCAATTTACTTTCAATGCATCTTAATTTTATGTTGCAAACTTTCTACAAATTGTAATCAAATTTTCTTTTGTCCTGAAATGATCGAGAGAAGGCTGAAAGTAGTCTAGTGGAGCAGACTACTGTCGCACAGTGTCCCTTTCTGTGCCAAGAAGAAAGGCACCCCGTGAAACCATGATTAGTTTCAATAGAAATTATGTTTTTAGTAAATTTTAATAAAAATTGATAACAGTTATGGATCACATGAAATGTGTGATTGGAAATAAATTTAGAAAAATAAGAAATGAAGGGTGGATGTAATTTGTGTTGCAACCCTCTTGCTTGATTATTCAAAAGCCCATTAGTCATTGATATTAATTTCACTACATGATACCCTGCATTAATGTTAAGATAATACCTAAACATGTGGACCTGTCAATAATAATATCCTCAATGATGGGAACTAGTGCATGTCATGACAATGGAAATTTTTCTCAAGAGACTTCACCACCGTCTTCCGTAATCCGATTTCAAATAGTTAGTGATGTGATCCAACAAGGCTTCAAATGAGCAAAGAATTAAAGTGCATTGAGGAGGAGTCAAGGTCGAGCATGGGAAGGAGTCAGGGTTCGAATCAAGCAAACAAGCCATGCAATAGTGTAATCGAGCTATGGAGTCCAAAATGTTGGAGATGACAAGCCATTGGACAAGTCTCGTGCAGAAACCGAGGGCCGAAAAGGATTGGAAGGCGGTCGAAACAAAAACCCAAAATGAAGGCAAAGTTGAAAAACCATGCGGCCACATGGTTCTAAAGCTATGCGGCCGCATGGCTAGCAACCGAAAGTTGCATGGGAAAATTGGTTTTGCCCATGCGGCCGCAAGGAAAATAACCATGCAGCCGCATGGGCCAGTGTTCTGGCGAGAATTTTCAATTTTTATTTAGTTTCCTAGTTTGATTCAATTAACTTCTTTTAGTATCTTTTAGCATATTTTTGGCCCAATTTCGTGGCAAATAAGGTTTCCTTAGTTTTCATATAAATACTTTGCATTATTTCATCATAAAACAACTTTTGACATTATTATGAGATTTATACAACTTTGGTGAGATTTATTCCTCTAATTTTCTTGGTGGTTTAAATATCTAATTGAACTTATCAAAAAGAGATCGCAGTCCTTTTGTGGCGTTTCCACTTCACAGTTCTTATTTCGTGTAATTAACGGGTCAGATTTTTTATGCGTAATCTCGGTTCTTGATATAGGTTGAACAATGGGTCAGGTTGATCTTTGCGCGACGTGATTTCTAGCTTTCTTGGGTTGGTTCCATCTTGTTTGTGGTTCCCAAGGTCAATTCTTGGTTGGGTTTACATCAGTTGGTATCAGAGCTTGGCTCTGGATTTCAAGTCATCTATCATTTACTTTCCAACAATTTATTTTATTGTTTGAGTAAAAAAAAAATTAGTTTTATTGTTCTTGTGTGAGTAAAAAAAAATATCAGTCTTTATTGTCTTGTTTTGCCTCTAGATTATATTTCGTTGTTTATTAAGTTAGTAAAAAAAATTAATGTTCATCCGTACAGTCCAAAAAAGAAGAAAGTCTCTAATTCTTTGTGAACGTTTAGAGGCGTTCAAAAGCAAATATCGATTTTGAGTCATTTTGTTTCTTTCTTTGAGCTTGAGTCAATTACCTCAGCCTATACATATTCTGTTGATTATCCGAACTTGTGCTTGTGGTAGTGTTCATTGTAGGATTGTGTCCTCTTTGATTGAGATTGGTTATTTCTCAAGCCATTGAGAAAGGAAGACGAGCGGTAAAAGGTAGAGTGGTGAGCTCATTATCGGATAAAAGCCAATCTTGAGTGATACATGAGTGCAAACACGTGGGGTAGATTTTTTTCATTCTTTTTATTACTTCCTTTTATTTAAATTCTTGTTGTTTACTTAATTGGAAATGGGAAGTATGGGTAAAGGTGAGGAGGAAGAGGTACCTAAGGAGATTTATGGGGAGATTATGGGTAGTTTGCAAGCTATACATTATAGGTTTGATCAGTTAGGTTTGGTGGTTGAGCTTAATTGTGGTGATGTAGGTAGGCCTGAAACTTTGATTGGGAGTCAGCAGGGAGGGATATCCCAAAGGGTTTCTCGTGGGGATAGAGGTGGTAGGCTTGAACGAAAGAGTAGTCATTTTGTTGGAGTTGGAGTTGGTGTTGGTGTTGATATGGGAAATGTGTATAAATGGGAGATTAGAGAGCATCGTAGAGAATGTAATAGAGTCGGGAAACCTTTAGGGGAGGAAGCTTGTGTATTGATGCGTGATTTCCATAAACCCATCAACGTGGATGATGTTGAGCAGCTACGAGAAACGATATTTCAAACTAGATGTCATGTTAGTAGCAAGGTATGTAGTTTGATTATTGAAGGAAGAAGTTGTGTGAATATTTTTAGTACTATGCTGGTCGAGAAACTTGGGTTGACTACAGTCAAACATTCCAAACCTTATAAACTACGATGGTTAGATGAATTTGAAGAGGTTAAGGTATGTGGGCAGGTGTTGATAAGTTTCTCAATTGGGAAGTACCACGATGAGGTGTTGTGCGATGTCGTTCCTATGTATGTCGGGCATATACTATTGGGTAGGCCATGGCAACATAATAGGAAGGTGAAACGTGATGAATGCAAAAATAGGTACAACTTTACTAAAGATGGGAAGCCTATTAGTCTTGCATCGTTGATACCACAACATGCTTATGAAGATCGACTTAAATTAAAAAGTGAGTGAAAGAAAGAAAATAAAGAGCGGAAAAAAGAGAGCCAGAGAGAAGAACGTAAAATGGCTGTGAGTGAAGAAAAAAGAGTAGAGTCACAAAAGATTAAAGAAGAAAATAGAGAGGTGGCTAAAATGATAGTAGAGACACAAGAGGGAAAAGAAAGAGAATAAAAATGAGAGTGGTGGGGTGGTAAAAAATGAGGAGGAGCCACAAGAGGTAAAACAAAGTGAGTTTTCAGAGAGAAAAGAAAAATCAAAAGTGAGCTTACATGAAAAAAAGAATGAGTGTGAGGGGGCTTTAGTGAGAACTAACAATCCCTCCCCCAATTTTGATTATTTTCTACTGTATGAATTCAAGGAATTACTCCATGTAGGAATAATTCATGGTGAGCTATACATTGAGAATCTAATTGGAGCAATGCAAATGGAGGCTTTGAAGAGTAATGACGAAGAGGTGCTGAGTGGAGTTATGGTAACATTTCAAAACTTTACACCTAGGATAGAGAATGGGCAGGCATGTAGGAATAGTTTTCCATATAGGACATGTACTTTTTCAAATAGTGATGTATTCAATCATTTTGTGAGTATAATAAGTCCACTGCTCAATACATTCATGGAAAATGCCTTGTTTGTTCATGACATACACTAACTACATCATCAGATTCTAGCATGTCACACAAGCAATTAAGTTGCATTATCGAGAATTGTAGGCAAGTGTGTTTGAGTTTATATCCTGATTTTCTTACTTGTCTTAGATTAGATTTATGGAATGTGTTAGGATTGGGTGTAATGTCTACTAATTCCATTCCATGCATCAATTTAACGAGGGAATTTAATCTACTAATGTTGTTCAATTTAATATCTTCATCTCTTGGTGTTAGTATTGGGTTTTATGAGAAACAGGAGATCCTTTATGACACATATCAATGTAGCCAGAGGGATCCGCTGAGACGTGTTTTGTTTGATCCAGGTACTGATGTTTGGAAGAGCCTACATACAAGGCAAAAATGAATTCAAATGAGGTCCATGCTACATCCTATAGGAGATGGACCTTTTCATATCATTGTTATGAGCGAGATCAATGGACTCAGCTCGGTTCTTTGGGATAAGTTGGTGATTGTTGACATTTTTGAGGTTGCTTATTTTGCTTCGTTTGATGCAGGTTCGGATTCGAGGTCGAATCCTTTCGTAGAGAGACGAGATGATGTGATCCAGATAAGGCTTCAAATGAGCAAAGAATCGAAGTGTATTAAGAAGGAGTCAAGGTCGAGTCTCGGGAAGGAATCGGGGTTCAAATCAAGCCAAAGAAGCCACGTAATCGTGTAATCAAGCTATGGAGTCCGAAATGTTGGAGTTGAGAAGCCATTGGACAAGTCTCGTGAAGGAACCGAGGGCCGAAAAGGATTGGAAAGCGATCGAAACAAGAAGTCAAAACGGAGGCAAAGTTGAAGAACCATGCGGCCGCATAGCTAGCAACCAAAAGTTGCATGGGAAAATTGGTTTTGCCCATGCAGACGCAAGGAAAATAACCATGCAGCCGCATGGGCCAATTTTCTGGTAAGAATTTTCAATTTTTATTTAGTTTTTTAGTTTGATTCAATTACCTTCTTTTAGTATCTTTTAGCATATTTTGGGCCCAATTTCATGGCAAATAGGGTTTCCTTAGTTTTCATATAAATACTTTGTATATTTCATTGTAAAACAACTTTTGACATTATTATGAGATTTATACAACTTTGGCGAGATTTATTTCTCCAGTTTTCTTGGTGGTTTAAATATCTAATTGAACTTATCAAAAGGAGATCGCAATCCTTTTGTGGCATTCCCACTTCACGATTCTTGTTCTGGATAATCAACGGGTCGGATTTCTTACACGTAATCTCAGTTCCTGATACGGGTTGAACATCGGGTCGGATTGATCTTTGTGCGATGTGATTTCTAGTTTTCTTGGGTTGGTGCCATCTTGTTCGTGGTTCCTAAGATTAATTCTTGGCTGGGTTCACATCAGTTAGTCAAGTCTACTCTGCCTTTCGGACGATATTTTTTGACTGGCCAGTTTTTCTATAGTTCCAACAAATTTCTTTATTCTTCATGACGTTGCTCGTCTTCAATTTTTCAGCAACAAGTATTAAGTTTTCAGATGAATTATTATTTCCACCCAGTCTTCTTTCTTCAGACATTAATATACTCGTAAATTCTGTAAAATTTACAATTTCTTTTTCATAAAGACCAAATGAGTCTTAATGCTTTATCCTCATAATCAAATTTAACTCTAATAGCCTCCAGTTCATAAATGATCCATTAAGAACATTGAGATGGTCTGAAATTTTCGTACCATCATTCATTAATAAAGAATGAAATTGTTCCTTTAAAGTACAATCTATTTAAAAGTCTCTTTGTCTAAAGCAACTCTTTAATCTTTTTTCTAAAGCTCCTTTGTAGTAAATATTTCATAAACATTTGCAAGGATATATTTGGCCAGTCAAAGAATTAACGTACCTATAGCCTTCAAATCCAAATCTTTCCAATTATCTTTGCTCTTATTGGAGATTTCAGTATCTTTCTCGAAACTAGGTGTTAGTTTTCCATTCAAAGTCGTATGCAGCTAATAAGTACATTTTATAGACTTATACGGACCTCTGTTCTTATTCAATAATATGCAAATTAAGTGATTATCTACTTAATATATGTAAATTATGTTAATTGTAGAAAAAATCTCAACTTGGATACAATTGGTGCAAAAAAATAGCTATTTAGAGCTTAATTAGAGTTTATTCGAAGCAATTGAAGATTAACCAACGTGTAAGTGATAAATTGGAAATATCAGTGGAGTATTCAATTAAATATCATAAGCTCCAAGAGTTAGATTTGACATTTAGAAACTATGTGTTAGGAGGAGATTCACAAAGTATTAGCTCAAGAACAACAAAAATTGTAAACTGTAAATCGAACAAAATAAACAGAAAGGTAAAGAGATTTTATTAATCAAAGCCCTCAAGCAAAAAACAATAGTGCCTCAGCCATTGAAGAACAACCGTAATTCGAACAAAATCACAACCAAAGTGAAGATTACAAGGTTTGGACACTCACAACAAACCTTTATATCACAAATAGATCTCTTTTCACTGAAACAACAGTTCACACAAGAACAAGCCACTCAACTTAAATAGAATCACACAAGATTACAACATTTGAGAGAGAAAACAAAATCAAAAGAGAGTTTTGATTTCAACAGAGAGAAGAAAAGAGAAATTGAACGGCGCAACAAAGAGAAAGAGAGAAAAAATCTTAAGCCAAGTACACTATTGAAACCCTAGTGAGCCCTTGTAAATGAGTCACCCAAAGGTCCTCAATCCAACGGTGTTGGATGTGACACTTGGCAACATCAGGTTCATCCATTTCAAAGGTAAGTGAAACACAGCTTTAAGCTTTCAACACGATTTTTGCACAATATAAAAAATAAGGCAGTCAACTGGTCAATCAATTAAATCCAGCTCATGGGTTGTTTAGCAACATTATGCCACATTCCCTTCATACTCCACCTTGGTACAATGATATACATTCATTAGTGGTCATTCCCATTTTTGGACATCATTAGCCAGCTTACCAGATCCACAAATCAACAAGCAATCACATTCAGCAAGGTCGAACAATCCAAGAATTTGTTTAAAGGCAGAACTTTGGTACCTACATCAGTAGGATTGTAATTAGTAGATATCTTTTCAAATTTCACAATACCTTGTGAATAATATCCCTTATAAAATGAAATCTAACATCAACATGCTTCGATCTATTATGCAATACATGATTTCTACTTAAATGAATTGTAGATTGGCTATCAAGACAAAGAACAACTTCTTTAGCAAAACCAAATTCATTCAGTAACCTTTTTAACCAAATTCCTTCTTTAATTTCATCTGTGGCAGTAATATATTCTACCCAGCTTATACAAAAATTACACAAAGTATACATATAGGAAGAGGTGGATTTTTTGTTATCATTGTCATCTGTATAATGGGAATCAGTAAATCCCTTTAAAATAACACCTTCAGTTTGTTTCCTAAACTGAATCCCTAAGTTCAAAGTACCATTTATGTACCTGAGAAGCCATGTCATGGATTCCCAAAGTGCTTCACTAGGATTTGACATATACCTACTTTAAACACTTATAGAATATGCTCAATCTGGTCTTGAACACACCATAAGGTACATCACTAACGCAACAGCATTAGAATAAGGCACTTTAGCCATTCTTTCAAATTCATCTTTTGATTTGGGACATTGTTCATTTGAAAGCTTAAAATTATTGGCCAATGGTACACTCACACTTCTGGAATCAGTCATGACAAATTTACTAAGCAATTTCAGAATGTAAGATTTTTGGCTAAGACATAGAATGTCTTCTCTCATATTTCTTTTAACTTCAATACCTAAAATCTTTCTAACAGGACCTAAGTCCTTCATTTCAAATTCAAATTTTAGTTTATCTTTTATTTCATCTATCTCTTTTATGTCATGACTTGCTAATAGCATATCATCCCCATAAAGGAGTAGATAAGGTGAATTAGCTACACAATTTCCTCTACAATAAACACAAGTATCAAAGTTGCTTCTTTTAAACCCAAGTCCATGTACAAAATTATCAAATTTTTTATATGATTGTCTGGAGCTTGTTTTAAGCCATATAGGGACTTTTAAGAAGGCAAACTAAGTCAGCACTCTGATTTATTTCAAAACCTTTAGGTTGTTTCATGTAAATGGTTTCATCTAAATCTCCATTTAGAAAATCTATTTTTACATCTAATTGGTCAATTCCCAATTAAATTGAGTGGCCAAGGCAAGAATGACTCTAATTGTTGTAAATTTTACAATAGGTGAAAAAATTTCATTGAAATCAACTCCTTTTTGAGTAAAACCCTTTGCTACTAATCTAGCTTTATATCTAATGTTATTCTCACTTTGTTCACCCCTTTTAATTTTGAAAATCCATTTACAATCCACAACCCTCTTACCCTCAAGTATTTTTACCAAAATCCAGGTTTTGTTTTTATTTAGAGATTGCATTTCATCTTGCTGGCAGCCAGCCAATGTTTAAAATCTTTGCTACTCAAAGCATCCTCATATAACTCAGGTTTCTCTTCAATCATGCTATGATAGGACAACAATGAAACATCCTCTTCAAACCTAGCAGGAGGTCTAATATTTCTTCTTTCCCTATCTATAGCGAGTTGGTAATTTTCAAGTGGCTGAACTGATTCAAAATCTGCTTTAGCAGTTTCAACAAAAACACTGTCACCAAGTGTTTCCTCAACATTTTGTGTAGCAGTCTGATGAATATCATCATCAAATTGTTCCACCTCAATATCCACCCTCTTTCTCAAATTTTGAGTTTGATCAAAAGTCTCAGTTTGTGTTTCAAATTAAGACATGACAGGTCATCTTCAATAAACACCACATTTCTACTAATTATGACCTTATAGCCTTTGATTTCTCTAACCCACAGTCTATAACCTTTAGTCCCTTTTCCATAGCCCAAGAAAACACACTTAAGGGCTCTAGGTTCTAATTTACCTTCAGTTTGATATGCAAAGGTTGCACCCCCAAAAACCCTCAAATTACTAAAGTCTACAGGTTTTCTTCTCCACATTTCTTCAGTGGTTTTAAAGTTTATAGCACTAGAAAGGCATCTATTAATCAGATAATTTGCAGTTTTAATAGCTTCACCCTAAAAAATTTTAAGCAGGCCAGAACTTTACAACATGCATCTTACTTTGTCAAGAATAGTTCTATTCATTCTTTTAGCCAAACCATTTTGTTGTGGGGTGTGTGTAACAATTCTATGTCTTAACATACCCTATTGTTTGCACAATTCATCAAATTCATAATTGCAGAGTTCCAAACCATTATCAGTTCTTAAAACTTTAATCCTCTTATTAGTTTGGTTTTCTATCAAAACTTTCCATTTTTGAATCTGATTTAGATTTTAAAAGAAAGGTCCAGTTTTTTCTTGAAAAATCATCTATGACACACAGATAATATTTAAAACCAGAATAAGTTGTCACGGTAGCTAGTCCCAAAGATGAGCATGCAAATATTCAAGTATAGACACATATTTATACATTCCAGGCAGAAAAGGCAATCTATTTTGCTTTCCCAAAATGCAAGTCACAAAAACTAAGTTTTCTAATGTTATGTTTACCAAAGGCACCCTGCTTTTTCAAAATCTTAAGACATTTGTCACTAATATGGCCTAATCTTTTGTGCCATATTTGTAACTTATCATTTTGAACTGAGATTACTACTGAAGTGAAATCTAAAAAAAATTGAGCTCATAAAATGTACATGCCATGTTTCTTGGGGCTTCAATTATCAAGTGTGAGCCCCTCAAGATTTTAATGTATCCATTGTTAAACACAATGTCATATTTAAGGTCATCTAAAACCCCTAAGGAAATCAAATTTATTTGCAAATCAGGAACATATCTAGTTTTTTCAAGAATCAACTTATTATTTCCATTTTCATTTAATGTGATAGTTTATATCCCTTTTACTTGACATGTCATGTGATTACCCATTAAAACCTTACCACCAGCCACATTTTCAAACTCTGTAAACCATTCTTTATTAGGATACATATGGTAGGTGCAGCCCGAGTCAAGAATCCATTCTTGGCAAGGTGAAGAGCTTACAACAACATATACTTCATCAATATTAGTTTCATTATAAGCCAATGCAGCACCACCATCATCTTTGGACTTATTCTTTAAGTCATAAAGTCTCTTAGGACAGTCTTTAATAAAATGACCTTTTTTCTAGACAATAGAAACATGTTTTCCCTTTTGTCTTCAGTTTCACTTTATCTTTAAAGTTGCTCTTCTTTTTGTGTCTAGGTTTCTTATTAAAGTTGTCATTCTTGGAATTAAACTTGGACTTCATCATAAGGTTTATATCACTAATAGACTCCTTTTTTTTTCAGATTTTAACTATAACGCTTTAGTCCTTAAGGCATTAATGATCACATCTACAGTTAGAGTTTCCCTACCATATACAATTGCATTTTTAACATCTTTATATTTATCACCAATTGAATTTAACAAAACCATAGCCAATTGTCCACTTGAGAGATTCTCGTCACAGTTGGCTAGGTTACGGGATAGTCTGTTAAATCTATCTATATTCTTTTCAAGATCAAGAGAATGGTCCAGTTTAAAACCAAAGAATTGTTTTAAAAGAAAAACCTTACTAGGCATTGTATTATTTAGATAAGTAGAATCCAGTTTCTTCCACAATTCAACAGTAGTCTTAGTTTCACCAATTTCTCTTATTACATTATCAGACAAATACAAAAAAATAGTATTTCGTGCTGTTTCATCTTGTTCGGTTACTTTGCTAGATTCAAGATCAGTAGGTCATGACTCATCAATAACCTTAGCACATTTTTGTTGAAGTAAAAGAGCTTTCATTTTCTGGCGCCAGAGACTAAAGTCTCATGTGCCATTAAAAACTTCCATTTCAAATTTAAAGCTTGTCATTTTAGAAAAATTTGAATGAAAATAATGTATACAGATCAATCAGACACTTGACAATAACTTGCAATACAAAAATAATCCACCACTCAAGAGACACACAGTGTTTGGTGTGTTGTCGCATGCACCCAAAAGTAATACCTTAACCTCTAAAACTAATGTAGTAGTGGAATCAAGGGTCGATCCCACGAAGAGTGTGTAATTTAGTATTTTATACTTCGTACAATGATTGAGGAATTATAAGTGACGCAATAAATAAAAATAAAAATTAAATTAACGAAAACAATTGAAAGACTAACCTTGATCCAAGTCAATATCCACATTCGGAAATCCAAAATTGATCATAGATGCAAGAATAATTCAATTCATATTTTGAATATTCACCGTTGGAATTATTTTCCTATCTCTCCTTATTTTTAGTTAGTTATAAACCAGCATTCTAATTAACCCTAATTATTAAATAACCTCAGACCAATGCTCAAAATTCAATTTAATAACAGCTTTACATAATAGAGAAATCAATGAACTAGATAACACAAACACTAGTGATTGCATTCAATCTATTTAAACATTCTTCTTAAGATTTAATAACCTCTATCGCAGAAAATCATCAAATCATAGTGATTCACAAGTTAAAGGAATCAAACAATTATGGATTTGATATTTAACTTAGCGATAGATTGCAATGAATAATAAACTAGTTGGCCTCCTAGCAATTAAACATAAAAATTATGGAAATAAGTGCAGAAGAATATTCAATACTCAAAAACATGAATTAAATTAAGTAAAACCATTTAGATCTCACAATATGTGGTTTCAGGCTTCAATCTCCTTCGACCAAGTGTAAAAGTTAGTTATAATTCATGAATCTAAGAGAAAAATAGAGAAGAATAAAGTTGGAGGCGTTCTGGTACGTTCTCGTTGTATTCTAAGGTTTTAAAATATGTATTTATAGTTGTTTCCATATATAGTTGACTTAAATTCGAAAACTGGATATTTTTCCCCGATTTGGCATGGGCGCCCGCGCCCAGTAACAAAATGGGGTGGTCACCCAGGTTATTTTCTTTTCTCTGTTAATCACTCTAATAGTTGGGCGAGTGCCCAACAAATATAAATGGGCAACCTGGGCGGTTGCACAGGCTTACAGTATTTTGGTCATATCATTCAATACCGATATCCGATTGAGATGATTCAAGATACGTTGAAAAGCTAACGCAAAGGGATACAACTTTTATTCAAAGATTATCTTCAAATTCAATCATTTTCCATATCAAAATATGGTCTCAATATGAGGCTGAAAACCGATGCAACATTTTCAACTTGAAAGTTGATATGTGATAATGTTTTGGCTCTATTTCATCCATTTAACTCATTTCTTCATCCAATTGACATCTAACACTCTCAAATCTTCATCACAAGGTTGGAAATAAGTTTATAATATTTGCACTTTAGTCCCTAAACTATCACTTTCTTCTATTTTGGTCACTTTTCACTTATTTCTTCCAAATTACGCCATATCCATAGAATTGTTACTTATTTCTTCCAAATTACGCCATATCCATAGAATTGCCACCTAAATCAAAATATGAGCGTAATGAGTATATTTTGGTACAAAATAAATATACGAGCGTATAAAATAAGGGGGAAAAAATATGCATTTTACATTCATATCAAATTTCTCCACATTTAGCTTTTGCTCGTCCTCGGGCAAAACTCAAATTTAATTCCCTAAAAACACTAGATCATAATGCCAAGAACATAGAACCATCAGGCTTTTTCAAAACATATAAAATATCATGAATAAACATTCTACACAACTCATAACAATTAGCAAGCATTTTTATATGAAGGTAGAGTAAACTAAACATGTACACCCTTACGAATATAAGCACTCAACTCTCATGTGTTTAAAAAAGTAAATGTTTTGCTCAAATTCATTCCAATGGAGATGTTCTACCATATGCTTGCATATCTTCTCATTCGTCACCACTTAGATCACATGCTTTACGATAATTATAAGGACTTTTCAAAGGTTGTAATGTGGCTTATAATCAAGGTGGGAAATATTTAGGTATGTGACTCAAGAGCCATCAAAACTAGTGGAGTAAAGACAAATAGACTTAGCTCAAACATATACATAAGACATGTAAACCAACCACTCCATACGATAACTTCATCATTTTTGCATCTATCCCACACAAATCGAACTCTTTCTTGAGATATAGGATGAGTTATGGATATAGATCTTTTTCACATTAAAATCACTCTTTTTCACCACTTATTTTCTTTTTCTTTCTTTTTTTTTCTTTTTCTTCAATCATTTATTTTTTTCCTTCTTCTTCTTGTGTTTTTCTTACACAACGTAAACTCCAAATTATACACCAATACTGGAACTCCCTAAATTGACATAGAAAATTTGTTCCAATTCACCAATAATAGTACTACCATAAATCTTGATACTCCCGCACTTATTTTCTTGCATACCCACACTTCTCATGACATTCAACAATACTCCACTAGCTCTAAAGCTTGGGTAAAGACATTGTTTTTCTAGTTTAAAGCTTGTAATGTGAGTTTATACAAAGAAAAGACAAAAAGGCTCAAAAAGGCTTAAAAATGAAAAATTCAATTATAGAGTCGGCTATTTGGCTAATGAAGCTCATTTATGTAACAAAGATGACCTTAATCATGTCGTGCATGCATGTGTCAATGTGATCTTGAAGAGAATCAAGGCAAGTTCTAGAGAAACAAAACCATGGAAGAATATCAAACCTGAAAAAGAAAAATGAGATTGTTATGGATGTATCAGTCTATATGCTCAAAAATCTCACCAACTTTTGTCTACAAAATTTAGTTACTACCATCCTCAAAGAAAATAACTTCATTAATCAACTCTAAGTTGGAGGATTATTCATTCAATCGTGTTATGAGTTTTTCAAAAGTCTAATTAATTCTAGGAAATAGCATACACAACCAAAAATAATCATTTAACTCTCAACTCATTTTCCTAAAAAATCATGCAAAAAGTGTTGAAATTAAACTCACTCAAAATTGAAATGCAATAAGTCTAAATCCTTTCCCCCACACTTAAAACTTACATTGTCCACAATGTAAGGTCCAATACAAAGAAAGTGACAAAGATAAAAATAAAAATGCAAAAATAAAAAGGGAAAATGAACGAACTCCCCTTGGGTTGCCTCACAAGCAGCGCTTTTGTTTATTGTCTTTGGTTCAACTCAAAGGTTCCTTATTTAGCTTAGGTCTATCATGGTTGGCTTAGATCTTCCTTGCGGTGCACCAAGTCCATTGGGAATGATAACTAACAGTGTTCTTCCACCTTCATGGAATAAATACTTGTAGTGATTGAGGTAAGGCTTTAAATCTGGAATGAAAATCTGTAAAACAGAAAGTAGAGGTTTCTCATTAGAAACTAGTAATACAAAACCAAAACTCTTACCTGACTCTGGAAGATTATTTAATGCTGCCACAATTCTTTGCAACTCTGTATTTAAGGCCAGCTCCTCTTTTTCCTTCCCTAGATGCTCACTAATGACAACTTTCCATTCATTTTTAGCATCTAATTCAAAAACATCATGTGGTAATTGATCAATCACATCAATAAAATGAACATGATTATTATTACATGGATATTACATGGAATCATAGACATTAAGTTTAATGATCTTGTCATCAAATTCCATGGTCAATGTGTCATTATTGAAATCCATTGTAGTTTTGGATGTCCTTAAGAACAGTCTTCCGAACAAGATAGAGGTAGTATGAATGTTATTACCCATGTCAAGCACATAAAACTCAACAGGAAAAACCAACTCATTAACTTTCACAAGAACATTCTCAACTACCCCCTTAGAATAGGCATTAGATTTATCAGCTAGTTGAATTATCACACCAGTTTTATTTAAAGGTCTAAGTTTCAAGGAAATGTATACAGAATATAGCATGACATTAATAGATGTTCCTGAATCCATCATGGCCTTCTCAAACTTAGTGTCACCTATCATGTAAGGTATAGTGAACATACCTGGATCCATGCACTTTGCATGAAGTTTCTCTTGAATTATTGCAGATACCTATTCTCCAACTTTTACCCTTTCAATCCTCTTCAATTTCTGTTTCCTTTTACTTGTACACAATTGTTTCAGAAATTTAGCATAACGAGGCACTTGTTTAAAAATATCTAAAATTGGAATATTTACCTCATATTTACATGCAGCTCATCATGGTTTCATTCATATTTTCTAGATCCTACTAAAGCTTGAGGAAAATGGGAGATTGGTTTATAATCAGAGAGGGGTAAAAACTTACGCTCAGTCACCTCAGTATCATTGGTGACAGTCTTGTTTTCAACCTCTATTTCTTCCTCTTCTTGCTCCAACAGCCTAGGGGATGCCTTTACCGGAATCTCAACCTCTTTACCACTTCCCAAGATAATTGCGCTCACATTTTCTTTTGGATTCACCATTGTTTGAGATGATAGTTTCCCCGAACTTTGCGCTTCTAATCGACTGACCGTATTAGCTACTTGACCCATTTGATTCTCCAAAATTGAAGGCTAGCCTTGGTCTCCTGTTGAAATTGCAAATTGTTAGTGGCAAGGGATTTAACAATATCTTCTAAAGATACGCTAGAGTTAGAAGTTTGGCCATGTTGTTGTCTAGGAGGGTATGGCTGATTATATTGCTAGAAATTCTGTCGATTCTGATTCATAGGTTGATTCACTTGTCGATTCTCATGGCTAAGATTTGGATGATCTCTCCATCCTTGGTTGTACGTTTTTTAATATGGATCATAATTCATCTGTGGTTGTCCAAGAAAACTACCGATTGTATTTACATGTTCAACGGATTCTTCTTGAAGCGTTAGGCACATATCAGTTGGATAGTCTACCAATGAACAAACTCTACATGCATTCGTTGTTTGCATAGTACCTACAGCCATTTGACGAACAAAAGTGGTTAGACTCGCTATTTGTTGTTCAATGGATGAGACCTTTATCTCGTTAACTTGTCTAGAAGGGGGATAAAATCTAGCGCCAAATAGTTGAGAGTTGCCTGCCATGTTTACAATTAAATTCTTCGCTCCTTCGGGAGTTTTATCCACAAAAGCTCTTCCACTTGCAGTGTCAATCATGCTCCTTTCTATGGGTAGAAGACCTTCATAGAAGTATTAGATGAGAAGTTGCTCACTGATCTGATGGTGGGGACAACTTGCACACAATTTCTTAAACCGCTCCCAATACTCATGTAGAGATTCCATGTTATCTTGTCTGACACCACAAATTCCCTTCCTAATATTTGCTGCCCTCGAAGATGGAATATATTTTTCTAGAAATAATCTCTTCATTCCATCCCATGTGGTAATACTTTCCGATGGTAGATAATAGAGCCAATCCTTAGCCGAATCCTCAGAGAAAATGAAAAGGCTCTCAGTTTAATCTATTCATCAGTAATTCCAGTGGGTTTCATACTCGTGTAGACCACATGAAACTCTTTCAGTTGTTTATGAGGATCTTTACCTACAAGACCATGAAAAGTAGGCAAAAGGTGTATTAGTCCAGATTTAAGCTCAAATGTAATAGTATCATCTAAAATAGGAAATGTATAAAGGTTGTTGATTCAATGTAGGGGCTACAAGCTCCTTCAAAATCCTATTTTCGACCATGGTTCTTCCTTTTTCAAACTCAAGATCACTTGCAAATAGATTATTGGGTTGAGATTTCTTTTTTCAAGATTTTGTTTGATGTTACTCCTTACCTTACGCAAAGTTCTCTCAATTTTTGGATCGTACTGCAAACCACTTTAATTAGAAGATCGAGTTGCGGGTATAAACAAACAGAACAAATGAAAAATAAATTAAAAAAACTAGATTAAGAAAGACAAATAAAATTCTATGCTAAAATTTCTAAAAACAATAAAATACCTACAAGCCTAGAAAATTATGATTTTTTTTCTTTTTCAAAAATAAAATAAACAACTAAGAAACACAAAAATAAATCAACACCACTCCCCGGCAACGACCCTAAAATTTGGTGCGCCAAAATCTAAATGAAAATAATGTATACATATCAATAAGACACTTGACAATAACTTGCAATACAAAAATAATCCACCACTCAAGAGACACACAGTGTTTGGTTTGTTGTCGCCGATACCCAAAACTAATACCTTAACCTCTAAAACTAATGTAGTAGTGGAAGTAAAGGTCGATCCCACGAAAAGTGTATAATTCAGTATTTTATGCTTAGTACAATGATTGTGGGGATTTTTGTATGTAAATAATTATAAGTAATGCAATAAATAACAATGAAAATTAAATTAACAAAAAGAATCAAAAGACTTACCTTGATCCAAGTCAATATCCACCTTCGGAAATCCGCAATTGATCATAGATACAAGGATAATTCAATTCATAATTTGAATATTCACCGTTGGAATTATTTTCATGTATCTCCTTATTTTTAGTTAGTTATAAACCAGCGTTCTAACTAACCCTAATTATTAAATAACTCCAGACCAGCACTCAAGATTCAATTTAATAACAGCTTTACACAATAGAGAAATCGATGAACTAGATAACACAAACACCAGCGGTTGCATTCAATCTATTTAAACATTCTTCTTACGGTTTAAATCTCTATCGCAGAAAATCATCAAATCCTAGTTCTTCACAAGTTAAAGCAATCGAACAATTATAGATTTGATATTTAACTTGGCTGTAGATTGTAATGAATAATAAACTAGTAGGCCTCTTAGCAATTAAACATAACAATCATGAAAATAAGTGTAGAAGAATATTCAATACTCAAAAACATGAATTAAATTAAGAAAACCCATTTAGATCTCACAATATGTGGTTCCGAGGCTTCAATCTCCTTCGACCAAGTATAAAAGGTTAGTTACAATTCATGAATTTAAGAGAGAAATAGAGAAGAATAAAGTTGGAGGCGTTCTGGTACGTTCTGGTTGTGTTCTAAGGTTTTAAAATATGTATTTATAGTTGTTTCCATATATAGTTGACTTAAATTCAAAAACTGGAGATTTTTCCCCTATTTGGCTTGGGCGGGCGCCCAGTAACAAAATGGGGTGGTCGCCTAGGCTATTTTCTTTTCTCTGTTAATCACTCTGTTGGTTGGTCGAGTGCCCAACAAATATAACTGGGTAACCTGGGCAATTGCCCAGGCTTACAGTATTTTAGTCATATCTTTCAACACCGATGTCCGATTGAGACGATTCAAAATACGTTGAAAAGCTAACTCAAATGGATACAACTTTTCTTCAGAGACTATCTTCAAATTTGATCATTTTCCATATCAGAATCTGGTCTTAATATGAGGCTGAAAATCGGTGCAACATTTTCTACTTGAAAGTTGATATATGATAATGTTTTGGCTATATTTCATCCCTTTGACTCCTTTTTTTCATCCAATTGACCTCTAACACTCTTGAATTTTCATCACAAGGTTAGAAACAAGTTTAAAATATTTGCACTTTAGTCCATGAACCATCATTTTCTTCCATTTTGGTCATTTTTCACTTATTTCTTCCAAATTACGTCATATTCATAGAATTGCCACATAAATCAAAATATGAGCGTAATGAGTACATATTGGCACAAAATAAATATACGAGCACATAAAATAAGGAGGGAAAAATATGCATTTTACATTCATCGACTAAATTCAAGGTAACCCTCAGATTCCAAATAACTCTTAGGGTTTCTAGACAAAGGAAATACCAAGAAGCCAATAATCAGGATTTAAAATATTAGAAAGAGAATCTAAAGCGAGTATTAAAACTTGATTTGGACAGTAAACTGTAAAATAAGAAAGATATCACCAGATCCTCTTATTAGAGTTTCAAGAAATAACGAAAAACATTCAAGAAGGCATCATAGTGTCAAGATCTACTATACACGGAGTCAAGAACCTCCTTACGAAGCTCTGATACTACTAGTAGGAGGAGATTCACAAAGTATTAGCTCAAGAACAACAAAAACTGTAAACTACAAATCGAACAAAATAAACTGAAAGGTAAAGAGATTTTATTAATCAAAGCTATCAAGCCAAAAACCACTAGATCACTGCCTCAGCTACTGAAGAACAACTACCATTCAAACGAAATCACAACCAAAGTGAAGATTACAAGGTTTGGATACTCAGACTAAACCCTTATATCACAAATAGATCTACCTTCACTCAAACAACAGTTCACATAAGAACAAGCCATTCAACTCAAATAGAATCACACAAGATTACAACATTTGAAAGAGAAAATGAAATCAACAGAGAGTTTTGATTTCAACAGAGAGAAGAATAGAGAACACAAACGGCGCAGCAAACAGAAAGAGAGAAAAAACCTCAAGCCAAGTACACTGTTAAAACACTAGTAAGCCCATATAAATGAGTCACCCAAAGGTCTTCAATCCAACGGTGTTGGAGGTGACACTTGGCGACATCAGGAGCGTCCATTTCAAAGGTAAGTGAAACACGGCTTTAAGCTTTCTTCAAACACGATTTTTGCACAATATAAGAAATAAGGCAGTCAACTGGTCAATCAATTAAATCCAACTCATGGGTTGTTTGGCATCATTGTGCCACATTCCCTTCAGTATGGATATTAAATCAGAAATTCCAGGCACTTGCATCAGGTCAGTTATAAATGATTTTGGGATAAAGAGCATCTAATTACAAAGGTTAAAAGACTAAGGAGTAAAATTGTATGAGAAAAGGAGTACAATTGAAAGGGAAATTGATTCCTTTTTCTTTTCAAACTTCTTTTGAAAACACTTTGAACCAGTCTTGTTCTATAAATACATACCTTAATCCAGCAATTGAAGAAGGTTCGGACGGTTTAATTATACACATTCAAGACAAGGCTTGCGGAAATCCACCATCCATATACTATACAAGCTAAAGGGGTCTCTTGGGACAATAAACTCATATCAGTTACAAGAAAAGATGGTCTAAAAGGAGAGAAAAATTAAGAGTTCAATCAAGAAGTTAGGGCTTCAAGATTTTTACAAGAACAATGAGGATTTTTGGTGCAGGATCTTCATCTTTTTCCCATTTTTTTTAGAACTCGGTGATGTAATGTAATTCCTTCTTATTTTACTCTTCGACAATGATGTGTAATTAAGTATGTTGACCCCAAAAAATGTTATCAACAGAGACCGGACCCACACATGCACGTGCGAGTCTCGATGAGCATACGTGTACTGGAGAATGTTCGAAAAAGATTCTCGAACCCGAACATAGAAGGAATGCAACGTGATTGTCTTAAGAATCCGGCCACAAGAAACCCAATTTGCCTTTTTGCTTTTTGTGTGTTCTAAGATTTTAAGTCTGTTTTTTGTATTGAAATTTGCATCATCCTCTTTTATTACATGGCTGGGGTATTTATAGTATTACAAATAGAATGATGATCGTCGGATCAGAGTACACGTGGCTTCATCTCCCAGGCCCGGGCATCACATCTTAGCCATCAAGTCCTCTCCCCTATATCTTCACACCCAATTAAATACTCTTACATTGACATGACAAGACAAGAGTTGCTTTATGTAGGAGTCACAT
The DNA here is from genome assembly GCA_019097785.1 of Fraxinus excelsior. Classification (NCBI taxonomy): domain Eukaryota; kingdom Viridiplantae; phylum Streptophyta; class Magnoliopsida; order Lamiales; family Oleaceae; genus Fraxinus; species Fraxinus excelsior. The sequence continues at coordinate 8,206,023 of CM032632.1, forward strand.
CAATCATTCATAAAGATTTCCATCATGACCATATCTTCAAGGACGAGGCTTGGGCTTCATTTGGTTATAAAGGTCTGGGGAGAGAGTTGCGTTGATGGCTGGTAACAATAGTCCCCCAAGTCCATGTGTAATCATTCATGTTTCGCGTGGACTTTCAGCTGTGAAGTTAGAAATTGTAGAGTACCACGGTTAAGAAGGTTCCATCGAACGCCGAAGATCGTTTAAGGCCGAGGCAAATTTATATTAGAACAGGCGAGGCTGAAGTCCTTTAGACGAGGCGAGTTCATATTAGAACTGGCGTAGCTGAAGTCCTTTAGACGAGGCGAGTTCATATTAGAACTGGCGTGGCTGAAGTCCTTTAGACGAGGTGAGTTCATATTAGAACTGGCATGGCTGAAGTCCTTTAGACGAGGCTAAGCTGCCACCCGGATGAGGCGAAACTACAACCCTGGCGAGGTGAAGTTGCAATCCTGGCGAGGCGAAGCTACAACCCTGGCGAGGCGAAGCTGCAACCCTGGCGAGGCGAAGCTGCAACCCTGGCGAGGCGGAGCTACAACATTGGTGAGGTGAAGTTGCAACCCTGGCGAGGCGAAGCTACAATCCTGGCGAGGTGAAGTTCTTTGGAGATTCGCGCCTTTGACATGACACTTTTGCGTATTCCCAATGCTAATTGTGGCATCGAAACGACTTTCAAGTACCGTACAGCCGTCCGCATTTAAGGCGTCATCATGGGCAATTATTAGGTCGTGTGGTATTGGGGGATTCATCCACGCGTAAAGACGCATTTGTACGGAACACGCATCAATCTGAGGCGTTGGCGTACGAATCGTCTGGGATCTATGGCCCAGAATGATGCAATCGTGGAAGCTTCAGATCAACTAGGCTTATAATCCAACGGTCAGGGTTAAGCCCATTATGAGTATATAACATGATGGACCCTACCATTCTCACACTTTACTTTCGCGAATAATTCCTCCAAAGCTCTTAAGGTTTTCTTGCTTTCCAGTCTTCCGGCAACCTTCCGGCGAGTGTTTTCTTGCATTTTAGGTATTTCCTTGCTTCAGTCGCCTTCCCTTCCTTCAATACCATTTCTGCAGTTGTTCCTATCGTTTTTTTTAGTTCATAATGTCAGTCGAGGCGTCTTTGGCCGCTACAGTGGCTAGGAGTGGTGAGGAGTCGGTGTCTGGGGCCTCGGGGGGGTGGTACAGTATGGCCGAGGAGCCCATAGATTACGAGGTGGGGTGGGGGGCAGCCAAGATTCAATCCAATATCACCTCCGCTAAACTAGCCGAACTTAGGGAGCTGTACCGTATTCCCCCCTATGTAGAGTTAATAGTTCCCGACCCCCACGAGAGAGCCTGTTTTCCGAGGCCAAACTGCGTGGCTTTTAGCGAATACCTGCTTAAAGTAGGTGTGCGTCTCCCTCTGCACCCCTTTTTTAGGGCGGTGCTGAGGACATTTATGTTGTCCCCCACCCAAATCCTTCCAAACGGGTGGAGCCAAGTCGTGGGGACCTACTTCCTTTGGAAGGAAGTGTCCCTAGGCGAGGACTTGCCCCTTCATGTATTCGAGGCCCTCTTCCATGCCAGGGTCGTGGGAAAAGACGACTCTAAGGGGTGGTATTACATCACCCCCTGGGGTTCCCATGCCCCCTTCGTAGTTGGACTCCCTTCTTCCATAAAGGGGTGGAAGGAGTCCTGGTTTTGGGTAACGGGGAGGTGGCAGAGGGTTGAGGGAGATGCTGTCCCGGCCTGTACCGCGCCGACCCAGTACTACGAAGCATGTGAGTGTTGGTTTATCCGACTGTGATACATATTTACAGTCTCATGGTTCTAATCTTTTGTCTTTGCTTTACAGACAGCAGCTCGAGGTACGAACTATCCGAGGCTGAGTGGGGTATCATTGAAGACATATACAGACGATCCCCGAAGCTCCGAAGCTTTAATCACCTCATTGAGAAGGATAAATATTTCATTGATTTCGGACTGATGGCTCCCAAGGGTAAGACGCCATCTAACTAGGTGATTTTTGTGAATTATTGGACACTGCTATCTGCTTTAAGCCTTTTCTGATGTTTGCAGACAAGTTTTCCAAGAAGGAGTTCGCCCTGCCTGATATGGCCAGCATTATGAGGGCTACATCCACCGCCGGGGTGAAGACGTTGAAGCCTGGATCCTCTGGGGTGAAGCATGTAAAGTCCAAGTTGGACTGCCTCAGCAAGGAGAAGAATGAAAAGGAGGCCGAGGAGGGAGCCTCGAAGGGGGCTGGAAAGGAGGGCCAGGTGGTAGCCCCCAAGGGTAAAGGCGTGGCTGAAGAGCCACGTGATAAGAAGAGGAGGTTCGGCCCCGGAGGCGGGTCCTCCACAAGTTTTGGGACCACTGTCTCCCATGCTGGGAAAGAGGCGCCTAAGCGGCCGAAGTTGATGCAATCTTCGATCGATGCGTCGCTGGTGGCTCAGTCTCGCCAGATAATCAAGGAGGCGACGGAGGCAGCTGAAGCCTCCAAGAAGAAAATCGAGAGGACCCCAGGGAAGTCCGGGAACTTCCTGGGAGGCAGGGAGGACAAGATCGCTCCTGCACTGATCGAAATGCTTCCGCCCGAGGTGAGGGGGCCACCGAGGGGTTTAATAAATTCTGGACGGAGAGGTGGCAGAATTACGTTGCCACATGCGATGCCGTCGACCTTACTGCCACCTTGGTGAGTCAGTCGGCCAGGGCTTTCGGCGTGGCCTTGGAGTGTCAGACGGTTCTGTCGGACATTCAATCAAGGAACCGGGCCTCGCGTGACGAACTAGTCAAAGTCCAAGCTGAACTAAGGGAGAAAACTGACATGAATATCGAACTCCGAGTTCAGAAGGACGAAAATGATGCGAAGCTGGAGTCAGCCCTGGCCGAGGTTGAGGCGATGAAGAAAGAGGTCCACGAGGCCCAGTGTGAGGTGGCAGCTCTTACGAAGAGGGTGGAAACCTCGGATAACCACCAAAAGGTCACTGCCGAGGCCCTGGAGAAGGCAAACCTAGAGCTAGCTGGGGCTCGAAACGCCAGTAAATTCATGGAGAAGGAGATCAAGTGGTATGCCTCGGAGGTGAAGAAGTACGAAGCGGATGTCGTCGAGGCAGGTGAAATTGCAGTGAGGAACTACATTGCTAATTTTCACCTCACCGAGGAGTACCGTCGTTTCAGAATGTATTGGAGCCGGGTGGCCTACTAGGAGGTCTTTGAAAAGATGGAGGAGGTGCACCCAGGGCTGGATATATCTGCGGTGAAGGCAGAATTCCTTGAAGAAGAGGTTCCCCAGACTCCGGCTGAGGAAGGCGAAGTTGAAGAACTAGATTCTGATGACCTGGCCGCTGAAGTCCCCCAAGCTGTGGAGGCACCTCCAACGGCAATTGAGGCTCCTACTTCCGAGGCTGCAGACCCCCCACCTACCTCTGAACTCTAACTTGTAAATCGTCATGAATTTTATATAAGGCGTTTAGCCTCTTTGTAATGAATTGTCTGAATGAATTTAAATAAAAAAATTTTTTATTTTTATTATAGTAAGGCATTTAGCCTCTTCGTCATGTATCGCCTTATCTTTCATGTTTTGTGCGAGGAGGAGTGCGCAAGGGGGGGGGGGGAGGGAGTTGGGAGGGAAGGGATCGGACTTCGCGTTTAATAAAAAGGGCTCAATCAAAGTAATAAACCAACCGGAGTAAAACCAAACGCAATCAAAGTAATAAACCAACCGGAGTAAAACCAAACGTAATCATGTTCAGCCTCATCCAAAGGAGGCTTGTGTGGACTTCTCCCTTCGATGTTCAGCCTTATCGAAGGGAGGCTTGTGTTAAACGCCTCGGAGTTCAACTGGGGTGGCCTTTTTAAGGTTCCACTCTCTCCTCCGAGGCTCCCACGCTTCCTGGTTTGGTGGATGGTTCATCCAAGCAGGGGCTTCTCCCTTCGATGTTCAGCCTCATCGAAGGGAGGCTTGTGTCAAACGCCTCGGAGTTCAAACGCTCCTCCGGGGCTTCCACGCTTCCCAACATGGTGGATGGTTCATCCACGAGGGGCTTCTCCCTTCGATGTTCAGCCTCATCGAAGGGAGGCTTGTGTCAAACGCCTCGGAGCTCAAACGGGGTGGCCTTTTTTAAGGTTCCGCTCTCTCCTCCGAGGCTTCCACGGCATATTTTTGAAACGAGAATTTTATTCATTTACAAAGGCTGGGGAAACACTTCCAGCAGGGAGGTTACATTCAAAAGCTCTTCATTGATAATACATTCTAAGATGCTCGATGTTCCATGGGTGGGGTTGAACCTTGCCATCCATGTCTTTGATCCAATAGGTGCCTGGCCTAATCTCCCTTTCAATCCGGTAAGGTCCTTCCCAGTTGGGTCCCAAGGTACCCGCTCCTGGTTCCCTCGAGGATAGGAAAACCCTACGGAGTACTAGATCATTGATACGGAAGGATTTCTTCTTCATTTTTGAATTGTAATACCGAGTCATCTTCCTTTGGTAGACAGCAAGCCTTTGCTGAGAATCATTCCTTTTCTCCTCAAGAAAATCGAGTTCACATTTTCGGAGCTCCTCATTTGATATCTCATTGAAGCTCAATCTCCGAGGAGATGGCAATCCTACCTCAACAGGGCTCATGGCCTCGGCGCCATAAGTCATTGAGAAAGGGGTTTCCCCAGTAGGAGTTCTGCTGGTAGTCCTTATTGCCCAAAGGACATGGGGCAACTCATCCACCCAAGCTCCCTTGGCTGCGTCTAGTTTCTTTTTCAAAGTATGTTTAATGGTTTTGTTCACAGCTTCGACTTGGCCATTAGCTTGGGGATGGTGGGGGGAGGAGAAGTGCTTCTTGATTCCCAATTCTTCACACATGTCTCTGACCTTCTTGTTGTCGAACTATCTTCCGTTATCAGAAACAATGGAGTAGGGGATGCCAAAGCGACAAATGATATTTTTCCACAAGAATTTGGAGGTGTTGGCCTCAGTGATCTTTGCCAAAGGTTCAGCTTCCACCCATTTCGTAAAATAATCTATGGCCACTATGGCGAAACTGGCGCTTCCTTTGCTCTTAGGCAAGGGGCCAATAAGGTCCACACCCCCATTTGCTAAAGGGCCAGGGGCTGGATACAGCAGTAAGCTCCTGGGAAGGTTGTCTCTGCACGCTGGAGAAACGTTGGCACTTGTCACACTTACGGACAAATTGGAGGGCATCTTTTTTCAAAGTAGGCCAGTAGTATCCTTGTCTCAGTGCTTTGTTGGCTAAAGCCAACCCTCCGGAATGGTTGCCGCAAACGCCCTCATGAATTTCCCGGAGTACATAATTAGCTTCCTCCCCTCCGACGCACCTAAGAAGAGGCGCGGAGAATCTACGTTTATAGAGGACATCATCAACCAGAAGGAAACGGGCCGACCTTCTTCTGATTCTATATGCCTCTTCCTTATCATCAGGCAAGGATTGGTCCTTAAGGTAGGATATGAGAGGTTGCATCCAAGTAGGAGTACCTTCGACCCACATCATCGTTTCCAATGAAGTGGATGGTTTGGTGAGATATTCAATTGGGACAACTGTTAACAATTCTGAATCCTTGCTACTAGCCAGCTTAGACAAGGCGTCGGCATGTGCATTTTCATCGCGCGGGATTTGACTTAACTCGAATTTGTCAAAGGAAGGGAGAAAACTCATCACCGATTTTAGATAGGAAGCCATGGCCTTGTCCCTGGCCGCGAAGTTGCCGTTTACTTGTCCGACCACAAGCTGGGAGTCGCTGTTGACATGGAGCCTCTTCACTTGCATTTCCTTAGCTAATCTTAAGCCAGCGAGAAGGGTCTCATACTCTGCTGCGTTGTTGGTCGCCTTAAAGCCAAATCGTACGGCACTATTCAATTTGTGACCTTCGGGGCTTACCAGAACCACACCAGCCCCCGAGCCTATTTCACCAGCCGATCCGTCTACATATAAGTTCCATGAAGGAAGGTTGGTGGGGACTACAGCCTCGTCCATTATAGGTGCATTAGTAAATTCCGCCACAAAATCTGCCAAATCCTGACCTTTGATGGCGACCCTAGCCTTAAAAAGGACCTCAAATTCGCTTAGCTCCACAGCCCATTTCAGTAGCCTGCCCGAGGCGTCTGGCTTTTACAGAACTTGCCTGAGTGGGAAATTAGTTAACACGTGTATAGTGTGAGCTTGGAAGTAAGGCCTTAACTTGCGGGAGGCAGTAATCAATGCCAAGGCTAACTTTTCCATGTCTGGGTAACGAGTCTCAGGGGACAACGACGCTTTACTGATGTAATAGACTGGCAACTAGGTTGATCCTTCTTCTCTTGTTAGGACAGCACTTATAGCATCGAGGGAAACAGCTAAATATAGCTGCAAGACCTCTCCAAATTTGGGCTTTGATAGGAGGGGGTTTGTCCTAGGTGCCTCTTCAATCCCAGGAGAGCCTCTTCGCACTCTTCATTCCATTGGAATTTTCGACCTCCCTTCAAAACCTTGAAGAATGGGAGACACTTATCAGTGGCTTTCGAAATGAAGCGGCTGAGAGCGGCTACTCGGCCCGTTAAGCTTTGCACTTCTTTGGGTTTCTGAGGAGACTTCATCTCAATTAACGCTCGGATCTTCTCAGGGTTGGCCTCAATTCCTCGCTGATGGACCATGTATCCCAGGAACTTGCCTGAAGCCACTCCGAATGCGCACTTCAGGGGGTTCAACTTCATGTGATATTTACGTAAGATATCGAAGGCTCCGCTGAGGTGGGTTATATGCTCTTCTACCTTCAAACTTTTGACTAACATGTCGTCCACATAAACTTCCATAGTGTTACCGATCAAGTCCGCAAACATCTTATTTACCAACCTCTGATACGTTGCTCCGGCGTTCTTTAACCCAAAGGGCATCATTTTATAACAGTAGAGGCCTCGATCTGTGATAAATGAGGTGTGCTCTTCATCCCTTGGGTACATGGGAATTTGATTGTAGCCAGAATAAGCATCCATGAAGCTCAGGGACTCGTGTCCAGCGGTGGAGTCTACTAGTTGGTCAATCCTAGGGAGTGGGAAACTATCTTTTGGGCATGCTTTGTTAAGATCAGAGAAATCGATGCACACTCTCCACTTCCCGTTATGTTTCTTTACCAGGATTGGGTTGGAAATCCACTTCGGGTAGAGGGCTTCCCTGATGAAGCCATTATTAATCAGTCTCTGAACTTCCTCTTTCAAGGCCTCATATCTTTCCGGGTTCAAGGCTCGCCTTTCTTGTCTATGCGGGGCAACTTTAGGGTCTATTTTCAAGTGATGGCAACTGACTCCAGGGTCGATGCCCACCATGTCCCCATGCCTCCAAGCAAAGACATCATGGTTCTTGCACAAAAATTCTTTAAGTTCATCCTTAAACCTTGGGGCAACACTTTTACCAACCTGTAACTGCTTGGTAAGGTCTTTTGGATCGATAGGGAAACTCTCTAGTTCTTCCATGGGAGCCGCCTGGGGATTAATTTCAGTAATTCGTGGATCAAGTTCATCGAGTGTTGGTAACTTAAGGCTACAAGCGCCTGTTACCATATTCATATCCCTAGGCTCAGCTTTCCTTATGGAATTAAGGTAGCACTCCCTGGCTCCTCTTTGGTCTCCCCTTACCGTTGCCACCCCTTTATCAGTTAAAAACTTCATGCACAAATGGTGAATGGAGGTAATCGCTCCCAAGTCCTTCAACGCGGGCCTTCCCAATACCCCGTGATAGGCAGATCTGCTGTCCACTACTAAAAATTCCATGAAGTTCATCATTGACAAGGGGGGGGGGTCTCCCATCTCCACCGCCAGGGTAATCTTGCCTCTGGGTATGATACTGTCTCCAGTGAAACCAAACAGAGGTGTGCTGGTGGGGGTCAGTTCGTGGTCCAAAATCATCTTATCAAAGGTGGATCCGAAAAGAATGTTCACCGAACTGCCGTTGTCTACCAGCATTCTTCTCAATCCGTTCCTCGCTATTACGGCCCTCACGACTAGAGCATCGCAATGGGGGTAATGAATACCCTTCGAATCCTCATGCGTGAATACAATGGGATGTGATTGGTTCCTTCGAGAGCCGTCGCCCACAATATAACTAGTCGAAGGAAGGCCCCTCGCCTCTCGAATATAATTCCTCTGTGAGTTTCGAGTTTCTCCTCCTACGTATAGGCCTCCGAAAATTGTGTCGATCTCATGGATTGGGACGTCCTCTAATCTGCTTCGGCGGTATCTCCACTGATGGTCCCCCAAGCCCCTATGCCTTTCCTGTTCTCTCCCACGAGGAGACGTTTCCCTATGACGGGAAGGGGCCTCATCTCCCCCAGGCCGTTGATCTCGCCTGGGAGGGGGCCTGCTCCTGGGCCTGGAGGTATTCCGGTTGTTGCTCCTGGGACTCGGATTTCTGGGATGCAGGGCTATGTCTCTACAATCCTCAGTGGCGTGGCTGTAAGAGCGGTGATATGTGCAATACTCCTGGGAGTTAGTTCTTCCCTGGTTTGAACTTCTTCCCCGGCCTCGCCCTCTACGGGGGGCCTGTTGTGTTGACGTGTTTTCTTGGGTGCCAGTGGCTGGTACATCCTCATAAGCCAAAGTGGGTACAGCATTCAATGTGGCTGTGGCAAGTGCTTGGCCTGAACCATGGGAAACTTCAACGCTGGGCTGGCTCCATTGCTGATCCATTAAGTGGGAGGTTGGACCCCTCCATCGCCTGTCTTTGTTGAGGCTGTAGGCCTCTGCTTGCCCTATTTCTGTGTTCTATTAGTTCTTCATTGATGATTTCCCGCCGCATCATTTCCAACAGTGCATCGTAGGTAGCAGGATCTTGATTCTGTACATCCCTCCAAAACAACGTGTTCATGTTTAGGCCTCATCTTAGGGCGGATAGAGCCTCGCGATCTGTAACTTGTACGCAACAGGTCATTTCATCTGTAAAGCGGGATAAAAAGCTTTTCAGAGTTTCCCCGGGTTGTTGTCTCATGTCTTGGAGGCGCTGAATAGGGGCCTCGCCTTCTTTGCTTACTGCGAATCTCTTTAGAAAGATAGTTTTGAATTCTGGCCAACTTCGAATGCTCCCTGGCGGTAGCCTACTATACCAAATTTCTGCGGCTCCACTCAAAGTTAGGTGGAAGGCTCTACACTTCACAGCTGGGGTGGCACCTCGTAGGCTCATGTGCGTCTTATAGCTGTTCAAGTGCTTCGCTGGATCGCCTCTCCCATCATACTTTGGTATTTTAGGCATCACATAGTGGCTCGGAGCCTGGGCGTTCCTTAATTCTCTCGAGAATGGCAAGTTGTCATCGTCATCATCCAAATCACAGGATCTCTGCGGACCGTCTGAATCATAATTAGCTTTTGCTCCATACCTAGGTGGTTGTGGGGGCAGTCTAGCCTGGGGTTCAGCCTCCTCTTCCCTCCTGTGTCCACGACGAGGCGGTATAGCACGGGGGGCATTTTCTTGCCTTTCCTCCGGCTGCCAAGTGTCAGGAGGTGGGGGCGATGGTCTATTTCTTGGAGCTCGTATTCCCTGTCCAAAAGGTTCTGCCTGGTATCCAGCCTCCTCCTCCCTGAGATGTCCACGACGAGGCGGTACAGCGCGGGGGGCATCTTCTTGCCTTTCCTCCGGCTGCCAAGTCTCAGGAGGTGGGGGGCGTTGCCTACGCCTAGGTGCTGGGCTTAGTCTATCAAATACACTGGCAGACCTCTGGAGCCTCGGTTCTGATTCGTATTCAATAGGATAGTTATTCCCCATGTCGAACGGGGTCTCGGTAGGTCGGTCAGAAGCGTAATTGGAAGAGACGTCGATTCCCACTACCCTTTCCATTGGGCTTCCTTCTCTAGGGCGCCTGGGAGGGCCGGTGCTTTGGCTTGGTCCCTCGTCAGGTCTGTACTGTTCCTGAGGAACATAAGGGGAAGGCGGGGGGCCTCCCTGACCATGCATGTGCATCAACAGTTCTTGCATTGCCAAGTTTTGGTTGGTAATGCTCCTCATATGAGCTGTCATGGTCGCCATTTCTCTAGTTAACTGGGCCGTTAACCTTCTGCCACCTCGTCTGTGATGGTGGTGGGGTCGACGTCGGACCGCCGGGGCCTCAGTTTCGGTTTCTCTATTCCGCCTGGAAGGAGCTTCCTCGTTCGAACTCATATTGCTTGAAACAACTCTGGGGGCTTCCTCTTGCTCCTTTTTCAAGAGCAAATCCTACTTAAAGGGGGATGCCGGTCAATACCTTTTCGAAGAAAGCTTTTTCCACAGGATTGTTCGTGGTTTTTTGTGTGCGAATTTCCCACAGACGGCGCCAATCTATTGACCCCAAAAAATGTTATCAACAGAGACCGGATCCACACATGCACGTGCGAGTCTCGATGAGCATACGTGTACTGGAGAATGTTCGAAAAAGATTCTCGAACCCGAACATAGAAGGAATGCAACGTGATTGTCTTAAGAATCCGGCCACAGGAAACCCAATTTGCCTTTTTGCTTTTTGTGTGTTCTAAGATTTTAAGTCTGTTTTTTGTATTGAAATTTGCATCATCCTCTTTTATTACATGGCTGGGGTATTTATAGTATTACAAATAGAATGATGATTGTCGGATCAGTGTACACGTGGCTTCATCTCCCAGGCCCGGGCATCACATCTTAGCCATCAAGTCCTCTCCCCTATATCTTCACACCCAATTAAATACTCTTACATTGACATGACAAGACAAGAGTTGCTTAATGCAGGAGTCACATCAATCATTCATAAAGATTTCCATCATGACCATATCTTCAAGGACGAGGCTTGGGCTTCATTTGGTTATAAAGGCCTGAGGAGGGAGTTGCGTTGATGGCTGGTAACAAAGTAATTAGTTAAGATGAACAATTATAATATATTGTTGAACCTTAATTTTAATTAAAAAAATTAAATCTTCAATTGATGTTGTGATTTGTTTTTACTTCTATTCTTAATGCTTTGAATTCATTGGCCAATAATTCATTGATTTATGAGCGATAATTACATTGAAAAACAAATCATTTGCTCAAACCACGTAGTAAAAGATTGCAATTTGGATAAAGATAGGTACACACACACGCTTTATGGTTGACGTAATCATTAAATGAATTTTTTGATGATTAAATGCTATTGATTAAGGCTTGATTGAATTCACATAGAGATATGGTAGATTGACTTAATTGGGTAAGATTGGTTTGGACTTATGAGAGATAAATTACTTAAGTTAGAAGAATTCGATCGAGTACACATAATTAGTTGTTTTAAAAATTGGTGATTGAAATTAAGGTGATAGCTATGGCGAACTCGCAAATCCTAATACTTAAGCCATCATTTAAAAAAAAAAAAAAAAAAAATTGATCGTTTTTGTTGATTTATAGTATTTATGATAAAAATCAAAACACTTTTATTTGTTTTCAGTCGAATTGGAGCTATGAGTAATTGAACTAATGGTTGGATAGTAATTCTCTTGGGAACGATAATACGGACTCATACATTCATTTTATTATTTGTTATGTATACTTGCACGATATAAAATCAACAAGTTTTTGGTGACATTATTGGCGATAATTTTTATTTAATATTTGTTAAATTATTTCTTACTTTTGTTTTTTTTTGTTCTTTTTTACTTGATCTAATTTTTGTTTGTTTCATTGACACGGAACTAAAAGAAGTAAGAGAACAACAAAAACATGCAATGATTGATCCCGGCTTAGATGACCATGTCTTCGCCATGAATGGATGTATTCCACCAGCCGTATTCGATGACAATGGCATGTTTGTAGGAGAGATCTTTTCGATCAATGGATATGATCCACTTGTTGTACTTGATGATGGTGATAGGCTTGTAGGAGATGTCTTTACCATGAGTGGATATAATACACCTATCTTACTTGATAAGGATGACTTGCTAGTTGGATTAAATATTGCATCCATTGTTTATGATGAGAGGAGATCGACTTGTGTATATTGTAGGAACGTTGCATTATACTGAAAATACTTAATATTTGATACTCTAGAGGAAGTGAAGAAAGCTATTTTTGATAATCCATATAAAGAAAATGATGATGACGACTTGTGGGAGATCTCTTCGCCATGCTAAATAATAAAAATATTGAAGCTCAAATAAATTTGAATGAGCCAAATAACATGCTTATGGAGTATCTCTTCACCATTCAACCCGTGGAATCAACAACGAAAGAAAAAGAACACGTAAAAACAGAGGAATTAATCATGATGGAGCCAAATGAATTAGTGGCATTAAAGAAATGGAATTAGTATGTAAATCTCTAATTTTATTAATTTTGTGATTAAAATTGATGAGGAGATCAATATATTCTTAGTTGAGTTCGAACCGGATAATTTAGGCAATTAGTATCATACTCAAGAAGGCAAAGTAAGATCTTGGAGGATGTACTAAATGTGATGTAACGACAATCTAAGTAAGTTAATCAAGACCTCCAAAACTTTATTCAAAGTGTCATGAAAATATCGTTGCTCAAAGTTAAGTTTGAGACTATAAATCCAGAACTAATGGGAGGCAACCCATATTTTAACACTTAACTTTTTAATTTTGTATTATTGCATTGCATATAGAAAATATGATTGCATATTACACTAGGATTTAATTTTCCAAGTTTTAAAAAAAAAAAAAAAAAAAAAAGCTGAGTTTGACCGCAGTCAACCCATTGTAAAACTTGACCCTCTATTATCTCGTGCAACCAAGGATTTGCAAACCGCGATCAAGTTGCGGTTGACCAAAAAAATCAAAAAATATATTTAAAAAATTATATATTTTCTTTCTTTTATAAAACTAAAAAAAAAAATCGAAAATTTATTTTAAAAATTAAAAAAAAAAATTTGTTTCTTTTTTGTAAGTCATAACTAGGTTACAATCAGCATTCCAAATTCAATTAGCATAAACTTGCATTAGAGTAAGTTGGTGATTATTTTTCTTGCATTAGACATCAAAAGAAGATAAAAATCAAGTGCAAAAAGAGAAATATTGTATACACAGCAGTGTTCTAAAATGCGCGAAAATGCGCCGCCTAGACGCGAAGCGCAGAGAAAACGCGCCGAATTGGGGGTATGCGGGTAAAAATGCGGTCAAACTTTTTTGTTGACCGCCTAGGCGAGAATTGGCGGCTCAATGCGCGCCTAGGCGCGATTAGGCGAGATTAGGCGCGTTCATTCTGGATTAGGCGCGCTTCGTTAATGGATTGCTAACAATAGTCCATAACATTATAATTATAAATACCAAGCCCAAGCCCAACTTTAAAAAACCCAAGACCAATAGTCCATATAACATTATAATATTAATTATAAATACCAAGCCCAAGCCCAAGCCCAAGCCCAACCTTAACAAACCCAAGACCCGGTCCATCACCTACCCATTACAATTTACAACAAAGCAGACCGTTTTTTTACCCTATTTAGAAATTAGAAATCGAAAACTCTCCCTACTCCAGCTCCGTTCTCCTCCTCTGAGCGCCTTCAGCGATTCTCCTTCTCCGTTCCATTTGAGGTCTTCTCCAACTGGTTTGGAACTCGAACAGGTTAGTTTTCGATTTTTATTTTTTCCCTTCTTTGAGGTGGTGGTTTGAGGTGGTTCGATTTTGGCTTGGTGGCGTCGGTTGAGCTGTTGACAGTGGAGGTGTTGAGGTGGTTTGGTTTTGGCTTGGTGGCGTCGGTTTTGAGTTGTTGGCAGTGGACTTGGTGGTTTGGGTAGTGAGTTGGTCTCGGTTTGGAGTGGATGGTGGTTGGCTTGGTGGTTTTTTGGGTAGCCTCGGTTTGGTGTTTTGAGGTGGTGGTGGAGTTGTGTTGAGATGGTGGTATTTTTTCCCTTCTCATTTGCAATTTGGCCTCTGTTTTGAGTGGAAAGTGTCTTCTTCATCAAACTCATGATCTCCACCTGATTTACTCTTATGATAAACTTGCCTCTGTTGGTGATGTGGTTATTGTTGGTGATGTGGTTTGTTTCTAAAATATGAAAAATGTAATAATTTTGAGTCTCAGACTCGATTTTCATAGTAGTAGATTGCTGGAAAATTTTGTGCCTTGGTTTTTTGGAAGTTACAAGTTAATCAATTGCCTTATATGTTGCAAAATGTAATAGGTATGCAAAAGCAGATTTCAGATTTCATGGTTTCAGCACTAGATTCTATCTGTTCATTTCAGCACTGGATTCTATCTGTTCATTTCAGCACTGGATTCTATCTGTTCATTTCATTGTATTAGTGTGAATTTCATTGTATATCTATATGTTGATTCTGTTCTGGACTTGCAAATCAATTATGTTGTTAATTAGTGTGCATTTGTCTAGGAAGTAATGGAGAGAAATGATTCTTCAGTGGCCTCTAATCCTAGTTTTGAAGATAGTGATTTGAAAAAAGGTTATGGGGACATTGGATGGGAAACTGGAATTCTTGAAGATCCTACTAAACCTAATAATGTGAAATGCACATTGTGTGGTAAAGTTACAAAGGCAGGAATTAATAGGCATAAAATTCACATAGCGGAAATTAAAGGAAAGGGTGTGAGACCATGTCCTAAAGCTAGCAAAGGGCAAAAGATCAAGTGCCTTGAAGCAATTGAAGAGAATACGTCTAAAAGGTTAGAGAAGGCATTGAATGAGGCTAAATTGAGGGATGATGTAGTTATTTCTTCTTCTACACGTGAGGAAGAAGATGATGAAATTTCTATAATTGAAGGAGGGTCTAGGAAGAGGCCTATTCGTGTTGGTCCCATGGATAATTTTTCAAGGCCAATCAAGGTAGATGGTGTTAATGCAAGTAAAATAACGAAACAACAAAATATCTATGATGCAATTGCTAAGAAAAGGGCATTAAAAGTTCATCAATATTTGGCAAGATGGGTATATGGGTATATGAAGTTGGAAAGATGTGTGTGAATTGTAAATTGGGAACCACATTTCTTTGTTCAAAGGAAACTAATGATAATGCTCACACTGCTCAATACATATTTGACTATGTCAATGAATGTATTAAAGATGTTGGAGAGGAAAACGTGGTTCAAATTGTAACCGACAATGCTTCCAATAATATGGTCGCTGCAAATTTGTTAAAATTACATCGTCCTACCATCTTTTGGACATCGTGTGCAACTCACACATTGAACCTTATGCTTGAAGGAATCTCTAAACTTCCTACCTTCAAGGGAGTGATTAAGAAGGCAAAATCATTCACAATTTTCATCTATGCACATCTCCCAAGTATGAGGTGTTCAAGCATGTGGTGGCCTCTTGTGGTTAAATTCTGGTTTGTACCTATCCTTGGAGGATTTGTATGAAACTTATGGATAATATACTGAATATATGAAGCCTTAAGAGAGTGGTAAATGTGACTAATGCTTAAGGGTAAAGGAATTGACCATTACAAGAACAATCAACAAGCATGATGTATATTAAGCATGAAGTGTCCCTTGTAGTAGAAATCTAATTTCACCTCCATCCTTGTAGGTACAAATCAAGTGTCCTTAACTTATTTTAATGTCTTTACAATCCATCTTACCTACCCTAAGATCCCAAAACATTTTATGTCATTAATTCTTTAACCGTTCATTTAATTACTTACCCGATTGACACCTACTTCCCGATCGATTGTAACAATTTGCACCTATATATATATATATATATATATATATATATATATATATATATAACCCATGTTATTGCATAGTGATCATGTCAATCTAGGGTTTATGGTGATCTCGATCAATCGAACATAAAGCTTAAGACTTTATCGATACTAATTCCGGATTTTGTAAAATTTCCATTGCTTAACAAACCAATCTCCAACACCTAGATTAACCAAATTTTTCTATCATCACTCAATGTAAAACTTACCACTTAGGTCAAGGAGCGGAAGACTAACACCCTATAAAAATCTTAGCACCTCGACTATCGAGTGCATCATTTAAAAGAAAGTAATCAAAACATTTAATGCAAATGACATTATCAAGCATGAAATGCATGAATTATATTAGCCAAATGTGATGTGAATTACATCACCGCAACAAAATGATGTTGCTGAAAGGAAAAATCGCACCTTAAAAGAAATGATGAATGTAACGCTAATAAAATCTGGGTTACCTCTGAACATGTGAGGGGAATCTGTGTTCTCAGCAAATTACCTTTTAAATAAGGTACCCCGAAAGAAATTGGAAAATGCCCCTTATGAGTTATGGAAAGGAAAAAAGTGTTCCTATAAATACTTACGAGTATGGAGGTGTCTTGCTAAAGTAGTTGTCTCAACACCAAAGAAGGTGAAGATAGACCTGAAAACTGTAGATTGTATCTTCATTGGATATGCACAAAACAGTAGTGCTTATCGATTTCTTGTGTATGAATCTAAAATCTCATATATATATAAAAATACGATAATGGAATCGAGAAATGTTTCGTTCTTTGAACATGTATTTCCATACAGGTCCAAAGAAGAGGCAAGCTCTTCTAAACGGACATATGAGACTATGACTAAAAATAGTCAGAACCAAGAACAAGAAGAGGATGTTGAGATTGAACCAAGACGTAGCAAAAGGAAAAGGATAGAAAATTCTTATGGTCCAAATTTTCTGACCTATATGCTAGAAAGTGAACTTAAAGCTATTAAGAAATTGTGAACTTCTCAGAAGGACCTCAATGGAAAGAGGCCATTAAATGTGAAATAGATTCCATTTTCGTGGAAGCTAATGGATCTTCCTCCAGGAAGTAAACCACTAGGCTATAGATGGATTTTCAAACAAAAAATGAAAGCAGATGGAACTATTAAAAAGTATAAGGCCAGATTAGTAATAAAAGGTTACAGATAACGGAAAGGCCTTGATTACTTTGATATATATTCTCCAATAATGAGAATAATATTTATTAGGATGATACTTGCAATTGCTGTTAATCTTGAAGTACATCAAATAAATGTTAAGACTACCTTTTTGAATGGAGATTTAGATGAAGATATCTCTATGGAACAACCCGAGTGGTTTTCATCTCCAGGACAGGAAAATAAAGTCTATAAATTGGTGAAGTCATTATACGGCTTGAAACGAGCACCAAAACAATGGCATGAAAAATTTGATAATGTCATGATGAAAGATGGATTTAAAATCAACGAGTGTGAGAAATGTGTCTACATCAAAGACACTGAAAATGGCTATGTCATTTTATATCTTTACGTTGACGACATGTTTATTGTTGATAGCAACGATAAGATGATTAAATCCACTAAAAATATATTAAATTCGAGATTTGACATAAAAGATATGGGTTTAGCTGATGTTATACTTGAAATAAAAATTCCAAGAACGTTAGATGAGCTCGTTCTAAGCCAGTTACATTATGTGGACAAAATTCTAGAAAATTTCAGTAAGGATGATACTGGCATGGCTAGAACACCGATAGATACAAATCAACATCTATCCAAGAATAAAGGTGAAAGCATTTCTCAAATAGAATATTCGAGAATTATTGGAAGTCTGATTTACTTGATGAGTTGTACAAGACCATACATAGCCTACACAGTCAGTAAACTAAGTAGATATATGAGTAATCTAGGAGATGATCATTGTAAATAAATAGTAAGAGTACCGAGGTACCTAAGATTTACTCATAATTTTGGACTGCACTATAGAAGATAACCAGTAGTCATTGAAGGACATAGTGACGCTACTTAGATATCTGATATAAAAGACTTAAAGTCCACTAGTGAATTTGTGTTCACACTGGGAGGTGCATCCATATTATGGAAGTCCTCTAAGCAAAATGTTATAGCCAGATCTACAATGAAATCTGAGTTTATAGCTCTAGATAAATATGGTGAAGAGGTTGAGTGGTTACGCAACTTCTTAGAGGATATTCCAAGATGGTCAAAACATGTGCCAACAATTTGCTTATATTGTGATAGTCAATCAGCAATTGGAAGGGCACAGAGTAACATGCATAATGGTAAGTCTAGACATATACGTCGTAGACACAATACTATAATGCAACTACTCTCAACTGGAGTCATCACTATTGACTACGTAAAGTCAAAGGATAACATTGTGGATCCGCTAACCAAAGGGTTAAATAGAGAGTTAGTTGAAAAATCATCAAAAAGAATGGGACTTAAGCCCTTGAATGGATAAGTTAAGACAAAGGAAACCCAACTTAGTTAACTGGATATCCCAAGATCTAGGTTTAAAGGGACAACCTAATTGTAAAGATTTAATAGAATCACTGCGGAGGATATTACCTCATGTCCATTCCTATGATGTAACAGTGATGCCTGTACAGATGAAGGATAAGCAATAGGTTTTTAATGATTCTTATGTGTCGAAAATCGAGCCAAATAATACGGGTTACTTGTAATAAGAAATGACATATGTGAGAGAAAAGTGGGCCGCTTCTAAGGGGATTGTGTGGGAGCACAATTCTTGTGAACTCTCACTGAAACAGGCGTATGTTCATGGCCAAAATGAACATAATAATGAGAACTGAAATGTGTTAGGAATAATCATGTGTAGAGTATATCATCATTTACATAAACGGCAGAACAGTTCAAAGACATCGCGTCTACTGGTTATCCAGTAAAGTAAATATGCTTTCACAAGGGAAGGTTCAAAGGGTAACACCTACCTATCCTATGTAGGTTTCAACCATTGAACTATATTTACAATGTGTCACATTCATGTATCGCTCCCAATTTTCATTCATGTGGGGGATTGTTGAAAAAAATTGAGTTGTGGCTGACTTTGGCACGAATTTTGAGCAGGACCCGTTCGGCTATTTTAGAAGATAAAAGTTGATTTGTGTTCTCCTCCATCAGTACATCGAAATCATATACTTCTCAAAAATGATGCTTGAGTAAATAAGAAATTGAAACTCAAAGTATGTCATGTGAAATGAGTTTATGTTGGTAGGAAAACTAAAAAAAATAAGTTTGTCCTACATAAGAAGTGGATGAAAACTAAAACCACTTTATAAGGGATTACACTTTTGAATGATGTAATCATGTGTAGCATAGAAGCTCTCTCCACGTACACGCAGGGGTGGTGCAAATCACGGACCGAAAGGGCTTCGAACCTTGAACTTGTGTGCGGGCGCAACCTGCGTACACGAATGTTGGACCAGATTGACCAAAAATTGACCCCTTAGAAGAGCCTACAATTTGCTACATTTTTTTTATTTTTCAACTGATTTTTCATTTTCTGAAATAGTTGAAACTCCCAAAACTCCTCTTGTAATTGCCGTTAGTTAATGGGCAAGTTACCAATTTTATAAGCCTATAAGTGACTCGTTTTCCACTTTTCTCAACACGTCGAAAATCATCTGCATACAAAATTTATGTCTTCATAAAGTCCTTGTTCAGTTCATTTGCGTACAATTTCGATTTTTATCCAGTTAGTGATATAGTTAAGGCACAAAATCGGTTCGCTATAGTAGTATCTGTGGTGCTCGAAAACTACTGGTTCTACCGGTGTATCCTGGAAATGGACGCTCAGTTTAAACCTCAAGCACAGACGGTAAGGGAGCGAATCTGTTTTAAGGAAACTGTGTATAACACAAGCCTCGGGTTATAAGTTTTTTTTTGTCACTCGTTTATGCAAATATATATTTTGCATCGCTACTTACAATTTTATTACTTGTTATACTTTACTACAATTTGACACATTATTGAATCTGCTAGAGTATTAAATCCGGTATGTATAATTGAATCTGTTGTGTTCATAGTTGTTGAATCTGCTAGTGCATATCCGGTAAGTGCATATCATGTTAACGACTAATATGGTGTGAGTCTTCCATTTATGGCAGAATTTCAATTCAGTAAGGCGTGGTCACGCCTTAAGTAAAATACACTAATATAGTATCTATTCTACATATCTGGTACTCCATTAGTAAATCCAATATTCTGTTTCGTTAAGCTTGTCCAATAATATCCAACAGAAAGAAGGTCGGTTGCAATATAGACTGAAAACTACCTCTAAAAATAAAAATCCAAAAACAGAAGAATGGACGCAATAAAAGAACAAAAATCATACAAAATGTGTTCAGACGGTAACAAAATAGTAATAAGCATTATTTTTGTTTGACTAACCCTTAGATGCTGAATTTGGGTTTAAATTTACAGCGAGTGTTATCATCCTAGTTAAAGCTTGAGAATTCAGGCTTACAGAAAATCATCATGTATCGAGATAGTGATTAATAAAACCGAACAAAACATGAGCGTACGTGAATGGAAAGAGTATTGTGTAATCAACATTAGAATAAACACCTCGAGTATTTGTTCGATTTCACAAACAAGAATGTCTCCTTTACAAACATATATTTTCAATGGACTTTTTTGCATCGCGTTGCTCCTTTCTTCACATTAAAAAATTTTAGTTGCAGGTGAAGACAATGGATGGTACTATATTATAGGACGTTGTGCATCAACAGTTGCAAAATGCAACAAAGAATGCCAAGATATGGGATATAAGCCGGGGACGTGTATTTCAGAAGGTGAATTTGATCCTGAATATTGCCGATGCACTCGTAATTGATCTAAATAACGTCTGTTTGACGATTATGTGCTGAATAAAAATGTTTAAACACTCTAAAAAAAGACACCCTCAAGCATTTGATAGAAAAATAAGTTTGGGGTGAGCATTCCACGAGAGAGAGGAAATAATTGATTATTAAGGATAAAAAATATAACCAACTTAAAAAATTCATGATGATTAGAATGAGTATAAACAGACACACATTATCAAGCATAGAAAAAGTAAAGAGTTAGTTTTAGTTGTTTTTATATATTATTAAACGATTTTAATACTTGAGGTGAGTTCGAACAAAGATATCCAATGCATTTATATTTTGCTTGTTTCCGTGTGTTTAGTAGATAGTGTTGATTGGGATGAACAATAGTTTAAGTTTTGAGGTATTTGATAAGCCGTGCTTATATTTTTATTCAATTATATGTAAATTGATAAATTATATACTTAATTTGTGTAAATAATATTAATTGTAGGAAAGCTTTCAACTTAGATACAATTGGTGCGAAAAATGGGCTATTTGTAGTTTAATTGGAATTGATTCGGAGTAATTGAAAATTAACTGGATTGCAAGTGATCAATTGGAACTATTAATGAAGTACTTAGGTAAAAATTTGTAAGTTTCGAGAGTTAAATTCGACATTTAAAAAGTACGAGTACTAAATTACAAATTTCAAGAACTTGCTTCGGGTCAATATAAATGATTTTTGGATGAAGAGAACCTAATTTCAAATTTTTTGAAGACTGGTGACTAAAATTGCCTGAGAAAAGGAGTCCAATTGAAAAGGGGAATTGTTTCCCTTTTTTCTCAAACCTTTTTTAGAAACCAATTTGAACCAAATTTTTGCCTAAATTCAACAATTGAAGGAGGGTTGGAGCTAAATGGGCCTCTTGGGACATTAAAGTCATATCAATTACAAAAAAGATAGCTCAAAAAGAGAGAAGAAATAAGAAATCAATCAAAAAGTTAGGATTTCAAAGTTTTACAAGAACAATGATGATTCTTAGTGCCTTTTTTTCCCCTTTTTTTCTCCAGACCCCAATTATATATATACTTTAATTTTTCTTGTTTTATTCTTTTCTCATGATGTGTAATTATAATTACTCATTCTAAACGATTGTAATTTAGTTTTGAATCTTAATTTTAATTAAAAGGTTTTAAATTTTAATTGATGTTGTGAATTATTTTACTCTATTCTTAATTATTTGAATTAATTTGCCACTAATTCATTGTCTCGCTGAAAGACGGATTATTTATTTAGACCACATTGTAAAAGTTTGCAATTTAGATAAAGATGTAAACATACACTTTATGAGTGTCGCGATCGTTAAAAGAATTATTTGGTAATTGAATGCTCTTGATTTAGGTTTAATCTTATTCACATAGAGATATGGTGGGTTGACTTAATTGAGTATGATTGATTTGAACTAGAGAAAGATAAATCAATTAATTTAGAAGAATTCGGGTACACATCATTAATTATTTTAAAAATTGGTTATTGAGATTAAAGTGATAGTTATGGTAAACTCATGAATTCTAGCACTTAAATCATCATTAAGAAAATTTATTATTTTCGTAGATTTATAATATTTAGGATAAAAGTTAAAACACTTCTATTTGTTATAAATCGAATTGGAATTAAAATAGTTGAACCAACGGTTAGATATCACTTCTCGTGGGAACAATAATTCTAACTCATATTTTCACTTTATTACTTTTACAATTCGAACACTTGTAGGATATAAAATCGACAATAAATCTTGAAATCTACCATAAATCAAGAAATCCTTAACTTTTACTCATCACAAGCAAAATAGATTCTTCATCACATTTCTCTCTGTCATATTTCGCACTTGCCATATATTTCGTTTGCTCCAATACACCAATCCATATGATGCTATGATACAACTTGTTGAGAATGACGACAAATTTTCTTTATTTGTCCACACACTTTTTTATTGCTTAGAGAAAAATAACCGACAAGAAATAATATGGAGAAAAAAATTGTGAACCGTCTAAGCTTTCTACGTGGAGAAAATTTATTACAAACATATTCACCCGAATCCTCAAGTATTGTTGGAAAGTATACTAGCTTTATCGCACCCACCAATTTCTATTATTTAGTAACTCACAAAAAAAAAAAAAATTCAAAATGTTATACTTCCAATTTTGGATAATGTCATTTGTACACTTTTTTTTATACATCATTGTTGACATTATCTTAGTTGTCAACAAATGATTGAATGAAAAAAATATATTTTTTAAAATGTTCAATGATGTATTATCATGTAGTAAAGTGTAAAAGATGATGTGCACAATGATGTACACATAGCATGACTTTACAATGTTTTCCCATAAAAACTCCCTAATGAAGTGCTAAAAATAAAGAGACGACAAATCTATTTATAATAAAGAATGGTGCTTGAAAAGTTGCCCCCGGGCACATCCCAACTGGCAAAAGACGAAGCTCTTAGTTGCTGGCAGTTCAGAGGTCGCAGGTTCGATTCGTTGGGCTCTTGGAACGCAAGCTCTCTCCTAGAAGGCATGAATTCTCCTAGAAGGCAAGGTGTTACATGTGTTAACTCGCTCGGCACTTTAGCAGATCAGTGGGGGGCTCTGGTCCCTGGCCAATTTGTGGCACATCCAGCAATTTACCTGGTCTGCATCTTAAGGGGCCAAGGCGTAGGCCACAGGATTAGCCGTCGAATGTAGCACCTAAGTATTAAAAAAAAATGGTGCTTGAAAGGACTCCAAAAATTCGGACTTCTGCCAATTGAATCCTTCTGAACTTCAATAAGATATATTTATTAATTACTTTCCTTTATCTCCTAATTACCAATTGGAGTCCTTTTACTTTGGCACCTCTGAATCAAAATCTCAGCCGATACAACAAAGGTCCACCACATAAAATGGTATGGTCCACCACCATAGGGATGAACACAAATAATATAGTATTATTACAAGTCAAGTAGTAAGGGTTATTTCTATCACATTGAACCTTCTTCGTAGGATCTCCAGTCATAAAAGGTTGGCTTACTCTTGAAGGTAACTTCCTTGTGCGCTTAAACCCATCCACTCGTTGATTTATGTATGTCCATGGACTTCAATTTATTCTTGTTCCTCTTGGACAATAATTTGGTACCATAATATGTAAACTCTTATTCTCTGCCTATACATTTGCACATCTGGAAAATCTTCTAAAAATATTTCAAAATATCAAAGTCACGTCAAGTAAAATAAAATAAACACGTGAAATTTTTAACATTGACTTTTAGTCACATATTTGGGCAGATACATCCATTGAGCTCTTGTATTTCACGTGCACTCTACAATTTCATTTTTAACATTTTTGAAAAGTCAATTTTACAATTAAGAATAATAAAATATAAGGTGTTGTCTATCTGAAATTTTAAATATCCCCACATTTCAAAGACATACAACTTGAATTGAGTAAATATATAATCTTCACTATTACAATATATCTCTTATACTAAAAGACTTGCATTTTATAAATCAAGCTAAATGAGAAGGTATTACTTTGTAGAGCTTCACATAAAAAACTTTGAATGCAGGTCAATTTCATTGTAATTATGGATAGTCATGGATATTTAGCGCACATATATATATAAAAAATTAATACCCCATTTTTTTTTTTTTTTTTTGAACTTCTTTTCCATAATGAAATTAGCATTCTATTTTTTTTAATATAAGTAATTGCAAAAAAAATTATTTGATCATGTTCATCTAATCAGAACTCCAAAAGGCAAAGAAAATTCACCACCCACCAAATAAATGTAACAAATTGAACCGTAGCATTATTTTACATTGTCACATCAAGCTTTAGGGTCTTACGTTAAGGACGATGTCCTAAAGTGCCTTCCCTTCGTACAAGTTCTTTCGATAATATACGGTTCTAAGATAAAATAGCTCACAATCGATTCTTCTATGAGCATGATTACACGGAGATTACGAACAAGTCGTTATCAAGTTGTCAAAACTATAGAAATATATAATACGAAAAATAAAAAGAGTATTTTTATGTATTCAAGTTGTATCTCCAATTGTGTCAAACTATGAAATTCCATCTCTAGTGTAAAATTAACCTCATCAATAATGAAAATTAATCCAATTAATATACAAGTACATTAGGAGTGTCAGCTAATCAAGTCGAGTTGAACCATGACTCCAAATTATGGTTCGAGTTTTTTTTTTTTTTTTTTTGGTTCGAGCCGAGCCGAGCCAAGCAAAAGCTCGGCCTCATTTTTTTTCGTGATAAATCTAATTTTTTTAAGAATTTAAAATTTGCACAATTTATACAGACATGAATTTAAAATCTATTGTTTTAATTTTTTTTAATAAAGCTCGGCTCAGCGGGTAGAAATGGCCCGTGACACGGGCCCATGGGTTGCCTCAGACTCGAGCCCATACCCCAAAATGGGGTTCGGCCCGAGCCACAAGCTGGCTCAGCTCTGGCTTTTCTTGGGCCGTCTGAACTGGCGAGCCCGTTTGACATCTCTAAGTTATATTATGAAATTATGAGTTTTAAATATGTATTAAATTGAAAATAAAAAAACTGAAACTGAAAAATAGAAAATGTTTTAATTTTGAAATTAAAACTTTTAATTTTGTGTTACAACAAACTCGAGATACATTTGTTTCTTACTCTCAAAATCAACCCACTATTAACGTTAACACGACTTTAATAATTGAATATCTGTTTATGGATACAGAATCGACAAAAAAGACACCTAGGAACAACCAATTCATCACTTCATGACTAGCGCATTTACACTCTTGTCCCATCATCCAAAATACGAGATTAGTAGTTAAGATTTATTACCGAGTACTCAACATACATTTATTTCTTATTTCGAAATATATATATATATATATATCAATAATTTTAATACGATTTAAGTAATTAATATTTATTAATAAATATATAATCGAAATAAACACCTAGAAACAATTAATGATAAGATCATTCAAGATGAATGGTCATTGTCAGTTCATTTTCTGCTCAAGATACATTTATTTCTTTCATCATGTTAGCCTCTTGTCTTATTGTCCAAATACAAGATTAATATTTAAGATTCATTAATAGATGCACATTCATCAAATTGATTGTAGTACAAGTATATGATGTCTTAAATAATGATTTATGTTGACCTCAAAAAATGAGCTCAACAGATATCGGACCTATTTGTGCATACATAAGTTAAATCCACCCGTTAATGCCGATTGATGGTCAGGATCACTCCAAAGTTTGAACGTGTGAGGAGCTCAACAATACGAGACGTTTCCGTTCGGGTTCCGACAAGATTTATGGAACAATATTGTATAATGATCAAACGATGAAAACAAGATTTGTAGTTGTAATATCGTAGTAAAGATGCAAGAATGAGAGAATAATATTGCTCCAAGTATTTAGAATTGCATTAGCCTTTGCATATTACATGGATGAGGTATTTATAATGGTAAAGATGCAAGAATCTACTCAAAGCATTAAATGCTCTTACATTGACAAGACACTACACAATTATATTTTTCTCCAAGGTCACATCAATCATTCGTGACAAGATCTTCATCATGAGCAAATCTGTGTGCGTTGGCCGTCACCAATTGAGAAGCTTCAGATCCATAGGTGCCTCGGAAGTAGTATGGCCTCGGATAATACAATGGCCTCGATTAGCATGTGAAAAGGATAGCCTGGTCCAGTTGGGCTGGTCCCACTGCTTGCTTTGATGCCACGTGGTAGCTCCTAAATATTAGTCATAACAATAGTCCCCCCAAGTTCATGTGTGATTATTTATGTCATGCGTGGACTTTTGATAATGAAGATAAAAAGTTTTTGAAATTTTGAAATTTGAAATTTATGGGGTAACATTCTAGTCCCCCAAGTCCAGGCATAGATATTCATATTGTGCGTGGAATTTAATAAGTGGTTTGAACTTTGCTTACTTCGCAATATGAGTATTTGTAGTACATCGTCGTTGAATTGCGAAGGTTCAAGACCTTGGGCAGTAAAATTTAATGTTGAAGCTGAGGCGAGTTCAAAATTGAACTGGCCGAGGCTGAAAGCCTTTTACAGGGTGAGATTCATTTGGAGCAAAGGCTCGATATCAAATCCGGATTGTAAATTAATTGTTGTGGATATTGGTGCACGTAATTAGACAATTTTGCGTATTTCTAAGGTGGGGTAGCTGTATTGAAATGAACTTCGATACAAGTACAACTGTTTGCATTAAATGCGCAATGATGGTCAATCATTAGCATGCGTGACTTGTGGGAAGCAGTCATGCGTCGAGGCTCATGCGTGAAACATACATACTGATATGAAGCGTTGATAACATAAACCGTTTGAATTCTACGGTTCGGATTGCTCGTAAATTTAGACGCCTTAGATTTGTTGGGCTTCAATCCAATGGCCAGGATTAAACTCCTCCATTGTATAAAAGCTAGAATCTTGTCATTTTAAAACTTTACTTTTGCAAAATTATCTTCGAATTCTCAAGTTTCTCAAGATTCAAAGAATTTTCCAACCTTTTCCGGTGAGTCCTAGTCTCATTTTCTTTAGGTATTCTCTTTGGAAAAAAGATTTTCCAACCTTTTTAATAGCTTTTCTGTAACTTTTTCATCTTCTTCTTTGATCATCATGTTTGCCGAGGCGTTGATGGCTATCACAGTGGCTAGGTCCAGTGAGGAGTCAATTTTAGAGAGGTCTAAGGAGTGGTACAATATGAGTGAGGAGCCCATAGATTATGAGGCAGATTGGGGGGGCTGGAAAATCCCATCTTCCATAACCTTCTCCAAATTAGCCGAACTTAGGGAGACATACTGTATACCCCATTATGTAGAACTCTTAGTCCCTGAGGCCTACGAATAAGCTTGTTTTTCGAGGTCAGGTTGTGTGGCCTTTAGTGAATACCTGCTCAAAGTAGGTATGCGCCTGCCTCTGCATCCCTTCTTTAGGGTGGTGCTGAGGACCTTCATGTTTTCTCCCACCCAAGTTTTGCCCAACGGGTGGAGCAAGTTGGTTGTAGTCTACTTTCTCTGGAAGGAAGTCTCCTTGGGTGAGGGCATGCCCCTGTATGTCTTTGAAATGGCCTTTGACATAGGCAAAGGGAAAGCAGATGAGCCTCAGAAAAAGAGGAAGCTTGCCCATACCAGTGGGGCATCGGCAACTTTCGGGACTACTACGTCCCATTCTGAAAAAGAGGGTCCTCAGTAGTCCAAGCTTCTCCAGTCTTCCATTAAAGCCTTCAAACGGGAGCAGACTCGGAGGGCCAATGAAGAGTCAAAGAAGGATACACCATCAGCCTCCGAGGCCACAAAAAGGGTGGTTGAAAGAACCCCAGGAAAGTTAGGGAACTTCTTGGGTGGCAGGGAGGAGAAGATAGCTCCTGCCGTGGTTGAGATGCTGCCAACAGAAGTCAGGAGTGCCACAGAAGTGTTCAACAAGTTCTGGACCAAGAGGTGGCAAAATTATGTGGCAACTTGCAATGCATGGACCTCACTGCTACCTTAGTCAGCTAAAGTGCTAAGGCTTATGGAGTGGTAGTTGAATGTCAGACAATTCTTTCTGATATTCAACAAAGGAATATAGCCTCGTATGAAAAGCTGAATGCTACTAAGGTAGAGCTAAAAAATGAGAAGGCAGTGGTTGCTAAGCTAAAGGCCCAAAAATTTGAAGATGAGGCCAAGCTAGCTTCTGCCTTAGCTGAGATTGAGGCTCTGAAGAAGGAGGTGCATGAGTCTCAGTGTGAAGTGGTTGCCCTTACGAGAAGGTTGAAACCTCTAATAATCATTAGAAGGTCACTGCTGAGGCCCTAGAAAAGGTAAACCTGGAGCTTATTGGGTGCAAGGACTCTAATAACTTTATGGAGGAGCAAATAAGGTAGTACACCTCGGAAGTAAAAAAGTATGAATCTGACATTCTCGAGGTGGGTGAAATTGCAGTGAGAAACTACATTGTGAATTCTCACCTCACTAAAGAATATCGGCGCTTCGTTTTATACTGGAGGAAGTTTGCCTACATTGAGGTCGTTGGGTGGGTCGAAGAGCTTTATCCTGAGCTGGACGCTTCTGAACTGAAAGCTAAATTTGTTGAAGATGAAGTTCCTCAGACCCCAGCTGAGGAGGGTGAAGTGGTAGAAGTTGAATCTAAATGTGCTCTTACAGAAATGCCACAGCCTTCCTCAACTGAAGCTCCCTCCAGTGAGGCTCAAGCTCCCCCACCCCTAGCTCAGCTTAGTTTAAATTTTTGTAAGGCCATTGGTCTCTGAATGTAATTACAATTCTTTTTAATGAATGGAAAGTTTTAGCATTTTGTTTTGTACATGGTTTATCGTTTTTCTTCCAAGTGATTGGGCCTCAACAGTGAATCAATCATACTATATTGAAATGAGCTAATTAAAACTTTAATTCCATAGCTGGACTGGTTGAATTGAACTGAACCTTAACCTTAATTGAATGAGCTGAACTGATTAAACTTGGGTTGAATTGAGTCAAACTGCCTTTGATTACTCAAATTTGAAATCTTTTGACAATAGGATATCCATTTAAGGCTGAATTTTGAACTTTAGATGCGTTAGCATATTCATTTAGGCCTAGCAAATGCCTATCTTGGGCGATTTGCCTTTTCGCATGGCGGATGGTTCGTCCATGCAGAAGTTTCTTCCTTGACGTTCAGCCTTGTCCAAGGAAGGCTTGTGATGTACGTCTCGAAGTTATACTGAGGTGGTCCCCTTAGGGACTTTATCCTCTCCTCTGAGGCACCTACGCTTCCTTACATGGTAGATAGTTCATCCATGCAAAAGCTTCTTCCTTGACGTTCAGCCTCTTTAGAGGAAGGCATTTGATGTACGCCTTGGAGTTATAATGAGGTGATCCTCCTTTGGGACTTCACCCTTTCCTCTGAGGCGTCCACGCTTCCTTACATGGTGGATGGTTCATCCATGCAAGGGCTTCTTCCTTGTCGTTCAGCCTCGTCAAAGGAAGACATGTGATGTAGGCCTCGGAGTTATAACGATGTGGTCCCCTTCGGGACTTCACCCCTCCATCGAGGCTCCTAAAGTTTTTGAACTTTCCTTAAGATAAAGTTTTTATTTATTTGCAAAGGCTGGGATGAAATCTCCAGTAATATTTTACATTCATTGATAATACATTCGTAAATGCTCAATGTTCCATGGGTGAGGCTGGATCATTCCATCCATGTCTTTGATCTAATAGGTTCTTAGTCGGATCTCTTTTTCAATGCAGTAGGGTCCTTCCCAATTTAGTCCCAAGGTGCCCATCCCTTGCTCTTTGGAGGATAAGAACACTCTTCGAAGTATCAAAAGGACATCTTCTTTACTTTAGAATTGTAGTACCGGGTCATCTTCCTTTTGTAGGCCGCCAATCTTAATTGGGAGTCATCTCTTTTTTTCTTCCAAGAAATCAAACGCACACCTCATGAGCTCATCATTTGATAATTCATTAAAGCTTAACCTTCCAAGGGAAGGCAATCCAACCTCTACCGGGCTCATTGACTAGGCCATGTAGGCCATTAAGAAAGGGTCTATCCAGTTGGGGTCTTACTGGTAGTTCGGATTGCCCATAGGACCTGAGGAAATTCATCCACCCAGGGCCCCTTAGCTGTGTCGAGCTTCCTCTTCAAAGTGTATTTTATGGTTTTGTTTACAGCCTTGACTTGGCAATTAGCCTGGGGATGATGAGGAGAACTGAAGTGCTTCTTAATTCCCAGTTCTTCACAAAGATCTCTCACATTTTTATTGGCGAATTGCTTTCCATTATCAAAGACAATCGAGTGGGGAATACCAAATCTGTATATTATGTTCTTCCATAAGAACTTAGAAGTATTAGCTTCAGTGATTTTTGTTAGGGCCTCAATTTGTGAGATGCAGTTATTAATGCCAAAGTTAGCTTCTCCATATCTGGGTAACGTGTTTCAAGGGCTAGCAAAGTTTTGCTAATATAATACACCGGTAGCTGGGTCGAGCTTTCTTCTCTTACAAGTATGGTACATATGGCCCCATTGGAAACGGCCAAATAAAGTTGCAGAGCTCTCCCAGCTTTGGCTTCGATAGGAGGAGGGCTTGCCCTAGGTGCTTCTTTAGCCCCTGAAAGGCCTCTTCACACTCATCGGTCCATTGAAACTTCTTGTTTCCTTTCAACACCTTGAAGAATGGGATACACTTATATGTCGCCTTTGATATGAAATGACTCAAGGAAGCCACTCGTCCGGTTAAACTTTGCACTTCTTTCAATTTTTAGGGCGATCTCATTTCAATCAATGTTTGTATCTTCTCAGGGTTTGCCTCTATGCCTCATTGGTTAACCATGTACCCTAAGAACTTGCCCAAAGTGACCCCAAATGTACAGTCGAGGGGGCTCAACCTCATGCAGTACTTTCGTAATACTTGAAAATCATTATTGAGGTGAATTATGTGGTCACCAACCTTTAAGCTCTTAACAAGCATGTCGTCAACATAGACCTCCATTGTGTGACCAAGTAGGTCAGCAAACATTTTATTCACAAATCTCTGATAAGTTGATCCTTTATTCTTTAGCCCAAAGAGTATCATCTTGTAGCAATAGAGCCTCCGGTCCGTGATGAAGGAGGTGTGCTCCTCATCACTTGGATGCATGGGAATTTGATTGTATCTAAATAGGCATCCAACAGTAGAGTCTACTAATTGATCAATCCTCAGGAGTGGGAAGCTGTCCTTAAGACATGCTTTGTTAAGGTCGGAGAAGTCAATGCATACTCTCCACTTCTCGTTATTCTTTTTTAATAAAACCGGATTGGAGACCCATTTCAAATATAAGGTCTCTCTGATGAAATCATTGTTGATCAGTTTCTGCACTTCCTCTTTTAGGGCTTCATATCGCTTCGGGTTTAGAGCTCTCCTCTTTTGTCTATGCGAGGCAACTTTGGATCAATTTTTAGGTGATGGCAACTGATCCTGGGTCGATACCCACCATGTCCTCATGTCTCCTAGCAAAGACATCACGGTTCTTACATAGAAAATCTTTGAGTTTTTCCTTGGAATCTGAATTTAGGCTCCGACCCACCTGCAGCAATCTAGTGGGATTCATTGGGTCAATAGGGAAAATTTCTAGTTCCTCCATTGGGGCCGTTTGGGACTTTGTTTCAATGATGTGTGGGTTAAGCTCATTGAGTGCATGTATCTCCACGGGGACGTTCCCGTCCTTTTCAGAAAGTACCATATTCATGTCCCTAGGCTCAGCCTTCCTAACGGAGTTCAAGTAGCATTCTTGGGCTCCTCTTTGATCACATTTCACCGTAATTACCCCCTTATCAGTCAAGAACTTAATACGTAAATGGTGGATGGAGGTGACCGTTCCAAGATCTTTCAACGTGGGCTTCCCAACACACACGTGGTAAGCGGACCTACTATTAACTCTCAAGAATTCCATAAACTTTAGTGTTGATAGAGGTGGCTCTCCCATCTCTACGGCAAGTGTGATTTTGCCTCTAGGGATTATATTATCTCCCGTGAAACTGTATAGAGGGGTGTTGATGGGGGTCAGTTCTTGGTCCAAAATCATCTTCTCAAAGGCCAATAAGGATGTTAACTGAGCTGCCGTTGTCCAGTAGCATTCTCTTTAATCTGTTTCTAGCTATCACGACCCTTACAACTAAGGTATCACAATGGGGGTAGTGGACGTCATCTGAATCTTTTTGCGTGAATACAATAGAGGCGAGCGATTATTGCGAGAACTGTTGCTCATAGTATAACTAGTCCATGGAGGACCCTTTTCTTTGCAAGCATAATTTCTTTAGGAGTTTCTTGTTTCTCCCCAAACATAAGGGCCTCCAAAAATAGTGTCAATCTCGTGGATGGGGACATTTTCCATTTGATTTCGGTAGCCTCTTTGATGATGTTGTCCATCTCGATTCCTGTTCTCTTGCTCCCCCCTCCGTCGAGGAGACACTTCACGATAGTGGGGAGCGGCCTCATCATGCCTCGAGTGTTGGTTATGCCTAAGCTTGGGCCTGCTCCTCGGTCTAGAATCATTTCGGTTGTTATTTTGGGAGTTCGGACCTGTAAGATGTTGAGCAATATCTCTGCAGTCTGCAATATAATGGTTGTAAGAGTGGTGGAAAGTGCAATTTTCTTAGGGATTCTGCCTATTCCGAACCCATGATCCTCTTCCACGGCCTCATCCTTACGAGGGGCCTGCTGCGTTGGTTGATTCGTTTGAGTATTAGTGGTTGGCACATCCTCATAGGCCAAAGTTGGTACTGAACTCAAAGTAACGGATGCAAGTGCCTGGCCTGAGCCTTGGGCAATCTCATTGCCAGATTGATTCTAATGGTGATCCCATCAAGTGGGAGGTAGGTCCTCTATCACGTTGTCTTTGTTGGGGTTGAAGGCCTCTACTTGCCCTGTTTCTATGGTCAATCAACTCTTCGTTGATAATTTATTGTCACATCATTTCCAACAGGGCATCGTTTGTTGTTGGATTTTGGTTTTGCACATCTCTCCAAAACAAAGTGTTTATATTCAAGCCTCTTCTTAGCACGAACAGGTCCTCACGATTGGTGACTTCGACACAATATGTCATCTTATCCATAAAATGGGATAGAAAGCTCTTTAGATATTCACCTTGTTGTTGTCTCATGTCCTGAAGACGCTAAATGGGGGCCTCTCCTTCTTTACTAAGTGCAAATCTTTTCAAGAAAGTGGTTTTGAATTCTGACCAACTCTTGATGCTCCCAGGTGGTAACCTGTTGTACCAAATTCCAGTTGCTCCACTAAGAGTCAAGTAGAAAGCTCTGCATTTCACAGTTGGGATGGCACCTCTCAAGCTCATGTGCATCTTGTAGCCATTCAAATACTTGGATGGGTTGCCTCTTCCATCATACTTTAGTATCTTGGGTATCACATAGTGGATTTGCACCTAAGCATTTCTCAATTCTTGTGAAAATGGCAGGTTATCATCATCATCATCCAAGTCACAAGATCTCCGAGGGCCATCAGAATCATGGTTCTCATCATCCTCATACCTTGATGGTTGTGCAGAAGGTCCTTCATAGTTACCTGCCTCATCATCCCTCATTTGACGCTCATTTCAAGTCAGTGCAACACGAGAGGGCATATTTTTGCCTTTCCTCCGGTTGCCAAGTCTCAGGAGGTGGGGACGGAGGCCTGTTATGAGGCACCGGTACTTCTTTCGCTATCTATGCTTCGGTCTTTCTGGGCTTAACCTGTCAAATACGTTGGAGGATCTTTGAGGCCTATGTTCTCGTTCATATTCTGGAGGGAAGTTACCCTTCATGTCGAATGGGACCTCGGTGGGTCGGCCAAAGTAGTTGGAAGAGACTCAACTCCCACTTCTCTTTCAGTGGGGCTTACCCCTCTAGCATGCCGAGCAGACGGGTTCTTTGATTTTGCACCTCTTCTTACTGGTATTGCTCCTAGAGGGCATAGGGAGGAATTGGACGGCATCCATGGCCCTGTATTTGCATCAGTAGCTCCTGCATCGCCAAGTTTTGGTGGTGATGCTTCGCATGTTTACTGTCATAGTTGCCATTTCTCTAGTAAGCTGGGCTGCCAACCTCCTTCCACCTCATCTATGGTGGTGGTGGGGTTGGCGCCGAGCCTCTGGGCCGCAGTCACTGGGACTTCATCATCAGTTTCCCTTTACGCGCCTTGGAGGGGCGTCTTTTTCTGAACTCATCTCTTTTCAAGCCTGGAACACAAATATTTTCCAACTCTGGGTGCTTCCTCTTATTCCTTTCTCAAGAACAAATCATTTTTAAGGGGGATGCCCAAAATACTTTTTCAAATAGCTTTTTCCACTAGGTTACTCGCGGTTATAGTGTGGTTTCCTATAGACGGCGTCAATCTGTTGACATCAAAAAATGAACTTAACAGATGTCGGGCCCACTCATGCATACATAAGCTAAATCCAACACTTTAATGTCGATCGACGATCAAGATCGCTCCAAAGTTTTAACATGTGAGGAGCTCGACGACACGAGACGTTTCTATTCGAGTTCCGACAAGATTTATGGAACAATATTGTATAATGATCAATTGATGAAAACAAGATTTGTAGTTGTAATATCGTAGTAAAGATCCAATAATGAGAGAATAATATTGCTTCAAGTATTTAGAATTACATTAGTCTTTGCATATTACATGGATATGGTATTTATAGTAGTACAAATAAAATGGTGACCTTTGGACCAAATTACACGTTGCCTCATCTCCTCGGCCGACCTGTCAATTCATAGCTATCACATTGACTTTCTTATCTACTCAAAGCATTAAATGCTCTTACATTGACAAAACACTACACAAATATACTTTTCTCCAAGGTCATATTAATCATTCATGAAAGAATCTTCATCATGAGCAAATCTATGTATGTGGGCCATCACCAACTGAGGAGCTTCGAATCCATAGGTGCTCTGAAAGTAGTAGGGCCTCAGCTAATACAAGTGTAACTCCCTGGATTTTTATTTTATTTTCCTATGGGCTAAATTTAAGGTTTGACATTTGGCAAATGAATAGTTCATGTCTAGTTTGATCGTCACACTAAAAGTCCAAAAGTTGAAACGATAAATTCAAACCACTTATTTACATAAATGATTTGTTTTGCTTAAGTATAATTTTTAGATTTTATCGTATGTTATTTGGGTCTTAAATTTAAGTATTTCAGATGTTGAAAAATATATATCGATATTATATTCATTTTGAAGCCCGTGCTAAATAACATAATCTAGCTTAAGTAGAAATATTTTTGAACTAGTTGTGTCGGAGTTATTTTAGTAGGAAAGAAAGTATGTTATAATATTTTATTTATAAAATAATGATGAGAGTGACGTTTAGCTTGGGAATCTAAAAGTCTTATTAGAATTTAATATAAAATTAGTAATAATTAAATTTAAGTTAATAAACCCTTAATTTACCTCAAACGTATTGATTTTAATTCTTTAATCCGGAACGTAAAAACATTTTGATTTTTTTAAGCCGGAACATCTGCTGCAATTAACTGGAAGTTAATTTTCAAAAATTTTAAATATATGCTTTTGAGAAAAATGTTTTGTCTCCAGATTTTATTCACGAGTTGCTGTTTCATTCTTCACACACTATTCATACTTATATCTACAATTCAAGTCACATTTTTTGAATTTTGGGTGTCAATAGAGGTAAGAATACATAGTGAAAAAGTGTTAAATTCTTATTTTCTTGATGTTATATAAATTTTGGCATGAAGTATTCTAAGGCCTTCAAGACGATTTCTATGTTAAATCCTTCGGGATGGACCGTTAAGTCAATATGTTAAATTTTACGGGGTATAGGAATTCTTAAGAAATTCCTTGAGCTATTAGATATCCGATCAGTTTGCTCTAAATCTAAGAACGTTGGTATGTTATGTCATTTTTATATTTATATCATGTTAATAAGAATATACACGTATTTTTACTGAGTATTTTCTAAATACTCACTCTTACAATAATATTTCAGATTAGAACGGATCATGCGGACGTGGAAGATTGACGAGTGATGCTTATGTCGACAAATAAAAGTTTAGAATGATAAATTGCAAATTTTATTTTGAATGACACTTTTATGTTAAATATAGTACTCGTTATTTTAATGATTTTTTTATGATTAAGTACTTGACGTTTTATGTTAAATTTTAGATTTATGATTTGAAATTTGTGGTACGTAACTTGTTATCGATTTATCGGTCAGTCATTAAATTTGAATAAAAGTGTGTTTTTGCTTAAATTAGATAAAGAAGATTTTTGGTAACACTTGAAATCTATAAAAAAAATGAAATAGATTTCGAGGCGTTACAATTTGGTATTAGAGCACGATTTTACCTTTCTGTAGACTTATAAAAAAATAAAAAATTTCGGATGTATTTATTTTTATTTATGTATGTGCCTTGAAATTCATGGATCCATAGCCAAAATATATTTATTTTGACAGTTGAAATTCTCGAGTAAATGTATTAAGTACTAGACTCTCCAAAATATTTTTTTATTTTATTTTCTGTTGACTCCATGATTTCTTGAAATTATTACGTCTCATTCCATGGGAATTAGAAGAGGATGAGAAGTAATGTTTTACTAGTTTTTAGCAAAGCCCAACCTTCTGTTGGATATGTTTTGCATATTGTATATGTTTAACTTTTAATTGGTAGATTAAATTCGTTCCTTCTTTTTCAGTTTCAAAGAAAATGACAAAATCTTAGTTCCTTCTTTTATATCAAAGTCAACTTTGATTACTGCAACTACCTATTTTAAATTATAAGGTTCCAGTAAATGTAAATTGCATTTCTC
The DNA here is from genome assembly GCA_019097785.1 of Fraxinus excelsior. Taxonomy (NCBI): domain Eukaryota; kingdom Viridiplantae; phylum Streptophyta; class Magnoliopsida; order Lamiales; family Oleaceae; genus Fraxinus; species Fraxinus excelsior. The sequence continues at coordinate 8,242,860 of CM032632.1, forward strand.
TTGCTATCTTCGTAACTTCAATCCAGATTTTTTGTTATTTCTGCAAATTGTAAGAGATACTTGGAGTAATAACATAAAAATAAAAATAAAAAGATAAATAAATATATTAGTTGCAGAATTTAAATTGATAGTAAAACCTTAATTATTGAATATTGTACACTTCATTTATCATAGCTCAAATGAGTCATACATGGTACTCAACTGATAAATTAAGACGTCAAATTTAAAAAAAAATGTCTATTTACTCTTTTATTTTGTTCTATACGTTATGAGATTTTTAAACGAGTGTTAAAATAAGACCTATGGCATTTAGCGCTCGTCAATCTACACCATCTGATGAACCCAAGGTATGGATGAAATGATATATTTCGTTTTATTTCAAGCATGATTTATGTATCATTTAAGTTTGAATTCATGAGATTGAATATAACTTGATGTCTAGAATAAAATATGTTATGCATGTTATTTTAATATACAAGGTGTGATGATTAGCCTTTATATTAAAAACCACAAGAGCATAATGTATTATTATATATAGATAAAACATAATTGGATACTTATGTGACAGATATGGTTAGAACATATCAAACCGTTAGAAAGACCACAGCTTGTAGAGCAGCATTGAATTGTAGGTTCATCATATAATCCTATGAGAATTATGTGAGTGACCCGACTCTTTCGCTTGCCGAACACGTATAAGACATCTATGAATATGGCAGATGTGAATGCAAGATTGGGGATCACGCATATTGAGGCTATGAATAACCTCATACATTCACTTCTACCTCAATGGAGGAGACACGGGAGTTATGGTTAGGGATGAGATGCTAGAAAATGACTCTCCAGAGCATCCATATATGATTACGTTCGGTATATATTGTCAGACCCTTTTAGATAGGTGGAGTGAGAGCTTAGAACCTCAACCAAAAATGTTAAACAAGCTCGAGACAGAACCTCAAATTGAATCGGACCCAGAAGAGGATCCCGAATGGGAAAATGATGATGACTTTGGGTTGGAGCTAGAGAATAATCATGAGCATGAACATGAGCCACAAGTTGAGATAGACATAGAGTTTGGGGCCTGAAACAGAAGACTTCTCCGAAGATGAAGCTCCGTCAATGAAGATTTGCAGAATTCATATGAATCAGAAACTTAGATTCTATTCATTTGTTCTATGATGTTTTTTTTTCTTTTCCTTTGGATTATTGGAATTTAAATTAGTCAAACTATTGTAGACACTGATTCCAAGAAGTATTATTAATAAGATTTGCATTTCCCTTTAAACATATTGAGTGATTGTGTTGTCCAATATTCCTAAGATAAAATTTAAATGCTGATTCAAAGGACATGGAAGGACAACAAGATCAAGCAGCTATATTTAGGGATCTGATGAGACCGGTGCATGATCTTGGTACACATCAAGCACTACACTACTACCTCCTCAGAATGGACCGACAATTGCCAGCAACACCAGTTCAATTGTGGAGCAGTTTCGTCGTTTCAAACCTCCTTCTTTTAATGGCAAAGCCGACCCTTTTGGCGGCCGAGGAATGGTTAAGAGGTCTGGAATGGATCTACAAACACATGGCATGCACTAATGCACAGAAAGTATCATGTGCCGAATTTATGCTAGTTGGAGCAGCAGGCCACTGGTGGGAGTCTACTTCGCGTACTAGAACGGAAGCTCAACAACGTGCTATGACTTGGGCACAGTTCAAAGAATAAGTGATGACAAAGTACTTTCCCCAATCTTTGAAGGATCGGAGAGAGGCGGAATTCCTACAGTTGAAACAAGGAAATATGTCTCTTGATGAGTATGAAATGAAGTTTGAACAACTTTCTAGGTATGCTATGCACCTTGTGGACACTGAACCAAAGAAAGCTAGGAGGTTCGAATTAGGATTACGTCCAGAAATTGGAAGAATTCATATATTTTAAATATATGCTTTTGAAAAAAATGCTTTGTCTCCATATTTTATTCACGAGTTGTTGTATCATTCTTCGCACACAGTTCATTCTTATATCTACAATTCCAGTCACATTTTTTGAATTTTTGGTGTCAATTGAGGTAAGAATACATAGTGCAAAAGTGGTAAATTCTTGTTTTCTTGATGTTATATAAATTTTGGCATGAAGTACTCTAAGACCTTCGGGTCGATTTCTATGTTAAATCTTTCGGAATGGACCGTTAGGTCAATATGTTAAATCCTACGGGATATAGGAATTCTTAAGAAATTCTTTGAGTTATTGGATATCGCGATCAGTTTGCTCTAAATCTAAGAATATTAGTATATTATGTCATTTTATATTTATATCATGTTAATAAGAATATGCACGTATTTTTACTAAGTATTTTCAAAATTCTCACTCTTACAATAATATTTCAAATTAGAACGGATCGTGCGGACGTGGAAGATTGACGAGTGATGCTTATGGGATCGACAAGTAACAGTTTAGAATGATAAATTACAAATTTTATTTTGAAGGACAGTTTTATGTTAAAAATAGTACTCGTTATTTTAATGGATTTTTTTTTTATGATTAAGTACTTGACGTTTTATGTTAAATTTTAGATTTATAATTTGAAATTTGTGGTACGTAACTTGTTATCGATTTATCGGTTAGTCATAAAATTTGAATAAAGTGTATTTTCGCTTAAATTAGATAAAGAAGATTTTTAGTAACACTTGAAATCTATAAAAAACAAAATAGATTTCGGGACGTTACAACAATGGCCTCGGGTAATGGGCCTCGAAATAGCTTTAGGCCTCGGTTGGCATATGAAAAGGATAGCCTGGTCTAGTTGGGCTGGTCCCACTGCTTGCTTTGATGCCACGTGGTAGCTCCTAAATATGAGTCATAACAATAGTCCCTCCAGTCCATGTGTGATTATTTATGTCATGCGTGGACTTTTGATAGTGAAGTTAAGAAGTTTTTGAAATTTGAAATTTATGGTGTAACAGTTTATATATACGTGATGTGGTGAGATATACTTAAATTTGAAGATTTTCAACCGAAAAAAAAAAAAAAAAACTCTACTATTTTTTTGATATCTCATTTGTATGTAAACTATTATTTATCTTTATTATGTACAAGTAACATTATTCTAAATAAAAAGTAGGGGCAATGGCATGACATGCATGGCATACAAAATTGTATGATCATACAATATTATTGGTCATTGCCGGTTCAACATCTACTTGTACCTGAATACAAGTTCAGATTTTTCACATGTGAATATTTTAAACATGTGTACCAACATGATGCATGGCATGATATACATGACATACAAGATGGTATGGTATGGTCATTTAACACAAATAATCGTTGCCAGCTTGTCATCGACTCAACATACATTTATTTTCTATTCGACAGATATACACTATCTACTCTAAAATCATGCATTAACTATATGCACACTATATCTTCAATCCTTGCATTTTCATTTTGTTTTAATTAATATCCCCAATTCGCTCTTGCTCGCAGTCACTAACAGAGTCTTGCTTGATTTTCCTCCCTATTTTCTTTTGGAATCATCATGCAACCAATAAAAGGTTAAACAATTTAATCAGATATTGGCGTCTATCTATTCAAAGTAAGTTCTTTCTTTTTCGTGTAGGCTCGAGTATAGATTCGAACACTTCCTTTGTATTGAAAGGTCCGGAAGAGAAGCATTATTGCTTTGATTGGAAACTCTAGTAAACGATGATAGTAACATTTGATTGTCATGCAAATGAGAAAAGGACTTGAAGAAAAAGAGAGAGAACTGCAAAGAAAACATGAAAGGTACACACACCCACGCATATTATAATTATTAAATTGTTTTGTGTTTCGATGTATTATGAGTAATTTTATATTGTTTCTTTTCATCTTACCTTGATATTTACGTTAAGATCAAGGCCAAGTCAATTGTCGTCTTTGTGACCTACTCACAATTTAAGTGTACACGCTATGCATATTTTAAGAAGACTAATGATGATTAAATAGTCTTAAAGACAATATATATATATATATATATTAAATAGTCTTAAAGACAATATATATATATATATATATATATATATATATATATATAACACTAATTTGATAGCCTCGTTTTTTTTTTCAAACTGTCCAATCATGTGTCAACACGCGTCTCCCCTGTTTTTGAACCTTTTTGTGTAGCATGATTATTTTAAGAATCTGAATTGATTTTTGTTACAATTTGTGGGAAATTGATATTTGTACAGTGTAGTTGATACCCATATGTACACCCTTTCACAATAGAGGGTCATGACCAATAAAAAAAATTCATCGGATTCCTTTATTGTGAGAGGACTATACACCGCATTGTCAATCTCGATATACATATAGCAAAACTAGAATTTGTGAAAGTGGTATAAAATTAAAAATTAACATATTTGTACAATTGTTATTGACAATTTTAATTGACAACGCTGATGTTTTCAAAACATGGATTATTGATTTAAAAATTAGTTTTTGAAATAGATGAATATAATGTGGTCAAGTGTGAGTTGTCAATCAAAAGTATAAAGTGTTATGATTGTAAAATTTATATTTAATTATGTAGTTAAAGTCGAGAACCAAATAAAAATATTGATTGTGTTACATGTACATCACAAATTACAGATTTATTTACCAATAAAAAATTGAAAAGATATAATTAATCAAAATTTTGAGGAAAGCAAGTAAAGAAAAACTCCCCCCATTTTCATTTTATCAGCTCACTCGAGTGGTAGACTGGGAGTAGGGGAGAGAGGTGTAACTGGGTTTTTCACGGTTTTTTTAGTCAGTCAAATACAATGGAAAAATAATAGCCATTGATTTCTAATCTTATATACACGCACGTATCTATATTTATAGGGGTATTTTGATCCGATTTCTCTCCTTTTCTCACTCTGTTTTTCGTTATCAGTTGTTGAGAAGAAGAAGGGGCTTTTGTGTGAGAAAAAGGGTTTGGTGAAGTGATTTTATGTCGAGAAGTTCTGATTTGGATGTTGTTTTTGGGTCTTCATTGAAGCTCCGTTTCTCTGTTTCTTCTTCTTCGACTGCTCTCTGCATGCAACAATCCATCTTCTGTGCACTCCAGAAGAGAACCCTCCTTTTTTCCCCATTTTTTTCGATGCGTTTGAGGCCCAAAAGGTGAAACTTCTTCCTTAAACCCTTGTGGGTTTTTTCTATGTATATGTCAAAGGATTTTTCTGTGTGTATATATTTGTATTTTTTGACGTTTTTTTGGTCTGTTTTTACGATTTGAAGGTTGATCTGATATATTTTTGTGCTAATTTCTGGGGTTTGATTTGTTTTGTTTTGTTTGCACATTTCTTCCTTAAACCCTTTTGTGGGTTTTTGTAGATGTCGTATGTTGTTCTGTTTATATTTTCTTATTTTTTTTTGTGAATTTTGGAGGTTTTAATGGTGGATCTGATTTTTTATTTTTTATTTTTGCTATTTTTGTGGGTTCTGTTTTGCAGGACTTGTTCTGGATTAGAGAGTTTTGTGGGATTTCACATAAAGAGATTAAATCTGTTCTTGCTCTTGAGAGGTCCTCTAAATTAATACTCCTTAAATCTTGGATTTTCTTGAAACTTCCATTTTTGCTCTGTGATTTTTCTTTAATTTTCTTTGAAAATTTTGTTATTTTTTAAGGGGTTTTGGAGTGGTTAAAGGGAAGAAAAAATATGTCACCATTAGTAAATCAAGATACTTTAAGTAAAGAACTAGGAAACATAGCAGAACCCACCAAACGAATGAGGAAACTACGGATAATCTGCAATGACCCTGATGCGACCGACTCATCCGATGATGAAGGAATCAACAAGAAGAAGCTTAAACGAATTGTTCAGGAAATTTACTTTCCAAGAACGGACTTGTATTGCTTGCCTAAAACCCCTGAAACAGATAGTTCAGTTCAGGATAGCAACAATGGTGAGAAAAACCGGAAGAAGAGGGTTTTAGCCAAAGTTGAAAGTATGTCCCGGGCACGTCCCAGTTTAGGGAAATACAGAGGCGTTCGACAGCGAAAATGGGGCAAATGGGCAGCAGAAATAAGGGATCCGTTTAAAGGCAGAAGGGTCTGGTTAGGTACTTTCAATACTGCTGAAGAGGCATCTCAGGCTTATGAAATGAAACGTCTTGAATTCCAGTCTCTGGCTAATAGAATCAACTCAATTGGGAAAAGTTCAAATGATTCTGATAACAATACTGAATTTTCTGTGGTGGTTTCTAAGGCTGATCAGAAACAGAATCAAAACAATGCTGGTTTGAGCCTCTCTGAGGAATCTAGTGGAAGTGTGGTCTCACTCACTTCACGTACATCTCCATCTTCATTGCTCGAATTGGATTCTATGACCTCATCTGCTGGAATCAATGGCAAAAGTGACGACAAGACGGCTAATGAAGTTTGCTTGGAGGCTAAAGTTGAGCAGAAAGTGGGTTATGCGGGATCAGTGGAGGAGGAAATCTTATCCTTGGCACAAATTGCAGGGGGAATGGACTTGGATTTGGTACTCGATTCCATCCCTACAAATGATGATTTCATGCTCCCAATGGACGACGTTACCAATGGCTGTGATGACCTCCTAATTGGTGGGTTCGAGGACGGTGATCAGCCTATTGCATTACCGGATTTCGATTTCAACTTCGACTTTGAGGTTTGCAACGAAGCTTTCACGTTGATGGACGAAGCACTCCTGATGAATGGGGCAGCAGCAGCAGCAGCAACAGCAACAGCAACTCTCAATATATTATGCCCATAAATTTTGCAGCTAGTAGGATTATTACTATTTTTATCAAGTCTTTAAATTATTTTGTTCTTGAAAGTGTTGTACGAAAACTCTTGGTTTTGGAGTGATTGTGTGTTTGTTTTAGAGTTCTTTGGGTTTTCTCGTGCTATTAGAGCCGTCCAAGGGGCTTGCAACTATGAGGTGTTTGTTCACTCCTCAAGTCTCGCTATTTTGCTATATGTATGAAATATTATGAATTTTTCTATATTGCGCACAAGGAATGTTTTTTATATATCAACTAAGGCATATTTATATAGGTGTCTTTCATGCACATAATTGTTTATATACACGTGACGTCCTGAGATATGGTTTGATCAGAATTTCAAAAGAAATAAAAAAAAAAAAAAAACCCCTTTCACTCTTTATTTTACATCTCATCTGCATGTGTCTCACAGTGACGTCAATTTTTTGGTTCGAGAAGGGTTTGAAATTTGATTAGATACTAACCTAAATGTAGTAAAAGATGGAAGCCTACTATTCAATTGGACCAAATCAATTACATTAGTACGAGGGTTGGACCAAACAAATTACATTAATATGACCATAAAATAATTAAGTCATTATAATCTAAGTCTCTGTTTGGCCAATTTATCAATAGTTTATAGATGCAAGTAGTAATGAGTTTCTTGAAATATGTGGATAATAATTAGCAGTAGTTCCATATTTGGTCAACGATTGAAATTAATGTTTTCTTTGTTATCCAGATGGAGTCTAAACTAAATATTATTGAGTTTGCCCCCATGGCACATCTCCAATTGGTAAAAATGGAAGGTGGAAAAACTCCAGCTGTGCTTGAAGCTGTCGCGTCAAGGGTTTGAATCCTGAAATATGGATTTGGCCCTTGGGTAAGTGCAAGTGTACAAGCAGCATTCTACATTATATCCTTGTAGGTATAATCTGCGATTTACCTCCATCACCAGGGCCCAGGGCAAGGCAAGTGGGGGCCGTCAAGGTTACGGTTCATTCTTTTTAAATATTATTGAGTTTTGTGAGGAGAGTTAGAAGACAAAAAAGGATGAAGGGATTCAATAACCAAATAAACTTTTTTATTTGATTTTAATATGTAGTTTTCTTGTAAAAAAATGAAGCCAGCAAGTTCTTCAATCACATCCTTGCCTAGTCACCCTTCTTTTATCCTTCATCGACTGACGGAGCTCCAGGGAGCTATTTTAAAGTGGCAGCCGTAGATAAGTAAGGACTAAAGATGTCAAGAGCAAGAATTTGGTTACTAATATTTTTTTATTTTTTATTTTTGTTATACTCATCTTTTTTCTAAATCCTTGAGGAATTTATAGATTCCCCGGAGGCTTCTTAGCCTTTTGGTGTCGTGTGGACACTAGTTGCCTGGTTATTTACAAGTCTTTAACAAATTACCATCCTAGATGGTTGCATAACACTTAAGTCTCGCCTATTGAGTTGATTGTTACTTTCACAAGATTTTCTAAACCACCTTTCCCATTTACTTCTCTAACCGCTTTGCCACGTGACAACCTATTTTATACTGGCGTTATTAACAAGATATTTATATACTTCTCTTTGAGGAGACAAGATATCATTTTACCTCCAGTACATTCGGTTGATATGGATTAATTTATAGTTCAACAACCCGTCCTAAGTGTTTTAGTTCGATTACAAGACTTCGAACTCAAGGGTTTGGCTTCACCCATATGGTATTCAAGGGGGGGTTTTAATAGTAGAGATTTGCCTATGTGAAACAATTATGGTGGAGCTTGAATTGTACTGACGTCATTTTCGGTTATCCACGTCCCCTCTTGTAAAGTTGGGTGATTGTTTATGCCATGTCGATATTTGAAGTAACAAGTGTCACACACCACGATCAACGAAAGATAACAAAAATCTAGAACTTGAAAAAAATATACATATACAAAATATATATATATATATATATATATATATATATATATATATTATTTTGTAGTAAGATTTCGATAAATAGATGTTCAATAAATTAGTAATTTCATTTAAACAATAAAAATTTCCGATCCCAAAACGAGCCAGTGTATTACATTAATAATCTCACTAAATGCATTAGATAATGATTTTATTTAAAATCTTTAGGCCTAACGAAAATGTAAAATAATAATTCGTTAAGCCTATGTTTGAGCCACATTATAATTTTTATTCTCATTATTCTACTCATTTTCAACCATATATTCTTCAATAAAATAATATTTTTTATCACATCAATAATTTTTCCTTCTTTTTCAACCACATATTCATCATCACATTAAAAAAAATGCATTATTTCCATTTTAATGTACATCAAAGAGGGGCTAAATATATAAAATTTTATACTAATATCAACTACATTAGACTTGACAAATTCTTTTTAATTACTTGCTCGCCTTTTCTAATAAATATGCATTTAAAGTTGCTTGCTTTTTCTTTGTACTCAAAATGAAACTCAACCTCAAATTATTTATTTATTTTTGCAATGCATATACCACATTTTTAAATTTTTTTTTTTTTTTTTCATTTAACGATACGATACTATAAATGCTTCTATTGAACGACATAATTAGTAGAACACAACTATCATATAAGTCATGATAATTTTCGATATGTATATTTAGTACATCTTGAACATTCACTTCGTCATAAGCTATTCCATCTTCACTAGGATACTTCGTGAAGTGCTAGATATCGTTACATAGAATTAAATGAATCGACCACCCTTTGTCACTCCTATTTATATAAATAGAATTGCCCACATGACACATCTCCAAGTGGTAAAAGGGGAAGGTGGAAAAACTCCAACTTTGCTTGAGACTGTCGCGTCAAGGGTTCAAATCCTGAAATATGGATTTGACCCTTGAATAAGTGCAAGTGTACAAACAGTCTTCCACCCTATACCCTTGGAGGCATAACTTGAGATTTACCTCCTTCACCAATGCCCAGGACAGGACGGAGGGGGGGGGGGGGGGGCGTTCATCCTTTTTTTATTTATATAAACAGAATTACGCATCAATGGCCTTAATTTAGCACATGATGGGCAGTTTTTTAAATTATAAATTAAATCAAATCAAGAGATTTAAAAGTACTTTCAACTTATTTGTCATTTATTTTGTTCCATATGACGGTGGACTTAAGATTGATTTATATTAAAGGTCGAGATTTATTTGACTTAGCTGTATCCCAAATTTCTTCTGTTCCAACCATTTTAATTGACACACACTGTAAATAGGTGTAAGTTCTAAGTAATTAGCACGTGCATTAACTACTCGATAGAAATACTTAAAAAGTCAAATTAATTCAGCCAGTCTTAGGTTGACAATCTCTCTTTATTGGTTGAAAATCATTGTCGGGGTCCGTTAACTTTGAATTGTCGGCCATTTTCGGTTTCCTTTTAATGTTCTTTATAAATAAATCACATTTTTAATTATTTTGGTGTTGACTAACTTTATTTCTAAATCCATGAATATGGCCAACATCTTTTCACAACTGCTTTCTTGGGTACTGTTCTGAAAGGAATCTCTTTTGCCAAATTGTACTTTAACAATTGTGTGTGTGTAAATAAGAATAAATGTTTTTTTTTTTTTTTTTATCACACATATTTTTAAGTGAACGTCGAGGTAAGAACACTTCAAGATGATCTAATTAAGGTGAAGAAGAGCGAATCCTATTTGAGGTGGTAGAGTCATAACCGATTAGATTTTTGCTAAGATTCGAACGAAGCTATTCTATTTGATATTGTGACTTTATTAAGATTCGAATGAAACTATTATATCTTATATTGTAACTTTACTAATAAGTGAATTAATTCTTATCGCTCTCATGGTAGGAATAGAATAACACACTAAGCCATTGTTTGATGGAGATTAAAATAAGATTTTTAATAGATTTTTATAACAGTTGAAGAAATGCGTGGTTAAAAAATTGTGAATCTCAATAAATGTGTAATTAAAATAAATTGTTAATTTGCTTTCGGGGACTAAGTATGATAGATTGTTTGTGTTTTGGGTCACTTGTAGGATTGTATTTCACTTTTTTGTTGAACTAGTTCAATCAATGACTTACTAACTTCAGTAACTTTGTCAAGTCAATATTTAGGTCGAATTTGGTAAGAATGATAATTTCATTATCTAATAATAATAATAATAATAATAATAATATAGTTTTAATTGTAAAATAATCTCTTGAACTTGAAAGTAAATTGGGCCTTTTTCTTGGACTATGATTTTTGCCTACTCACTAATGCCATATGATTGGCCCAAATTATCGGGTCTTTATTGATGGGAAAAATTCATAAATAAGATGTTTACTTTACACAAAATCAAAAATCAGGTTTTTTATTTTTATTTTTCATTTATGAAATAATAAATTATTAAATCAATTTATTATTAAATATTTAATTCTAATATAATATAATTAATTCATCCCACATGCACCACCCATACCGCTCCGGGAACTATTCCGGCGACAATTCCGATTTACAATTTACTGTCACAGTTCAAAAATTTTATAGGTCGTAATTAATTCGTTGGTCACAGATTTCAAAATTAGTTAATCACAGATCAAAATTTACAAGTCACACAGTCACGAATTTTCAAATTAATTGGTCACAGATTATTTTTCAGTCACATATTGTCTAAGTTTTAGGTCACAGTTAAATACTAGGTCACATACCACGACACTACTTCAGCCGCCACCACCACACAAAACACCGCCACCACCCACCACCCCAAACGTCGATCCACCACCACAGACGCCGCCACACAAAACACCTCAGACACAAATCAGATCCACCACCACCTCCGCACTAACGCTAGCAAAGATGTGCCGTTTCTATGACCAGTGAATATGTGGAAATTCTCGGTTAAGCCATGGCCTAAATTAGTTCGTAGCAGCAGACTTTCTCGCCACCACAGTTGAATAGTCGCTGCACAAAACACCACCACCACCACACCACACCATAGCCACTGCCACCACGGCCACTTGTGACCCCCCTCACCCTGACACCACCACCATCGCCACACAATAGCCATTTGCGAGTACCACCTTACCACAACCAACAGTGTCAAATCCATCACCTCACCACCGTCAAAATCCACCACTAACATCTCCAGATCCACCTACACCATTGAGAACAAAAAAAAACCTCAAAAACCACATCCACCACCACCCATCAAAACCGTAGATCCACCGTCGACCCGCCATGCTTCAATAACGCCTCGTCGACGCTGCTGAGATTCCCAGCAGCGATTTCGCTGTTGGGAATGGAGGCGGGGGAAGGGATAGAGTGACGGGGTAAATAGTGATAAATTAGGGTTATGTTTTAATATATTACCTGATTTTTGAATAACGAAGTTTGGTCCCTGATTTTTGAATTTCAATCTTTAAACCCCTGATTTTTTGTAATTTCTCTTTATTGATTGGCTGATTTTAGGCCTTTTGTCCAATGTAATTGGGATAATTAGAAGGGAAAAAAATACATAAACATAAATATTTCAAAAATAATAAGCTTGTGATTTTTATTTTTTATTTTGTGTCAAAAATCAAGTGATCACAGTTTATGACCTCCGCTAAAATATTGTGACTTAAAAATGAATTAAATAAGATTATAATCAATATAAATTACGATCACAATCACATATTAGTCACAAATCACACGAAGTCATAGTCATAATGACACAATTTTGTGGATCAAAATTTTATGTTTAGTCACAAAGCATATATTTTAATAAGTCGCTAATTACCGATTAACTTCTCACAATCATTTTTTACCTCACCCGCCCTACCCCTCCACCATCGTCATCGTCCAAATATTCACCACCTCAAATCCACAACCCCTCACAACTACCATGTTCACCACAAATCAACAACCACCACCTCCACCTCCATTCAAATTGTTGACACCACCTCAAATCCACAATCCACCACTACTATCTTCATCTCAAATCAAAATACAACTTTATCACTCATTCACACACTGGCAGAACCCTCAATTGTTCATTTACTCTAAACACACCCACCCCATTTTTTTAAGTAAAAATGATGTAAATCACCACTAATACAATTGAGAATCATTTCCCTTTTCAAGCCTAATAATCGTTACTTGATTAAGTAAAAGTGTATGCTATACTATTCATTACTTGAATAGAAATAATAATAATTTACTCTCCTTCAAATAATAATTATTTTCAACATTTTTTATTGTTTGCATTAATTGTTATGATTGGTAATTATAGATATATCTTGAAGCGTGAGGCTTGCAATAGAATAGACTATCGTGAAAAAGACGTACACCAACATATACTCTAATTTCTTCTCACCTCTAAACCTAATTTTAAGTATGGAATCTTGATATCTATCCATTCCCACGAGTAATTTGATCTTTAAGCAGGGATGGAATTTAGTGTGTATTTCGATGGAAGGTATTACTTATATTACAATTTATTTAGTAGAAAAGGACCACTATTTATCATTTGTCCAATAGGAGGTTAAATTTGTATTTTGATCCGTCCTCACAAAAAAATAAAATTATATGTTTCCTAACATTGGATATTCCGATTTCATATTTAAATGGATCATGACAAATGTAAATAATGATTATGATAGGGGTATAATTAGGGTTGGACAAAACTCCCGAACTGGATCGGACAGTAAATTTTTATTTTTTTTATATTGAATTAATTAAATTATTTAATTTTTTCTAAAAAAATTGCAAATTAATTAAACAAACCAGCCAAACCGAGCCAAATTAATTTTTTGTTAGCCCAACATTTGAGTTTTATCCTTCCCCTTTCCATTTCAATTTGATTTGGTAAGTAGCAATACGCCAACTCCCGTATAAACTCAATTCTTTATCCAAGTTGCTTGAAACAAATGAATTATTAATATGGATCATCGATATTTTAATATTAGTATCTATTTTTTGGTATTTGTATACACTGAATTAATCTTATTGAATAGTTCGTTATTTATATGTTTTTAAATTGAGCTACATTAATTTGTAAAAGTTACGAATGAATATGTCATTAGTTGTATTTATGTAGTGTTACTGTAAATGTTAAAAAAATTAATTATGGTATGGAATCGAACCGAACCCGAACGATTCCATAATTATATTTGGACCCGACGATTCCATTTATTAAATATTCAAAGATTTTTGATCGGTTCGATTTTGAAGAGAACTGAACTGAACCGACCCGACCCATGTTCAGCCCGAAGTATAATCAAAACCACAAAAGCCCACAAAAGCGAAAGGACATAAAAAAATAAATTGAAAATTGATTAAAATGTGCACAAGAGAGATTAATGATCTGTTCGGTACGTCTTAAAATCCAATTAAAATTAAAAATATAATCGTTATTGGATCTCATTCGTCTAATAAAAGTTAACAATAACGGCTACTTTTTCAATTTTAATCCAATTTTAATCTCTACCGAACACGCCTTTGAGCCACATTATTTTGGAAGAATGTATTCTGAAATAGTAAATTGATGAAGAATGTGTGATTGAAAAAGAAAGAAAAGTTGTTGATGTGATAGAAAAAATATTTTTTTATTGAAGAATGTGTTATTAAAAATGAATAGAAAAATGAAAATGAAAATTTTAATATGTATCAAACAAGGGCTAAGTATTCAATCAATTATGTCTATTGACCAAAATCTTCATTTAGAATTAAATCAAAATGAGTAGAAAATATGAAAATTGTGCTACAGGAATTGCTCTTCCCTTTTCCAAGAGAAAAGGAGTGGATAATTTCACGGAGTTAATTTAATTAATGGCCACTGAACTTTGTTATCGTTACTACTTGCTTTTCGATTTTTAAAAAGTTACCCGCTACTCATTGAACTTTGCTATATATTATCGTTTACTCATTGAAATTTAAAAGTTTACTCCTTGCTTACTTAAATTTAAAAAAAGTTATTAGTTTCTCGCTAAATTTTGCTATTAGGTAACAATTATGGAAATGATTCTGGTGATTAATGAGTAATTTTATTTAAATTTGGGTGAACAATGAGTGATCTTTTAAATTTTGATGAGCAAATAGTAACATATAGCAAAATTCAGTGAGTAAAAAGTTAACTTTTGAATTTTGATGAGCAACTGATAATCTATAACAAAGTCTAGTGATCATTGATTAAATTAACTCGTGAATTTTACGTGAAGTGACTCATTAAATCAAATGAGATATTAACTTCAAGTGCTAGTTGTTGGCACGTATTTTGTTGTAAAAAGTCATTTTCTATCCATTCGTAGCAGTTCGTATTAGTGCATGTTCTGTTCCATTTGAACTATAGAGTAGGGGTGGCAACGAGCCGAGCCCGAGCAAAAAAAAAAAGCTCGTACCGAGCCCGAGCAAAAAAAATGAGGCTCGGGACGAAAGGCCCGAGCTTTCGTCCCGAGCCGGTTCGGGTTTTTTTTTCACAGTTTATACGTGTTATAAATTAAACAAATTTTAAAAATGTAAAGTTTACATTGTAAACACTCCACCTTTATCCGGGTTTGGGACCGGCTACAATTATCATAGACGGAGTTAAAATTGTACACGAATAAAATATTTCGACTTTCGTGTACAATTTTTCTTGATACAAAAAAATTTAAAAATTACATTTGTTTTAAACTAATCAATTTAAAAACTTACAATATCATAGATGCTTGAATTTGCTGTAACTCTTCGGTCATTATGCTGTCAACTTGTTCTTGAATGCGTAATTCTGCACATAACATATTAAAGCTTCCAATATATCTTCTTTTAGTTTTAATCGTTCGTCATATAAAACTCGACCACCTAAACTAAATGCAGCCTCCGATGCTACCGTAGACACCTCCACCATGATAAAAGATTAAATTTCTCTAATTGTTGTGGTTGTAACATACTACGAACGTTCACACACATATACCTAGCTAACTCAGAGAGAATTTCAAGATTTATACCACTGACATCTACTGCTCTAGATATTGACGAACTAGAATTAAATGAGGGAACACTAGTATTGGTTTCTAAAAAACTTCAAAAATCTTCTGCATTTGTTGATGTATTTTTTGAAAAAGAACTTTGGGTAGTAGAATTACACTGATCATTTTTTTCAGCGTAATAGTTATACATTTTACATAACATAGATTCTATATGCACATGTGATAATTCTATATTTATGAAATTTGAAATCCCCTTTATAATAGCTTTTGTGCGAGTTAAATTAAGTCGAGAGTCCATCACTAAAGCTAATAAAAATAAAGAGGGTATCTCTTCTCAATATTTACGAAATTTTGCCTCAATAGAATAAATTACGTTAACAAAAATTGTCAAACTCCTATATTTTTTAAATGTTTGTGTAATATAGAAAAAATGTTGTAAAACAATTGAAGATGCAGGATAATAAACACCGCTACATTCCTTCGTGGCATCGAAAAAAGGTTTTAAGAAATTTTTCACTTGAAATACAAGAGACCATTCCCAATCTTTTAAATTATGTTCGAGTCCATATGTATGTCTACCATTATAATACATTGAAATAACGTTACCATAATTTTCACACGAATGTAACATAAGATATGTAGAATTCCATCTATGTGATACATCAGTGACAAATGATCTCTCTTCTAAGCCATACTCTGCACATAAACTGTTAAATGCTTGCTTTCTTGCTGGTGATTTTATATATTCCAATCCATCTTTTACAATCAAATTAATAATGTGACATACACAACGTTGATGAAAAAGTAAACCTCCAAATTTAGGGTTCAAATCATCAATAAATTTTCGATAACAACTTTGTTTACACTAGCATTATCAAAAGTAAAATTTCGAACCATTTCTTGCATACCATGTTCTTGTATAATATCTTTTAAAATCATGTATATATTAGTCGCATTATGTGGATATTCTACACATCTGAATGCAATTATTTTTTTATGCATAATCCATAGGTGATCAATGTAATGAGCTGTAGCAGCAAGATATCCTTTTTTATTAACACCGGTCCATAAATTAAAGGTAAATGATATAACACAATCAAAAGTTTTTAGACTTTCAATAGCAGTTTGTTTTCTTCTGTTATATAATTTTATAGCATCCGAACGAAGAGTATTTCTACAATAAGAATTATACATGGGTTGGAGATATTTCTGCACAAGACAAGTAAAGTGTTCCGACTCGATCATCGTTCGCGGCATCTCTGCTGCAGTCACGTATGAGGACATTTCTTCACGAAATCTTTCTTGTGAATATACAAAAGTGGATAGAGTGGAACCAGAACCGGCAAATGTTAATTCGGTCTGTTTCGGGTTAAGACCGACTGGTTTCGCTTTGCAACTTTGTAAAATGTGTCTATTTAAATGCGATGTACTCGAACTGGGCTTCCAACTAAGTTCTTTACCACAATAATTGCAACATGCTTTTCAAATATCAACTCCATTTTGAACCCCAACTTTTTTACGAGTCATATGTTGCCAACAATCAGCAGACTCTTTTTTCAACCTTTTAACCTCAACTACTTCCTCCTCTTCGATATCTTCCAAATTAATTGGAATATTTTGAGATGCATCGTTCCTCGATGGAGTACTCGAATTACCTTTCAACTAATTAATTTCATCACTGGTAAAATCCATGTGTAAGTATTATAATAGAGGGAAATTGTAGTAAAGAATATAGTCAAATGTGTAAAAAAATAGGAAAGGAGAATACAGAATATTGTAGTAAAGAATATAGCAAAATGAGTAAATTGAAAATAATAGTTAAATAATTGGAGAGTAGAATATTGCATATTGCATAAAGAGTTAAGCGATTGAAGAGTGATATGAAATTATAAAAAATTTCTCGTATTTATAGACAAAAAAAATATATATTAAAATTTTAAAATTTTCTAATTTTTTTTTTTGCGTGCATGCAAGAAAAAATATTGCGTGCACGCTAACGCCTAACTGCCATTGGTATTTAGTACACAGACTATTTGTGATTTGATTCTTGGCTCAGACTTTTTCCGAGCCGAGCCCGAGCCGTGCGAGCCCACGAGCTTTTTTGTCACCCCTACTATAGAGTCACGTGTAAGATTCTATATGCATCACTCAATTAATTTCAATCAGGTCCTATTTTTATGAAATATCAAGATTTGATCCCTCTAAATTAATACACTAATATTTGATAACATCTAACTAAAACTAAATTCTATAGGCACGATTTACTATTTCTGCTATCTAACAATTTATATAATATTAAAAAAATAAAATCTAGATCATGTTCATTGAGAACCTTCTATCTAACTGTTCATCATCTCGAACTGTATATCTCATAGTCCCTTATGAGTTACAGCATGTGTGAATTTAAAATGTCAAGAAGAAAAATACATGAAGGAAGGACACCTAATTTGTCTTTGAAAAATAAAGGGTGTCATCATTGGTATCTTTTTCAACTTTCTTTTCATACGGTCTTCATTGATAATGTACACATCTCACCACATCATGTTATGTAAACTTATTATGTACTACAACACAATCATAACAAATAGAATAATGTTACTTGTATATAAACAGATACATAATAATTTAAATACAGATGATGTGTCAAAAAAATTGGAAAGTTTTTTGTTTATTTGATTGAAGAAATACCATTCAAATTATATCTCACCATATCATGTGTATGAAAATCATTATATAAACTTATTATGTACGTGTAGTACAATCGAAATATATAAGGCTTTATTAGCACGATGAAGACTTTTTAACTAGCTAGAAGTATGTAGGGTGGGCAAAAAATCGACCGACCTAAACCGACCGGTTTGGATAGACTTTTTGCATTTTTTGGGCGGTTTTCGAGTTTCGGGTCAGGTTGCGGGTTGACACTCTAAACCCGATAGAACCCGACCCGAAAAATAAGCAGTCTTCATTCACGCTCTCTCCACCATCCTTCAGGCCTTTTATGCTCGCCACTTCGCCTGAGCGCCTCAGCCACCTAGAGTCCCGGACAGTTAACTTTTCTCAAATCTCCGATTCTCCTACAGAGATCTTCTGACTTTTGTTCTGAGTTGTAATTTCTTGGAAATTTGTTCTATTCAATTATTTTCATTTTTTTTTTCACTTTAAGTTCCGATTTAACTTCGTCGTATATTTTCTTAATAGTCGATCAATTTTAAGGATAAATTCTGCTGCACTCTAGCCTTGTATTTTGAATTTTGATGTTTTCCTTTTCGAGCTATCATGATCACTTTGTAAACGAAGATTTGTGAAGCTCAAAAGGGATGCTGCATTTTCTGATATATCTATATTTCCAAAATCAGAAATGAACGTATAGGTTCATGGCATACATATGCAAAGTAATAGCCAATGATAGGTGGACACATGTCCAAACAAAACTAACTAACAGAAATAAAGAAACAGGACACGTGAATGACAAGGAAATGGAATAAAGAAAATAATGGAAAATAAGAAAATAATTCTCTTCATCCCCCCCTCAAGCTGGAACTTGATGAATGTCTTCTAAACCCAGCTTGGAGATAAGGAACTGAGACTGAAGAGGTGGCAAAGCTTTTGTAAAGATGTCCGCAAGTTGCTAAGAAGAAGGGATATGTTGAGGAAGAACAAAGCCTTCCTTGAATTTATCCCGCACGATGTGACAATCAATTTCCAAATGCTTGGTCCGTTCGTGAAAAACCAGATTCGCTGTAATGTGGAGAGCTAATTTATTATCACACCATAGAGGAATCGGTAAAGATAGGGTGATCTTAAAATCTACAAGTATATAACTAATCCATCTAAGCTCACAAACCGTCGCAGCCAAACTTCTATACTCTGCCTCCGTTGTGGATCTTGAGACTGTGCATTGTTTATTGGTTTTCCAAGAGATCAAAGTAGCACCCAAGAAGATGCAAAAACCAGTAAGTGACCGTCGAGTATCAACATAGGACGCCCAATCCGCATCAGAATATGATGTTAAAGACAAGTCTGACTCATTAGGAAAGTAGAGTCTTTTAGAAGGACAGCCTTTTAAATACCTTAACAAATGCATTGCTGTCTCACAGTGAATCGGCAAGGAGAGTTAACAAATTGGCTCAATTGCTGTATTCCATACGTAAGGTTTGGCCGTGTTAGATTCAAGTATAGAAGTCTCCCAATTAGTCGTCTATATCTTGCTGGATCTGAGAAAAGCTTTCCATCATTCTGTAATAATCTTGTACCTTATGGAATAGGAACTCCAACAGGTTTTACACCAGTAAGACCAGCATCTTTGATTATATCCAAAATGTATTTCCTTTGGTTTACATAAGTTCCATCCTTCCCTCTAGCTATCTCGAGTCCCAAAAAATATTTTGCATATCCCAAATCTTTGATAGTGAATTTTGAATGCAAAAATTGTTTAACAGAGGTAATATCCGACTCATGTGTTCCCGTGATCAATATATCATCTACATAAATCAAAAGAAAAATGCTGTGATCAGAATACTGATGAATAAATAGACAATGATCATGCTGAGATTGAGCAAAACCATAACCAGTGAGTTTATGGCAGAATTCAATATTCCATTGTCTCGAGGCTTGTTTCAAGCCATATAAACTTCGTTTTAGCTTGCAAACCTGACCTGTTAAAGCCTTTTTATATCTAGCTGGTGGTTCCATATATATCTCTTCATCAAGATACCCGTGCAAAAAGGCATTGTTGATGTCTAGCTGGTGAATAGGCCAAGCTTTTGCTGAAGCAATTGCAAGAAAGATCCTCACTGTTACTAGTTTTGCTACAGGGGAAAAACTTTCAAAAAAATCTACTCCATCCATTTGATCATAGCCTTTTGCTACCAATCGTGCTTTGAATCGATCAACTGTTCCATCAGGTTTAAGTTTAATTTTATACACCTACTTAGACCCTATTGCTTTCTTTCCAATAGGTAAAGAAGTCATCTCCCATGTATCATTCTCTTCCAATGCCTTCAATTCATTATTCATGGCTTGTACCCAATTTTGATCTTTACTAGCTTGATGATAAGTATGTGGATCTTGAAAGCTTGATACATTTGCCAAAAAGGAATTATATGCATGGTGCAGGCAAGGGGAAATGGAGTATGGATATGTGGTCGGTGTATGTTTCGAGCTGAATTTAGTGATATCAAAATTTTCTTGAACACTAGCAATTGGTTCCACTGAATTTTTAGTCACATTAGTGAAATAGTCATCCAACCAGGCAGGTTTAGTCCTCACCCTACTACTATGTCTAGGTTCTTCTACATCATTTTCTTCAATAATAGCAGATTCAGGAAAGGGAACTTGTATAATGGGCACAATGTCAGAATCAGGATTGGAAGAGCTTGGTGTTTGATCATTAGGAATGAAATCAGAGGTATGATCCTGGAAAGAGTCTGAATGGTCTTGAATAGTGTTAGGAAGACTTGGAGAAGATGTAGTAGGATTTATGGAGGAATTTTCTAGATGTAATCCTATAGGTAGAGGCGTTTGAATGACAGGTTGTTTTTCCATTTTAAAAGGGAAGACATGTTCATAAAAAATGACATCTCTAGAGACATGGATTTGTTTGCTAGATATGTCATAAACTTTATATGCCTTCTGTCCAGGACTGAGCCCAATGAAAATACACTCATGGGCCCTTGATTTAAATTTATCTTTGTGAGGTTTTGTATTAGTGATGTAGCAGAGACATCCAAAGGTTTTGAGAAATGATAAATTACGTTTTGTTCCATATAGAACTTCATAGGGAGTCTGCCACTTTAGGATAGAACTTGGGATCCTATTAATGATATATGTTGACATAAGAATGGAGTATGACCAGAAGTGTATAGGTAAACTTGCTTGGAGGATGAGTGATCTGGCCATATTCAATAGATGCCTATGTTTTCTTTCAACCACTCCGTTTTCCTGTGGAGTGTAAACACATGATTTTTGATACAAAATACCTAAGGCTCGAAGCAAATTTTGACACTCATGACCAGTGAACTCACTCCCATTGTCAGTTTTTATGGATTTGACATTTTTTTTTCAAATTGATTCTTGACCATTTTAAAAAATGATTCAAGAGTTTTAACAGTCTGGGATTTTTGGATTAACAAGAAAGTCCATGTGGCTCTAGAATAATCATCCACAATGGTGAGCATGTAAGGAGTTCCAGTTGGTGTGTGATGTTTATATGGACCCCAAATATCAATATGTAATAAATCAAAAATGGATTTTGTATGAATCTGAGAGTTTTGAAAAGGCAATCTGCTTTGCTTTGTGGCAAGTATCACATGGTTGCAGGGTTTTTATGACTGAAGCATTACACAATCGATTAAGGAAATCTAAATGTTGCAAACAATGGTATAAAGCATGTCCCAATCTATAGTGCCAGTCAATGATAGAAATAGAAGAAGCTTTTATTGACATGAAAAACATCATCAACAGGTTGAAGTTTCCCAACAGAGAATTGATTACAAACACTAACTTCTCTATTACAATATTTAGCATCTGTGTTCTGAAAGCTAAAGTCATCTAATGTGTATAACTTCCCATTCAGTTTTCCAATTGCTAGTATCCTATCATCCTTCAAGTTCTGATGAGTTGGGTAAAAAATGAACTTAACATTTTCAGTTTGTGTTAATTTTGGGACAGATAAAATGTTGAATTTGAATGTTAGAATATGTAATACATTGGTTAAAAGAAGTTTTTGATTTATGGTGATGGATCCAATGTTTCCAACATGTTTAATAGATCCATCAGGTAAACAAACTGCTGTGGATTTCGAAACAGGTCTCAGATCAATCATTTGGTTAATGTCTGTGCATATATGATTGCTGGCACCGGTATCAATTATCCAAGTACTACATCCTAAATTATCAAGTGAAGTAAAGGCCAAATGTTGGGTACACATACCAGAATAATCGCTAAGATGTGCAAAGTTGACTTGATTTCCATTGTCTACTAGCAATTTCCCTCTGAGCATTTTCATCAATTCCTGTTGTACTATATTCGTGATATTTCCAGATGATGTTTTGCCCTTTGGATTCACTGTAAATACCCTTTCTTCAAAATTAAGCGGTAAATCACTCATGTTCATCACATTGTTTACCATAGTTCTTCCTCCAAATTCCTTAGCTCGTTGTTCCTTTAACCCTCTGTACCAATCTGGATAACCAATCAACTTGAAATAGCCTTCCTTTGAATGTCCATTTGCATTGCGGTGATCACAGAATAATGTTTCCTTATCAAAGTTATTGAACCTTTTATAATTTCCTCTTCCAAATGTACTGTTTTCTCTTCCTGAATTAAATCTTCCAGACCAGTTTCCTCTTTCTCTCACAGATCCATTATCCCTATAAGTATTTCCTGTTGCCATCATAGCTAGATTGTCATTAACCTCTGGAAACAATATATGTACCTCTCTTTGTTTTTCAACCCTCAAAACCATGGAGTATGCTCTATTAACAGATGGCAACAGATCCATTACCAATAATTGGTTTCTGATATTATCATAGGTATCATTCAACCCTATCAAAAATTGCATAAGTTTGTTGAATGAGGCTAAATTAGATACTTCCTTCGCAGCTCTACAAGTACAAATTGGAAAGGGCATCAAATAAGCGATTTCATCCCACAATTTTTTTAGTTTAGTGAAATACCTTTCAACTGATAATGAACCTTGAGTTAGGCTACTAATCTCTCTCTGTAATTGATAGAGTAAGGGACCATTCCCATATCACTCATCCAATTCAACCCATAAGTCTCTAGCTGAAGTTGTGTAGATGAATGCATCCACAATATCCTTTGAGATTGAATTCAATATCCATGATCTAACCATACAGTCCACTCTAACCCATTGATCGAATTTGGACGATTCTTCAGCTGGTTTTTCACATTTCCCATCTATAAATCCCAATTTCAGTTTTGCACCTAATGCGATTTTAATTGACCTGTTCCAACTCAAATAATTCTTTCGTGTTAGAGGTGAAGTCAACAATGTCATTCCTGGGTGATCTGATCCTTGAAGATCTAACAGATCTCCCTTACTGTAATCTTTCTCAGATGATCCTTGTTCTGTGAGTAAAGGATCAATACGCTCACGCGGGATTTCTGTAGCCATGATTTAATTTCAAACCAATTTGATACCAGCTTAAATGATTAAGCTCAGGATCTGATTATCTGCTCTGATACCATGATCACTTTGTAAACAAAGATTTGTGCATCTCAAAAGGGATGCTGCATTTTCTGATATATCTATATTGCCAAAATCAAAAATGAACGTATAGGTTCATGGTATACATATGCAAAGTAATAGCCAATGATAGGTGGACACATGTCCAAACAAAACTAACTAACAGAAATAAAGAATCAGGATACGTGAATGACAAGGAAAAGGAATAAAAATAATAATTCTCTTCAAGTTTTTACCTATTTTCAGAATATTAGTTTGTGGGTATTCCTTTTCTGTCATTTGATGAATAAATGTTCTGATGCCTTGTATAAAAAATTGTAAGTGTTTACAATGATCCTTCATTTATTATCAGAATAAAAGTGATTATTTTCACATATTCAGATCCATTTCTCCTGTTTAAAAGCATGTGCAAACCAGTTCATTTGATTAGTTGAGCAATTGAGTTTATAATTAACATAATCTGATTAATGGAGAGGCACATCAAGAAGACAAAGAACAAGCTCAGTAGGTTGATTGCAGTTTATCGATCATATAACAGAATAATTGGTCGGATTGAGAAGAATGTTCACCTGAATATTTTCTTCAGTTGGTCTTTGTTCAACAGCTCGGTTCTTGACATTCTTCAAATAGCGTTGTATGGTTTTGTTGACACTAAAAAAACAACAATGAAGAAATATTCATCCAAATTAAACCTATAGAACTTAGTATATGTTTTGCTATTTAATTGGGAATTGAACCACTAGATATAAAAGGTTAAACTGGGATTCTGTTATAATGTTATAACTAATAATAACACTTCTTGTTAATAAATAATAACCCAAAGTGGTCAATTTTAGTGGTTGATGAATAATATAACTGGACCAAACAGATTGATTTTGAAATTTCCAAATAGACCAGTAGAAGGTAATTGGTGAAAAGACGAGAAATGCCTATCTAAGTTTGTGATTTTTTGGTACAGTCCAGTTATCTTCCTCTATTTAATTCTTCTTTCTTCTCAATCCTTATATTCCTCGTGTATTCATAATTTTTGTGCAATATGTTTGGTAGATATGGACGTAGGGGAAGAAAGTGGCACTGGTGCACAACCTCAATCAGACTCAAATGCCACAGCCACATATTTGCAATCTGGTCTTCCTCAACATGCATCGTCAACATTGGGTAAACGAAAATCTAATAGACTTGCTTCTTATGTTTGGGATCACTTCACTCTGTTAGGCTCAAAGGATGATCCAGATGTTAGGTTTAAGTGTAATTATCGTGGTATAGATTATGTTTGTGTCACTAAGAAGTATGGTACTAGTACATTAAGTAATCATTTGACAAATAAATGTAAGAAGTATCCACGTAGATTAGTAGGTAAGAAGCAGAAAACCTTCTCATTTGAGAACAACAAAGAGGGTGGAGGGAGCAATCTTGTTGTTGTTAGTCGAAGTAAAGAACATTGTAGAGTTGCATGAGTTAAAATGATAGTTGTGGATGAATTACCTTTTAAGTTTGTCGAAGCTCGTGGTTTTAAGTATTTTTGTAGTATAGCATGCTCTCACTTTCAGCCTCCATCTTGTAGGACTCTCGTTAGAGACATTTATCAGTTGTATTTGGATGAAAAACTGAAATTGAGAGATGCCTTTCATTTTCACCGTCAAAGGGTTTTCCTTACAACTGATACTTGGACTTCTATTCAAAATGTTAATTACATGTCTCGTACAGAACATTACATTGATTCTGAATGGACGCTTAATAATCGTATTTTGAATTTTTGTATCGTTCTAAATCATAAGGGAAAAACTATTGGAAAAATGATTGAGACTTATTTCCATGATTGGGGGATTGAGGAAATTTTTGCAATCACTGTTGATAATGCAAGCTCCAATGACAAAGCCAATTCTTATCTTAGGCGAGATGTACTTGCTTGGGGTAGTGATGGATGTATTCTAGAAGGGAGGTATTTGCACTTGAGATGTTGTGCACACATTATCAATTTGATCGTTGGTGAAGGATTGAGGGAAGCACATGACTCATTTGTGAATATTCACAGTGCAATCAAATATGTAAAATCTTCTTCAGCTAGGTATGAAAAATTGAAGGAGTGTGCTAGAAAAGAAAAGATTGATTGCAAGTCTATTGTGTTTTTGGATGTTCCAACTAGGTGGAACTCTACCTATTTGATGTTGGAAAGGCATTGAAATTTGAAAAAGTTTTCGATAGGTTAGAAGAGGAGGATGCTCAGTATTTGCATTACTTTCACAAAGATGATGGTAGTAGAAGGAGGGGCGAACCTCCGTCGAGTTCAGATTGGGAAAATGCATATGTTTGTCAAATTTCTTCAAAATTTCTATAATATGACTTTGACTTTTAGTGCTTCATTGCAAGTTAGTGCTTGTGCTTATCTTCACGAAATTTGTAATCTTATACTCGAATTGGATGAATGGAGGTTAAGTGAAAACCTTTTGTTGAGTGAAATGGCGACTAACATGAAGAAGAAGTTTGATAAGTATTGGGGTAAAATGGAAAATGTGAATCAGTTGTTGTTTTTTGCTACTATCCTCGATCCAAGATACAAAATTGATTATGTTGAATACTGTTTGAATGATTTATATATGGATGGGGAAGTTGTTAGTAGCATGATGAAATCTTTGAAAGCCAATTTGATGGATATTTTTGAGTGGTATGTATGTCATGAAAGTATTGATGGAAGTAGTAAAGTGTCAACCGAGGAGTTATAAGTTCTACCAATACAACTAAAGGATGTTCTTCTTCTACGAGGGATGCTCACCTTAGAAAATTTATGGAAAAACAAGCACTGAAGGATTTGGTTGAGATAAAAAAAATGATGTGGAAAGATACTTATTGGATGTTCATGAAAGCATAGAGAGAAAAGATTTTGAAATTGTAGATTGGTGGAAGGTTAACAAAAATAAGTATGGTGCCTTGTCCAATTTGGCCAAAGATGTGTTGGCGATTCAACTGTCAATCGTCGCTTCAGAAAGTGCATTTATTACTGGAGGAATGATATTTGATCATTTTTGTAGTTCCTTGAGTCCTAGGATGGTCGAGGTTTTAGTATGCACTCAAAATTTGTTGAAAGTTTCTCCGAACTTTGATGGTTTTTGCATGGAAGATGTTGAGCATTACAACGAAATGGATGAACTTTTAGATTTAATGAATTCAAAATCAATTGAAGATGACCACGGGCCCAACGTAAGTAATTCATTCATTTTACAAGATTTCACATTTCAGTTATATATATATATATATATATATATATATATATATATATATATATATATATATATATATATATATATATATATATCATTTTTTTTTGTTGAAGAAATATATATATCAGTTTTTAATTTCATGATTTGTATGTTTCCATCAGATTTCATGAAAATCAGGATCTGGAACATTCATGGATGCTACCCCAGTATCCTCCTAAATTCATAATCTGCCTTGAGCCTAGAAAGAAGAGCGAGATCTTATTAATGTTTAATATTTCAATTAAATCATGTCTTTTAAGTAATTGAGTTGTAACTTTTTTTGTTCCACATATTGATGCTTATTGGTGTATAACAGATTAACATGATATTATGCTTGGTTATTATTATTATTTTAATTTTTAGTATGGATAGTGAGGTATACAATTGTGCAATAAACGAATGACAATATCTTCAGGTAAATAGTTTTAATAACAATTTTAGTCATTCCTTTATGTATGGTATGCAGTTAATACTTTAGAATTTCATCTAATACATATAATCTGACCAAATATTACTTTTGGTTACAAAGATTTAAAGATAGTTTTTGGCAACCCGATCAACATTTGATTGGGTTGGGTTGGTTTTGATTTTAGATCGAACCGACCATGTTGGGTTGGGACAAAAACCAACCCAACCCAACACAATCCACGCCCACCCCTAGAAGTATGTAGTTCTATTAACAATGATGCATGAAATAGTTTTTAAGAAGAATCTCTGTTAACTAATAAATTACTAAACAATTGATACTTATCATGACTCAAAAAAAAAAAAATTAATAATAATAATAATTCCGTTCTCGTTCTTCTTTCTTTGTTTAATGAATTAATCCTTTTTAAAGTTTGCTCAGACTTAAAGTTGTTGATAAATAAACATTTGAATTGGCTAAAATTCATTGTTGGGGTCTGTTAGCTTTGAATTGTCGGCCATTTTTATGTCCTTCTATAAAGATTTATTTTTTGAATGATTTTTGTTATTGAATAACTCTATAAAATCATCAATATAGGGCCTACATGTGTTGATATTTGTTTATTGGATACTGTTTTGAATATTGCCAAATTGTACTTTGTGTTTGTGTATAAAAGAAAAAAATTAATTATTTTTATCGCACTTATTTTTTAATTGTATGCCGAGGCAAAGGCGATTTATTTATTTATTTTTTAATTGGGTCAAAGAATGAGCTTTAGATTGAGGTCGTAGAATTTGATTCTGTTCGAGTTATACAAAGTTTTCAATCAGATTATACCGCCTTCAAATGAATCTGTTGTTTCGGATATTGTAACTTTATTAGTTGATGTCAATTGTGGCTCTTGCCGTTTTATCCCTCGTGTTGGGAATAGAGTAATCTACGAAGTAACGTCTTTTATTTCTTTTGATTGGGTGGAAACGCCACTTGATCCACAAAAGAAAGAAGTGCAAGCTCAATGAGGTTGATATGAAATGACAATCAGCTAGAATTGGGCCCTTCGCTCGTTAATGCCAAATAATCGGGTCTTCATTGATTGTGTTAGAAAATCGATGATAAATCTGATATTACTTGTTATGAATATTAAAGATGAGATAATTGACAATATGAAAATCAAACAATCAAGAATACAATATTTTACGTGGATAAAACCACAAGTAAAAGATGAGAATTCACTAATACGAAAAATGGGAGGATTACAAATTATGTAGAACGTAAAGATGATTTTTCAAGAGGTTTACTACTCGTACAAGTCTACATAATATTGGAATGTTTGGGATAAAACATGATTTAAAAACCTACCAAAATCGCAAACTTTTCATTCCCAGATAAGATCGCCTCTCGAGCGTCTATCTAACTGATGTCGATCGCTCGAGTGGCCGCCTTACGGGAAGCGAGTGTACGAATATTGTTTTGAACACTCAAGGCGAGATCAGGACACATAGTGAGCGTTAGTTCGAGGTTTCCTTATCTTTGCACGATTTTTTCCTCCCCTATTGGAACTTGGATTCTTTCAAATCCAACACAAATTTCAAACTCCCAAATTGAATTCCAACTATAACTCCCAAATAGACTTCAAATAGAATTTCCAAATAGTCTTCCAAATATAATTCGAGTCACACCCTAATTGTAACAAACTCCACCTTGACACGAATTCTACTACAATAAACAAAATTTCAAAAATTCTGCACTGGAGAAAAAATCCACCGTAAGGAATAAAACTTAACCCTTCAACAACAAATTCTTCATTAAAAAATTTCTCCAATTTAAAAATTCCACCTCCTCCACAAACCCCAACTAAGTCAAACTTAATAACTGAATATCAATTGAATACAAACACTACTAGCATGATTACCTTGGGTGTTAGGTTTTTTGAATTATCAGCACGAGTAATAAGATCACAAATAACTCAATAATTACCAAATACGGCAAGCACATACCCTGTAACAAAATTAACATGACTAATTGCTTCTATAGAAAGTCCTTCACTAGACTCAATACATTCAACCACATTTAAAGTATAAGAAAATAAATCAACTTTTATGTACCTTTATGGTGGCCTAATATCTTTCCTGACTCTCTCTAGCAATTAAATATTGTGACACTAGAGGTGGTGGCAGCGAAGCGGCATTACCCATAACTTTTGAACTCGATCGAGTTGTATTCTTTATTATAGACCCTAAACCAAACTCCAACGGTACAACACTAAACCAAAATCCACATGAGTGTCTACGTTATGCTAATTGGTATCCAAAGATTCTGTAGAACACTGAAAGACATATAACTAGGATCTTCTATGTCCCTTCTTCATAATATGGGTACATTTACATACCTTTAGGACTTCACCTTTACCAATGTATGATGGAGATCGAGGTGCTCACCAAGTTGATGCTCCCAAATATTCTCAAGATCCTTTGCAAGGAGTTGGCGGTCCAATGACTAGGGCAAAGACAAAGAAGATGAAAGAAGCTTTGCAAGGTTTGATCATGAAAGTGCAATACAAAGATGCGGTGTTAGAAGATCCTAGAACTAAATTTGAAGATTCCAAAGCTTTACCAAGGATGGTCGATTATCTTTTTGTACAATGGATAAATCGGGAAGAGCGAGAAGAATGCAATGATTAATTAGGAATTTTTAACTTAGTCTTTTAATTAATTATGGGCATGTTTTGATCAATTAGGATTTCAACTTTAGTCTTTTGGGCTCTTTTATGTTTTAGCCACTAGGCCAAATTCATCTTTTAAGGCCCATTTCATTTTTTCTTCTTCAATTAAGCTAGGGATTTGTCTTGAAAGGAGGGGAACATTTTTGAAGCTAAAAAAGAAAGCTATTGCTTGCATTTTTCTTATGTTCTTGGTAAAATGTTTGAAATTTGACTTATCAAAGGAATAATCAACCTTTGTGGCGTCTCAAGATTGGGGTTTTAAGGATTTTGTTGCCTTAAGGTTCTAATTTGGTCATCTTCCTTCATGTTCATACTAGGTCTGATTTGTTATATTTTCCATTGAATTTGTAGGTTTACAAAGGGGGTCTTTGTCATTTGGTATTAGAGCCAGATTGGGTTGCTAAAAAACGGGTTGTTTATTTCCATATTCCTTGTTATGTTCTTGTTGCTGAAAAAAAGGAGAGAAAGAAAACGTGGCTGGTTGTTGAGTGCTATACGGTTTCCATTCTTGTTCTTGGTTCAAGTTTCATATTCCTTATGGGTTTAAGTTCATATTGGTGTTTATTTGCTTGAGTTTCTTAATCTTGCTGAATTAGTTCTCTCTTATTTTGGTCTAGTTTTGCTCTATTTATGACATTAAAAATTCTGACCTTTGTTGAGATGGTCACCATCTAAACTGGTTGCTTCTTGAAAATTGTTGAATTCTATTAAAGAACACAAAAGGGACTAGTTTGGCTTTAAGAGGTAAAAGGCAAGAGAGATCATCAACAAGAAAAAGCCAAATTGTGTGAAACATGAGTGATAACAACCTAATTTGAGTGCAAACACGTGAGGGAATATGTGAGGAACAACATCTTTTATTTTGTTTGTTTTTACAAGTTGAAGCAATGAGTAAGGAATGAGGATAACCACAAGCGGTCGAGATGAAATTCTTCATCAAGGCTGTTAATGACCAATTTAAATTATTAAATTCGAGATTGGATTATTTGGAGTCCTCTTTCGGTTCTAGAACATATAGAAGACATAAGTTAGATGAAGAGGACCAAGCTGATTCTGAAGTGGAGAGATCGAGTTATAAACGGGACAAGAAGGTTGGCTCCAAAGGAGATAACAATATAGGTAGTATAAAGATGACAATTCCAACTTTTTGAGGAAAGAATGATCCGGAACTATACGTAGAGTGGGAAAGAAAAGTTGAGCACGTGTTTGATTGTCATAATTACTCCAAGGAGAAGAAAGTAAAGCTAGCAACCGTGGAGTTTTCGGATTATGTAAGTATTTGGTGGGATCAATTGGTGATCAGTAGGCGTAGGAATGGTGAGAGGCCTATTCGGTCATGGGAAGATATGAAGTTGGTGATACACAAGAGATTTATACCCAGCCATTACTATAGAGATTTGTATAGGAAGTTGCAAGGGCTTGTTCAAGGTTCCATGAGTGTAGATGACTATTATAAGGATATGGAAATCGCTATGATTAGAGCAAACATAGAGGAAGAAAGAGAAGCAATGATGGCTAGATTTATTGTTGGGTTGAACAAGGAGATTGCTGAAGTGGTTGAGTTACAACATTACGTAGAGATGGAGGAGCTACTACACAAAGCTAGTCAAGTGGAGAAACAAATCAAGTCCAAGAAGCTCAAATTTGGTTCGACTTCTAGTTCTACATAGAGATCAAATTGGAAAGACCATAAGGCTGCCCTTAGAACAAAAGAAGAAGCAAAGTCCAAGAATTCAGTTGTTGATCCTAAAGGAAAACTAGAAACTAAAACTCTTACTAAGTCACGTGATATTAAGTGTTCGGACATATTGCTTCTGAATGCCCAAATAAAAAGGTTATGGTTGTACGGACAAATGGATAAGTTGAGAGTACTAGCTCAAGTGACAATGAGATGCCATCATTGGAGGATTGTTCTGATGTTGAAGTGGAAGAACCTGTGCAGGGTGATTTACTTGTTACAAGGAGAGCCTTGAATATACAGCCTAAGGATGAAGGAGTTGAGGAGCAACGTGAGCATATCTTTCACACAAGATGCCACGTGAAAGATAAGGTATGTATGTTGATTATTGATAGTGGGAGTTGTATTAATGTTGCTAGCACATTGTTGGTAGAAAAGTTGAATTTGAAGTGGCAAATGCATCCTAAACCGTACAAGCTACAATGTCTAAATGATTGTGGAGAAGTGAAGGTAAACAAGCAAGTTTGGGTACCTTTTTCGATTGGCAAGTATGAGGATGAGGTTCTTTGTGATGTGGCATCAATGTATGCTGGTCATATATTATTTGGCCGACCATGACAATTTGATAGGAGGGTTTTGCATGATGGGTACAAAAACAGATATTCTTTTGTAATGAACAATCGAAAAGTTGTATTAACCCATCGCAAATCATTGCATGCTTATAAGGATCAAATTAGGATAACAAAAGAGTGCAAAATG
This sequence comes from Fraxinus excelsior, assembly GCA_019097785.1. Taxonomy (NCBI): domain Eukaryota; kingdom Viridiplantae; phylum Streptophyta; class Magnoliopsida; order Lamiales; family Oleaceae; genus Fraxinus; species Fraxinus excelsior. The sequence continues at coordinate 8,275,563 of CM032632.1, forward strand.
AGAGCGAAACAAAAGTGTGAGCATGAGGAAAATAAAAAGAGAGCAAGTGAGGTCGAGAGAAAAAATGGAGAGAAAAGTGAGCAAAAATGAGAGAATAGTAAGAAAAAAATGAGAGAAAAGTGAACAAAAATGAGAGAAAAGTGAGAAAAAAGGGAAGATAAGTGAGCAACATGGGGAGAAAAATAAAAGAATGAGTGTAATTGCTGAAAACCATGAGGTTGAGAGTGTAATAATGGCAAGGCAACTAGTATTTGTACTTATGTACACATATGTTTATCTTTCTACTAACGACTTTAACTCATCTTTGCATAGTGTTGTTGGGTCTTTATTGCAGGACTTTGAGGACCTATTTTCTGAGGAGATTTTTCATAGGTTACCTCTATTAAGAGGAATTGAGATCAAATAGACTTTATACCTAGTTTGGCCATACCAAATCGACCTACTTATAGAGCTAATCCCGAGGAAACGAAGGAGATAAAAGGCTAGTGGATAAACTATTGCAAAAAGGATTTGTAAGGGAGAGTCTCAGCCTATGTTCGGTTCCTGTCCTCTTAATTCCAAAGAAAGATGGAACATGGCGCATGTGCGTGGATTGCCGAGCTATTAACAAGATAATGGTAAAGTATATACATCTTATCCCCATATTAGATTATATGCTTGATGGATTGCATGGCTCTTAAGTGTTTTCTAAAATTGATTTAAAGAATGGTTATTATCAAATTCGCATGAAAGAGGGAGATGAATGGAAAACTGCATTTAAGACTAAATATGGATTGTATGAGTGGTTAGTAATGCCTTTTGGTTTATTTAATGCACCTAGTACTTTCATGGGGCTAATGAACCATGTCTTGTGTGCTTTCATGGGGAAATTTGTGGTAGTTTACTTTGATGATATTTTAGTTATAGCAAAAATTTGGATGAACATGTGGAACACTTGAGAGAGCATCAATTGTATGCTAATCTTAAGAAATGCACAATTTGCATGGAATATGTTGTGTTTCTTGGATTTGTTGTTAGTTCACAAGTATCAGTGTTGATGAAGAGAATGAAAGAGCAATAAGGGACTGGCCCACACCTAAGAATGCGAACGAGGTGAGGAGTTTTCATGGTTTGGCAAGTTTTTATCGAAGATTTGTTAAAGATTTTAGTTCTATTGTTGCACCTTTGAATGAACTAGTTAAAAAAAATGTTGTTTTCAAGTGGGATGATGTGCATGACCGGGCTTTCAAAACTTTGAGAGATAAGCTAACCAATGCACCTTTGCTGTGTTTTCCTAACTTTGATAAAGCTTTTGAGATAGAATGCGATGCATCTGAGATTGGAATAGAAGTTGTTTTGATGCAGGATTCCAAACCAATTGTTTATTTTAGTAAAAAGCTAAGTGGGGCAGCATTGAATTATCCTACTTACGACAAGGAGCTTTATGCATTAGTGAGAACTCTTCAAACATGGCAGCATTACTTGTGGCCGAGGGAATTCATCGTTCATTCCGATTATGGGAGCTTGAAGTTCTTGAAGACCCAAGGGTAAGCTTAATAAAAGACATGGTAAGTGGTTGGAGTTCATAGAAACGTTTCCTTATGTAATCAAGTACAAATATGGGAAGGAAAACGTTGTGGCTGATGCATTGTCTAGGAGGTATGTATTACTTACTTCATTGCAAACTAAATAACTTGGTTTTGAATTGCTTAAGGATTTGTATGTTAAAGATTCTGATTTTAGCCAAGTATGGAATGCATGTGATAAGTGTGCGTTTGGTGATTTTTATAGGCATGAAGGATTTCTTTTCAAGAAAGATAAATTATGTGTGCCTATTTGTTCTGTTCGTGAGTTACTTGTTAGGGAAAGTCATGTGGGAGGTTTGATGGAACACTTTTGGTGTTTTAAAGACTTAGGATATGTTATGTGAGCATTTTTATTGGCCTAATATGAAGCATGATGTGCAATCTATTTGTGATAAGTGCATTACATGTAGGTAAGCAAAATCTAAAGTTAGACCGCACGACTTGTATACCCCTTTACCTGTGCCTACTCAACCTTGTATTGATATATCTATGGATTTTGTTTTAGGATTACCAAGGACTCAAAGTGGTAAGGACAACATATTTGTTGTTATTGATAGGTTTAGTAAAATGGCTCATTTTATTGCATGTTCTGAAACAACGACGCTACACATATTGCTGATTTGTTCTTTAAAGAAGTGGTTCGATTGCATGGGTTGTCTAAGACAATTGTTAGTGATAGAGATGTTAAATTCCTAAGTCATTTTTGGCGCACTTTATGGAATAAATTAGGAACTAAACTGTTATTTTCTACTATTTTACATCCTCAAATGAATGGTCAAACTGAAGTAGTTAATAGGACACTCACTACTTTGTTACGTGCCATCATTTAAAAGAACCTACAACAAGGGGAAAAATGTTTGCCACATATTGAGTTTGCATATAATAGGATTGTTCATTCTACTTCTTCATTTTTTCCTTTTGAAATTGTTTATGGCTTTAATCCTTTAACACCTGTGGAGATTTTACATTTTCCTACTAATGAGCATGCTAATCTTGATGGTAAGAAAAAAACAGATTTTGTGAAGGAGTTACATGCCAGAGTTCGGGCCAACATTGAAAGAAATAATGAACAATATGCTAAGCAAGCTAATAAGGGGCGTTTGAAGGTTGTTTTCCAACTTGGCGGTTGGGTCTGCGTGCACATGTGTAAGGAGACGTTTCCCACACAACAGAAATCAAAATTGCAGCCTAGAGGAGATGGCCTTTTCAAGTCTTGGAGGGATCAATGACAATGCCTACAAGCTAGATTTGCCCAGTGATTATGGTAATGTTAGAGCAACTTTTAGTGTTGCTGATTTATCTTTGTTTGATGTAGGTGATTCGAGGACGAATCCTTTTGAAGAGGAGGGGAATGATGGAGATCGAGGTGCTGACCAAGTTGATGCTCCCAAATATTCTCAAGATCCTTTGCAAGGAGTTGGCGGTCCAATGACTAGGGCAGAGACAAAGAAGATGAAAGAAGCTTTGTAAGGTTTGATCATGGAAGTGCAATACAAAGATGCGGTGTTAGAAGATCATAGAACTAAATTCGAAGATTCTAAAGCTTCACCAATGATGGTCAATTATCTTTTTGTGCAATGGATAAATCTGGAAGAGCGAGAAGAATGCAATGATTAATTAGGAATTTTTAACTTAGTCTTTTAATTAATTATGGGCTGTTCATGTTTTGATCAATTAGGATTTTAACTTTAGTCTTTTGGGCTCTTTTATGTTTTAGACACTAGGCCCAATCCATCATTTAAGGCCCATTTCGTTTTTTCTTCTTCAATTAAGCTAGGGATTTGTCTTAAAATGAGTGGAACATTTTTGAAGCTAAAAAAGAAAGCTCTTGCTTGCCTTTTTCTTGTGTTCTTGGTAGAATGTTTGAAATTTGACTTATCAAAGGAGTGATTAACCTTTGTGGTGTCTTAAGGTTAGGGTTTTTAGGATTTTGTTGTCTTAAGGTTCTAATCTGGTCATCTTCCTTCACGTTCATATCAGGTCTGATTTGTTCTATTTTCCATTGAATTTATGGGTTTACAAAGGGGGGTCTTTGTCAATGTATTTGTACCATTTTGAATCAAGATATAAAAACTCACACTTAGTGCCATTTGAGGTTAATGTAAGTTTGGACTCTCAAACCTTTATTATTGCTACCTATACCTTTAGTATTCTACTCCCCAAGCCGACCTCCTTTTACCAATTGGAGGCTCACGTCACAAGCTCCCCCATACCTCGAATTATTCCCTTAGCTGGATCACCCGTTCAACTAACAATTGGCCCAAGTGTATTGGGATTCAACTTACGTGAATGTGTGAGACTTTGGGATCTGTTGGCTACATCATTGATACAATTTTTAAGGTCAACAAGTGTGTTGAAGGAGAAGAACTTGGACTGTGCGTTGCATGTTGGAGAATTGAAAGTGAGTGTCTTGTGTTAGAGTGAAAGTGCCTACGGACATCTAATCGAGGCTACTCGACGTCAGCCTTATACTATTGAAAGCAACATAATATATGAGCCGTGTGTTTGTGTGATTTTTTAAGATGAAAACCGGGTCTTTAGCCTCTCTTTTTTCTGTGAAATTAATTATTATTGGGCGACTGTCCAATTGATTGATTGAAGGCATGTTGGATTTCAATTGGCTTGGGTAGTCACTCGAAATTTTAAGCCAAAAAATATCATAATTAAAAGGTCAAGTGTCGCCTATTTGAAAACTAAGGACAAATGTTTCAAATTTCAAAAATGAGATACTAATTAAAATTTATTTATGATTTAATTAATTAAATATATTAAGGTCACAAATTTATACAATTTGGTCACAAAATTAACAATTTAATTAGTCACATATTATTTTTCGATCACAAATCAGAAATTTTATAAATCACAAATTATTTTATTTTCACAATTCAAAAATTTTATGTCATAATTTGTTCTTCGATCACAAATAAAAAATTTATACGTCACAATTTATTAATCGGTCACAAATTTTCAATCAGAAATTTTATATGTTACAAATTATCTTACACTCACAAGTCAAAGATTTCATAAGTCGCGATTTGTTCATCGATCACAAATCAAAAATTTAAACATCACAATTTATTTATCAGTCACAAATCACAAATATTATAAGTTACAACTTATCAGACAATCACAAATTTTCAAATAATCGATTACAAATTAATATTTTTTTTGTTACAAATTATCGAATTAATTGGTCACAAATCGTTTCTCCGTCAAAAATTATTTTATAGCTCACAAATAAATTTTCTTATAAATCACAAATTTTAGATGTCATGACTTATTTAGCGATAATAAATTATCAAATTAATGGATCACAAATTATTTTTTGACCACAATTTAATAAATTACGAGTCTCAATCACATTTTTTAAGTCACGTATTATTTATTGGTCATCAATCAAATAATTGGTCACATTTACCCCCACCTCATCCATCACCATCGCCACCACAACCACCACCGACATCATGCCACCTCTTCCCTAGACCGCCCATTCACCACTATAGCCACTATAGCCAACATCACAACCACCACCACCACCCTAAAACCACACAAAAATTAGATCCCAGGCCGAAATTTACAACAACGGCAATGTCACACCACGACCACCTCCAACTCACCAGACCGCCAACACCACCGCCATCGCTACCGCCACCGCCACCACCACCACCAACAACTGCCAAAATCACCACCACCAAAAATCGCAAACACGACTAACAAAACCTAGAGATAAAATACCCCGTTCGTGACCAGAGATCTGTAGTATTGCATGAGATGCGCTGCTGCCGCGTGTAGTGATGGCGTGTTGATAGAGATAGATGAGTTATATTAATATTTTAAAATTTTAATTATCTTCTAATTTTTGAAATAAAAACTTGTAAATCTAAATCTTGAAATGGAAAATTTAAAATTACGGTTACATGTAATTTCCACATTTTAAGCTCGGCGTCCTCCCAGGCTGCCTGAAGAGTGATTTTTATTTTTCACGGTTTTTTTTAACACCTATATATTCCTAATAAATTGTGTGGTGTGCAAATATATTTTTGTGATTTAGTGTCTATGATGAATTAGAAAAATTACCATAATATGATGAATTGTGATGGAAAAGAAACATGTAAATGCACAAATTCAATGTATGCCCCTAAAACATTAAGGGTCCGTTTGATTGCACCATGAAAAATAGGATGGAAAGAAAACGAATTCCAGGGAAAATATTTGCCTAGAACTTGTTTTACGGGGAATTGTAATTAAATGTGTTTGATTGGTATAATTTTTCATGGAAAATGTTGAAAGTTTGAAATCCGTCTGACTTCATTTTTTATGGAAATTGTCCATTAAAGTGATAATATTTTCTACTATTGGGTTAAGAATTTGTTCCAATTACCAAAAAGTTAAAAAAAAAATTTAAAACAATTAGAAAAAATTACCATATTCGTTTAACTTTGTTTTGCATAGAAATTGTCAACAAAAATGAAAATCTTTTTTACAATGGGTGATAGAATTGGTTACCATTGCTAAAAAAAAAAGTTGGAAAATGTTTTCCCACCTAAAAGGTTGGAAAACATTTTCCACCATTCGTGCATTAAAGGGTTGTACCTAGAAAAAGGGAGGAAAACATTTTCCGTGAAAAATTTAGCATATAAAACAGTCAAAAAGTGGAAGTAGGAAAATATTTTCCTACTTCCAAGGAAAATATCGCCAATCAAACGGAGCCTAAGGGTGCGTTTGATTGTAAGTATGTAATTTGCATGGAAAGAAAACAAATTTTAGGCAATTCAATTGCCTAAAACTTATTTGTATGAATATTATTAATTAAATATGTTTAATTGATTTAGTTTTCAACCTAAAAAATATTATACTAGTCTATTTTTTTATTGGTGAGTAAATGATAAAGAGATGATAGATAAGAGAGAGAAAGAAAGAGCGAGTTACTTGGAAAATAAAGACGACATCTCCCTAAAGAAAACATTTTCATTGTTTGCAAGAAAAATATGATCACGTGATTAAAAGTAGGAAAATATTTTCTATTAAAAATATTGTCAATCAAATAACACGAAAGTAGGAAATTAGGTGGAAAAACACATTTTTCAAGAGAAATATTGGCATCAAACGTACCTTAATGCAATTCCTAAATCTACATGTAATGTAATAACTAAAAGTTAAAAGTTAAGGGTTAAGAAAAATTGTTACTTCCCATTAAGTTCTTGGTTTATAGTCTCAAACTAGATTTTTGTACAAGTGTTTCATGCTCTTTGAATATGGCTTTGGAGATCCTGCTTAGCTTACTAAATTTGACATGGATTCATATGGCAACTTTCCTTCAAATTTTAACTTTGCCCTTCTCCAAGTAGTACGATTTTCCCTCATCACCCATTTTGAACTCTATAATGTATACCTCAATTTGCTCATAAGGTTTAATCACAAACATAATTTTTAAGCAAACGATAAAGACGAGGGATTGCATGCTAATTTCCTCTTCTTTAAATGCTACGAATTCTTTTTGACTCATTATGATTGATTTCTCGATTTTTTCAGGCTCATCTTCTTTAATTGAAGTTTTATCTAGTTCAACGTTTATATTCAAAACTTTTGGCTAACAAATAATGACATTTTTATGGAAAGTCTTCTCCTTTTCTTGTACTTGTTGAAAGTCCCGTGGACGTGATTCCTTTAATTGATAACTCGTGGAATAAATCATTTTACCCGCAAATCACCCATGTTAAAATTTTGGTGAAGAAATAAGGCAACATGCAAGTCACCTAGGACAGTTTAATCAAGTTCACATTCCACTTTTATATCTTGTAGTCGTTATCCTATAATGAAATCTCCCACAAACATATTTCAAAAGCAGGAATTTAAAAATGATGCTATTTTTATGAAAGATTCTGATCTTAGCATGTTGACTCTGATACCAATTGTTGAATATAATAATAATAATGCCAAGAAACAAGAATCACCATTCTAAATTCATAGTTTAAGAGATATACCGGCAGAAGACATCTTGGATGTAAATTTTAAGAGTTTACAAATATTAGCAACTAGATCTTACTCTTCTTGCTCCCCACAAAAATATTAGCTTTCAATGGGGCAAACCATTAGACACATAGAGCGGAAAGGGGACCTAACCACTTATTATATATAGAAAACTTATTGAGTCCTTCCATTAATGACTCCAACCCTAATTAGAATTTAGATCTTCTTGGTCAATATACGTAATTTACCAAATCACATCACATAGGATATAATCCTATATAACTAAGGTGCAAAAATTCCTAGTGATCACTTGAAATTGGCCTTAACCATAGAATCCTTATGAGCAATACATCTAACCCATTTATGTAAAACATAAAAGGGATAATTAGGCCCATTATCCTTAAAAAAATAACAAATTAGAATAATACCCTAAAACTAATTAATATCCTTTCTCCCCGTAATAAATACGCTCAAAACCCCACTCCTTGCACTTGATTCACTACAAGTATCTCTCACTTATTATTATAAGATATTGTAATAAAGCTTAAAGATGATTTCTTCTCCTTTCTTTCCTGTATATTTTCTTGAAAATGGCAATTGAAATAAGATATGTGCCTAGAAAGAAGCACTGGTATGATTCATAGCCCCAGATTGAACTATGGACATCCCAAATTACCAGCTGTTTTCTTATCTGGGATTTTTTTAATGGAAATCGCATTTTGTAATAAGCGAGTATAGTAAAATGTGTTTTTCTTAGCTCCAAATTAATAGAAAATATGGTTTGAAATTGAACATAAAAATAAATTTTGTTATCTATTAACAAATAAAGATAAAATATATTTTTGAGTTAAAGACGTTATTAATAAACATGGCCATCCTTCTTGCCACTTTTCTGAACGTTTGTTACTTTTTTTTTTTCCTGAATTCATGTCACTTTTTTAGTGTTTGTTACTTTTTTTTTTATTTATTATTTTTGTCATTTTTTTAGTGACAAATAATGTCATTTTTTTTTTATTACAAAGTGATATTAAAAGTGACATTAAACTTAACTTTTTATTAAAAAGTGATACAATCTACCCAAAAAAGTGATCAGGGTTTCATCACTTTTTTTAGTGTTGTCAATTTTTTGAGTTTTTATCATTTTTTAAAAATTCTGTCACTTTATTGAATTGATTCCAAAGTTTGATTGGTGTTTTGTTACTTTTTTTTAGTCGTCACTTTTTTAATTTCTATCACTTTATTAAACTGAATCTAAGGTTTTGATTAGTGTTTGCCACTTTTTGGAATCTTGTGTTTTTTTATAATGTTTGTCACTTTTTCCTATCACTTTCTAAAAAAAAATTGTCACATTTTTTAGTAACAAACATCACTTTTTAATAAAAGCAAGATTGTATGTCATTTTTTAATAAAAAAGTAATACTTAACTTTAAAAAGCGACATTGTGTCACTTTTTAATAAAAAAAAAGTTCATGTGCCTCGACATTTGCCTTTTTATTTGACAACTGATATTTTTCTTTTTTTCCTACAAAATAAAAATAAAAATAAAGTTCGAACAAAAATTCAACATAGCCCAAATCATGCTGCCAACATATCTTTCTTTGTACATGAACAAAGAACTATTGATTAGATGTATTTATGATTTTGAAAATTATGTTTTTGTTGAAACTTTAAAAATATGTATGAAATTCCTATACATTTTCAAGGTATGCGTTGTTTTATTTATTTATTAATCTAAAATAATTAAAAATAAGAAAACACCTTTTAAAACCTTGTTGTGACCTATAGCTAAACATGATTTAAACATGAAGAACATAACCATTTTCTTAATTATTTCCTCATAGATATTATCCCATAAGAATAAGATTATGTTTCCTCGTTAAAAAAGGAATATGATGTTGTGTTAAAAATTTTAAAAAAAAAAAAGGAAAGAAAAAACTATTTTCGTGCTCCATACAGTCATTTTTATTCGAGCTATTTTCGTAATTCCACTGGAGATTCTCGTGTAAAAAAAAAAAAAAAAAAAAAAAAGAAGGAAAAAAAAAACTTATTAAAGAAAAGAAAAAGGAAAACAAAATGTTTTCTTCACCAATTGACACCACCGAAGTCCTCCACCACTTATAAATGTTGCGTGTCAAATGTAAAGAGATGTTTGGGAATATAAATGTCACTGTTGGATAAGTGTTTTCTGTAAATTTATTTGTACATATATGACATTCTAAAATAAAATATTAGTTTGTATTAATTTGGACTCGTATTTTGTTCATTAAGCAACTTGGTATCACAAATTGGTAATAAAATTAAGTGTACGTAGTACCTTAATTTTGAGCAGTAATGAACTTCAATTACTAACTTGAAATTCTTCGAGGTATCAATGGAGTGAGATCTCGTGGCCTTGAAAAATAAAAAATTAAATTATCCAGAAATTTATGTTCGCGATATAGAATGACTTGAAAAATCATAAATGACATAAGTGCTATAACGAGTAAATGTTAAGAACCTTAAATACAATTAAAAGGTGGTGTAAGAAATAAAAATTGTGGTGTGAATATAATTAATCTATAACTATTGTTTATATGGTTTCAGTAATTTCAATTAATCTAAAAGCGCAATTTCGTTTATTTAGTGGAGTATGATGAAATTAATAAATTACATTGATCGAATCAAAGATTAATTTATTGAATTTTAGTTTAACTGAAACAAGAATAAATTATATAAGTCAAAATTTATTACTAATCGCAAGAGAATTAATTAATTAAATCGTGACGTATCAGACATGTGCCATACATACCATTAATATACGGAAGAGTTTGGTTCCAATTAGAACTAAAAAAGATTCATTATCCAAGCAAAATGTATCCTTTTGGGATTGCGATGCTTCCTTAACCAAGCCAAATTCATATTATAAACAAACACTTGTATTGATGTTTAGTTTTATGAATTATTCTTAATGTACTAGATGATTTATCCCTTCCTCATCCACCTAAAAATAAATGTTTTTTTTTTTACTTCGATTCAATCTTAATTAGTGTTTGTTTGATCAATAATGTTACATATACATCTGAAGTTTACATTCCAATAACACCCCCTCACATAGAAGGGCTCACGCGAATAGAAAAAAACACAGCCCTCTACGCAAGGGGGTGTCATCCGGAATTGATGTTTGAACAGTAAACCTCGTATGTACAAGTAGTAGGATTGTTGTTTGAGATAGCTTAAAGTTGCTAGAAGGTTAATACTAAAGTGAAAAGTATATTTTAATAATATATTTAATGAAATTCGTAATTTTTCTCAACTTTCTAACACGCCATTTCTTCAACTTCTAACAAAATTTATATATAAAAAAAAATCAACAATAACGACTATTTTATAAGGCCTGCTACAACCCATTTGCTCGGCGCCCACCTAATACATTTTAGATTATTAAAGAACATCGTAGGAGGCCAAATGATTTAAAGGTTGAATCAAGAAGATCAAATGCAAATGATTTTTTTTTTTTTTTTTGTTAAGCACGTTTGTATTTTAATAAATTCCGCAAAATTAAATAATAAATGGGTAATGAAAATATTTTAATCAATTTTATTTGAAGTTGAGTGACCAATATTGAAATTAAGTCCAGCGTACCTGGACCAAAGAAAATAATTGATTTCGTCCCAGTGTTTAATAATTACCAGAAATAAGGAATTTATATCCTTTTATTTGAATAAAAAAAATATGGGGGAAATATTCACGCCACATTCCTCTCTCCTCCTCCTCCTTCTGGTGCCTGGTGGAGGGGCGACTATCCTTCCCCGCCGCTTCAACCTTTTCATATTCTTTGCCCCCCAAGTAATTCTATCTCCCTTTGCTTATACATGTTTATATCTGTTTATGTACTTTACTGTATATTTACATAAATGTATTGTATATATGAATATATCTATATTTATATTGGGATTTTTTTTATTTTTTTTTATTTTTTTTGTGTTTTAGATTGGAAGCTTTGCTTTTTCTTTTTGTTTATTGGGAATGGAAAGGACCTAGTTGATGAAAATTTTTTGCTTTATTTGAATATAAATATAGTTTGGATTGATGCGCCTTTTTAGGAATAGTTGTGTGTTTTTATGTTCGCCGTGGAATTACTGCTGTAAAGACTCCATTTTCTTATGATTCCTTGGTAGCTTTTGGTTGGATGATTGGAAATTGCTCTAATTTTAATTCAATTTGATCTCGAAGTTTATTTAATGGTATTTGCGTATATTCATGATTCAGATTCGGTTGAACTTGAGATAGTTTCATTAAGTATAATTCAGAAATTTCAGAAATAAGTGAGCCGATTTTGTGATGATTCTTGCGTGGCTTTTGGCTAGAAATTTTCAACATTATTTCATCTTGTGTTATGATTTCATAAACTTATGATTCAGATTCAGTGCAATTTGAGATACTTCAATTATGTTTAATAGAGAATATTCAGAAACATATGAGAATCAGAACAATAGGAGAGGATGAGAAAATTGAGGAAAAACAAACTTTAGATAGGGATTTTTTTAAATAGTAATACCAATATTCCAGTATCTCCATTGCTGATAATGATTGATATTCTAAAACAATTCCTTTTAGCTGTTAATTCCACAATCCTGCAGAACCACTATTTCAATTGCATGCAAGGATAGAATGTATACCGTCCAACAAACAAATTTGAACAACACATTCTGAACTGACATTGGGATAGAAATCAAAATGATGCTCTCCTACTTGCACTGAATTCCCTGCAAAGTGCAAATTTTCTTTCTTACCAACATCAGTAAGGAGTAGCATCTTAGCTAAGTTTAACACTTATCTTGGAAATTTTTAAATCAACATGGTAATTCAGTTATAAATTAGACACATAAGAGCTTCATAACCAATTCTTATCTTATTCTTTTTTTTTTTTTTTCTGTTCGTTTTATTTGTAAGTTTTTTAATTTTTTGTTATTTTATACTAACTGAAAACACTTTGTTGTTAATGCTGTCTTCTTCTTGTTGGAATTCTTGTATTCTGTCAGATTGGAACCCTATCAAATGAGTATTAAATTTGCCCTTGATCTCCGGTCACTAAAATTTCCATTAATCTCATTCGAAAAGTACCTCATAGAATCTGTTTTCCATTTAAAAAGTGGTAAAAAGAACCTACAAGGAGGAGAATTAAAAGGAAAACATTAATAAAAAAGAAAAAGAACAGATAGAAATTTTCTGAAACATCATTTGGATGTTCACCTGTGCAGGTCTAGCGAGGGCAAGGGAGAGGGATTTGAGATGGCAACACGATCTGAAAAATTTTCCGTCAATTTTATTATGGGAGGGTCTGCTGCAATTGTAGCAAAAAGTGCTGCTGCACCAATTGAGAGAGTGAAACTTTTGTTACAGAATCAAGGAGAGTTGATAAAAAGGGGACAGCTTCAAAGATCCTATATAGGTCTTGGTGATTGCTTCAGAAGGGTTCTTAGAGAGGAGGGTGTTTTGTCCTTTTGGAGGGGTAACCAGGCCAATGTAATACGATATTTTCCAACTCAGGTATATCTTTTTGCTTGTTAACCTTTTTGGTAATTTTTTACTGGTTTTAATCTTTTTTATTTCAAAAGTGTTGAGTTTGTACGTCAAATGGTTTGATGTTTCTGTTCCCCATATTACTCTACTGGAATGTCACAGTTTTTGAAGTTATTATAGCGATTGATCATGCGTCAGGAGAAAATATTTCCTCTGCAGTTTTATGTTTTAAGTAATTTATCAAGAATTAGCTTTTTTACTTAGATGTCTGCTCTGGCTTTATAAGTTTACCTCTCAATTTTCTTTAATGGATTGAGTTTGCATGTAACTAAAATTAAAATTCATTATGATGCCAATAAACAATTTACCAGTTGGTGAAATTCTGTACTTAAAATGCAAATACAACTGAATAATATATTTTCTCTGGATAATTCAGGTTGTAACATAAAGAAACATAGGCACTCAATCTGTCAAGCATGTGACAAGATGTAGACAATGAAAAATAAAAAGGATAAAAGTACTAAATAAAAATAAATCTTTGTTTTATGATTGTTATTTTGCAATGGCACTGAACATGGTAAAAATTTCTGCAGGCAACATCCTCTGTCTAATGCTTTCTTGCGCTATGAAGAAATGTGCTCACAATTTTCCTCATAATTGACCTTCTGTTGTGTCTCTTTCAACCGTAACAATTTTTAATTTTGACTTTATTTTTACCCTTGAGATAACATGGTAATCTTGTTCCATCCTTTTCATTGCATTCTCTTACATGAATAGTATAGTCCCTGGAATTTTGTATAATGAGAGTTTTTAAATATATGCTTCTTACAGCATTAATGATGAGCACCTATGCTTTGGTTTGCTTCAGAATGTGATTGAAGGATAATGAATCAATGGTTTTCAACTTTTAAGGCTGGTTGGTTAATAAATCTTTTTTTCCGTTATCCTTATAAAACTTGACTCTTTAACAATTTACTCCAAAGTGATTTTTTCTATGAGAACTAATCTTAGACCGTTAGTGAAAACATTTGTAGCTCTACCTATTATATTGTGTAGCTTTTTAATCATGGAATGCACAACTTGTTAAATATTTTTGACCATTGAAATAGCTATATAATTAGCTTGCATTCTTTTCTTCTTTCCTTAACTGACTCATATCTGCCAACAAAATAGCCAATTTTATGTTCATAACAAATACATTTTGGATTATACAATTTCCCCCTAAATGTGATGTTTCTACATTTTACATTCAATTTTTTCTTTTTCAATACGAACTGTTTAGTCCTTTTTGACTCTGTGTATATCATTTCTGAGGAGACATTATTAAACTTTCAATAGGCTTTCAACTTCGCATTCAAAGGTTACTTCAAAACCCTATTTGGATGTTCAAAAGAGAAAGATGGGTATCTTAAGTGGTTTGCTGGAAATGTTGCTTCTGGGAGTGCTGCCGGAGCAACTACCTCACTATTTCTTTATCACCTGGATTATGCACGAACTCGGCTGGCCATAGATGCTAGGGCATGTCCCATCAATGGTAAACAGCAATATAAGGGGCTAATAGATGTTTACAGAAAGACTTTGTTCACTGATGGAATAGCCGGTCTATACCGGGGATTTGGGGCTTCGATCATGGGAATAACTCTTTATCGAGGCTTGTATTTTGGGATCTACGATACCATGAAGCCTATTGTTTTGGTTGGACCTCTTCAGGTGAGTGAATCTCCTCTGTTGGTATGACTTTGCGTGGATATTTTTTGTCTCACTGGTAGGATATAATTTGCACTGGCCATAATAATTTTGATGCATTGAATCACTGCCAATTATGGAACCATTTGCTTTAATGAAAATTTTAACAGTAGATAGATATGATGAACATGTTTAGTTAACTAAAGGAAAAGAATAAGAAACGAGAGCCGCCCATCACCTATTTTAGATTTAAAGTGTTTGTGCCTCGCGTGGTTCAATTTCTTTACATGGTATTGTCAAGAATTGAAGACTAATTTTTGATGTACAGGACAATTTCTTCGCTAGTTTCTTCTTGGGTTGGAGTATAACCACTGTTTCTGGGGTCTGCGCCTATCCTTTTGACACAGTGCGACGGAGAATGATGCTAACTTCTGGACAACCAGTAAAGTATCGTAATGCCATGCATGCATTTCGCGAAATCATTCGCCTTGAAGGTTTTACTGCACTGTTTAGAGGAATTACGGCAAATATGCTTCTTGGGGTGGCTGGGGCTGGAGTTCTTGCTGGATATGATCAACTGTACAGAATTGTATACAGACCACATTATAACTTTGAGTCTCAGAAAGCCTTCAAATGAGTCTACTAGTCCGCTTGAAGAGTTTTTGTACAGTTGTAGAATATGTTGATACTGACCAGTTGAAGGGTCAATTGCAATAGAAAGCCATTGAAATCAAATGGAAGGCAGGTTTACGAAGGGGAGTCAATATAATTCATCTGGTGATAAAATGACGACTCAGACAAGTTCATGGACCTTGGTACATAGACGCTCATGGTACAGTAGATCTACTGCAGAAGGTTGATGTAAAGCTCACTTGGTCGTACAGTCACATGGTCGTAGCTTCACAACATTCCATTACTGCCAAGTTTCAAGCTTCCACCTGCAAGAGAGGGGGAAGGAAAAGGGAATGGACTTCCAACTATGTATTATCTACACAATTCATCAATGATAGTGTAAATTTACTCATCCTCTGGCCTAGGAATGTCATTTTAATCGTTGCAATAATGTATTATTTCATCATTTACCGCACTAATGCAAGTACCGTCATCTAGTTTTTAGAGTTCATATGTGATATAATATGACATTGTTAATTAAGCATGTGAAGAAATAAGGTTAACACTCCGAAATATGCTACGTCTACCATCATGAAGTCGTCACCCCGGTGAGGCAATCGACCTCTAGAGAGGCCGTTGACCCCCCCATGAGGCCCTCTACATTCACGTGGGCCGTCTACTAACATAAGACCGTCTACCTCAACGAAGCCGTCGACCCCAGGAGGCCGTTTACGCTTGCATGATGTCTATAGCAATAAGTTCAATGTCGGACTTAACCATGCAAACGACAATAAACTAGACAGGAACCAGTCACTAGAATCTTTAAAGCAATCATTACAACAGCCACTTGTCTTGACTAGGCCATGCCTAGAGGGATGTGTTGAGCCTATACTTAGTAGTGTCAAAATATGCAGTGCTGGTGAAAGAGTCCCCAAATATGTAGAAGCCTGTTTACTATGTCAGCCAGATGTTGAGGGGGGCGGAAACTCGATACACCCTTGCGGAGCAGTTGGTATTCACATTGATTATAGCAGTCAGAAAGTTAAGACCATACTTTCAGTCCCATACCGTACAGGTCATGACCGATCAACCTGTCAAGCAATTCTTGCACCGACCTGAGACATCGGGAAGGATGTTAAAGTGGGCAATCGAGCTGAGCGAGTTTGACATTGAGTTTAGGCCAAGAGCAACCATTAATGTGCAGGTGTAAGTAGATTTTATCACCGAGCTAACAATTCCTCCTAACTACCCACAAGAAGTAGAAAAAGTTTGGAAAATCTTTGTAGATGGGTCCTCGCATGGTGAGGGGTTCGGAGCTGGCATCATTATGATAGGACCAGAATTTGAGGAGTTGGCGTATTCGTTGCGTTTTAAGTTCCTTGAAACAAATATGACATCGAATATGAGGCAATCATCACGGGATTAAATTTGGCAGTCAGACTTGGGATAACATTAGTAGAAACTTGCAGTGACTCCCAGTTAATCATCAGATTAACTGGGATCCTACCTGATGAAGGTTAGGGACTTGCAAATGGGGTTTATGAGTTTCAAGATAACCAATGTCCCTCGCAAAGACAATGAACGAGCCGACACCCTGTCTAATCTGACATCAACTAATCTTAAGCATCTACCTAGCACTGCTAATGTACAAGTCCTACGACAGCCGAGCATTTTACTCATAGATGACATTGCAAGTCCGGAGCATGAAAAGAGCTGGGTAGATCCATCGGTAGATTACCTGACTGAAACAAAAATTACCTAATGATGCATTTGAGGCTAGGAGGCTGGAAATATGAGTGGCATCATTCACAATGATCCACGGGAAGTTATACAAACGAGGTTTTACCATGTCATACTTGAAGTGCTTGTGTCCACAGAAGCTTATAATGTACTACTCGAGATATACTCAAGGATTTGTGGTAATCACTCGGGGACAGCTACCCTTGCTTTCAAAGCTCTCCGCAAGGGTACTGCTGACCCACGATGAAGGAGGATGCCAAGGAATTGGTAAGGAAGTGTGACGCGTGTTAGCATCATGAAAATTTGATTCATGTTCCCGCTGAATAGCAATCAACCATTTTTGGGGTGAGTCATTTCTTTCAGTGGAGAATGTACATTTTAGGACCTTTGCGAATGCCTAAGGGACAGCGGAAGTTTCTGCTGGTGGCCATTCATTATTTTACTAAATGGGTTAATCCACAGCAAAGGTACAAGCTTCATCTGGAAAAACATAATATGCATATTTGGTATACCAAAAGTCCTTTTCACCGACAACGGCAGGCAGTTTGACAACCATAACTTCAAGGCTTTTTGTTCAAGTTATCACATAGATCATAGACTCACTTCGATGGCTCACCCTCAATCTAATGGGCAGGCGAAGTCACAAACCGAATGATCTTGTGGGATCTCAAAACGAGATTAGAGAAGGAAAATGGGCTTTAGGCAGACGAGCTGCCAACGTGATGTGGGTATATCACACCACCCCGTAAGAGTCCACATGGGAAACCCCTTTCAAACTATCTTTTGGAATGGAGGCTGTTGTTCCAGTGGAAGTCCTAAACGAGTCTAGCAGGACGAAAGCCAATCAGTTTGATATCTCGACCAACAATGCAGAGTTTTACCTATTAGATGAGGTTAGGGAGAGATCGACAATGTGAATGATGGCTTATAAGCGGAGGGCCACTGGGTACTTCAACCACATGGTGAAACCAAGAGTTTTCCAATCAGGAGATCTTGTACTAAGGGAAACAGCAGCGACAGGCCACTCTCCAACCAAGCTTGGGCCGAATTGGGAAGGACCATACGAGGTGATCCAGAGTTTTGGAAATGAAGCTTATAGCCTGAAAGACTTGAAGGGAAAATTGTTAGGTAGACCATGGAATGCTGAGCACCTCAAGCAGTAACATCAGTAGACAAACACGCAGGGGATACGAGCAGCGTAGTGTTTGCGTGCAAATATAGTTGTTAGGCGAACTTTTATTTCTTCATTTCTGATATAATGACCGATTGTAAATATTGTAGCTAGGATTTTCATGATGTAATGCTTGCAATAGGCACACCTGACTGAAATTTGTTTAATGAAAAGCCTAAGTGGCGGCAGATGATGAGAGCACTACAGAAGGGCCAACCTAGCTGGGACGTCCCAGTGCGCCTACTAGTCTCCAAATCTTGGCAAGTTAAATTTTACTATGAGATGTTGGTTTATAACTAATTGAAGTGAAGACTACTAGCGGTGAGCAAAAGAGTAAAAAATTAGTTAGCTCAAAATCGCTAGGGGCTGGTGGTGAGCTTTCAAAACCTGAAATGGTTAAGGCTCAAAGCCACATAACCCCGACCTCGACAATCTAAGATAACTCGACACATAGTGGTGAGCAAAAAAGTCAAAAATGGCTAGCTCAAAATCGATAGGGATTGGTTGTGAGCTTTCAAAACCTAAAATGGTTAAAGCTCAAAATCACCTAACCCTGACCTCGACAATCCAAGATAGCTTGACACATAGTGGTGAGCAAAAAAGTAAAAATTGGCTAGCTTAAAATCGCTAGGAATTGGTGGTGAGCTTTCAAAATTTGAAATGGTTAAGGCTCAAAATCACATAATCCTGACCTCAACGATCCAAGATAGCTCGATACATAACTATGAGCAAAAAAATTTGAGAACTTGACTGGCTCAGAGAAGAAGGCAAAATAAAATGATGTTCAATAAACAAGTGCTCATACTTGGAATGTAACAAAAATGTCTGTCCACATCCCGGACCAGGAGAATGTGCAAAATAACTAACGTGTCTATCCACATCCCGAACTAGAAGAATGTGCAAAACAACTAATTGACAAAAACATAATGGAAAGTGTTCAAAGGCCTATGACTAAAGATCATGTCAGCTTGAGCGAAAGGTCTCCTCACTCCCGCCTCGTGATGTTTACCCAAATGTCTTGAGTTGGGAAGCTCCGCCTTCATTACTTTTGCGCTTTGCTAAGAACCTATCAAAGCCCATGGGATCGATGGAAGGATGCACAACAGATATTCACTCCTTGGTTAATTTGATGGATGCCGCCATCACCTTTTGGGACCAAAGATCATTGAAAGAATAGTTGAACATGCTGATAAGATTCGTACTAGGATAAAGGAAACGCAAGACAGACAAAAGAGCTATACATATACCAAAAGGAAAGACTTGAAATCTCAAGTCGGAGATAAAGTCTTCCTAAAAGTGGAACCAATAAAAGTTTTACTCAAGTTCGGCAAGAAAAACAAACTACAACCTCTTTATATTGGACCTTTCAAGATACTTGATAGGGTCAAGAATGTGGCTTATCACTTAGCTTTGTCGCCCGAACAATCGATAGTTCACAACATGTTTCATATATCAATGATCGAAAAGTATGCGCGTGATCCTAATCACGTGGTCAATTACTAATCTTGGGAAGTACAGAAATATTCATCTTAAGAAGAATTTGTAATACAGAATTGAAAGGTGCATAAATTATGGAAAAAAGAGATTCGACTGATCAAGAGAATGTAGTAATCATGGAATAGAAGAAGTTACTTGGGAAAGAGAAAAGGAAATTAAATACAAAAATATCTTATACTCTTTGTCTAACCATAAGGTAAATTTCGGTGATGAAATTTTTTTAATTTGTAAGAGATGTAAAAGTTTGAAAAACAAATAATCCAAGCATACACTTCTAAATATGATGATTTAGTATCACGATCCTAGCTCATAAACGAGTTTTATGTTTAGCCTAAAAAATGAAAGCTTAGTACTAATCAAATATGCTTTAAATAAATTTATTTGCAATATTATGGTGGTTCAATAAGCAGGTTTAAAATATTTAATGAAGTATGACAAAATTGAATATTTCCCAAAGATTAGACCCAACAATGAAACTTTATTTTATGTATAGTAAATGTTTTCAAGACTAGATTTGTACATAAGTTATTTTTCAAAAGAACCAAATCAAAATTTTTAAATAAATTTGAGGAGTGAAAAAGGATTTGGGGAAAATTTTATTGGGACCAAGGGTGAAAATTAAATTTCAAGACCCTTTTCATTTTATACACACAAGTATTGCGTTAAACCTCAAATAAAGTGCATGAATGAAACCTAAACCTTTCTTTAATTCTCCTTAGCTGGTGAACTACCAACCATTTATTCTTCAGGGACCCATTTGATTAACTTTTTATTTTCCCCAAATTATTCATATCCCCCCCCCCCCCCCCCACCCCACACACACACACACTATGAACAATAAAAATAATCCAAACGTAAGGAAAAAAGAGAGGCAGATTTCTTAAGTATGAGGTGCCGTTTGGAAACAAGACCGTCAATCAACTTTGTCCATTCAAAATATTCAAACAAAGGTATATAGAGGTGCATGTGTTTATTTCATTTTCAAATTATAAATTTTCTTTGAAGTGTGAAAGAATTGGTGCCTTCGAATATTGTGTTTCGGCATTACTATAGTTGGAATTTCTACATATTATGATAATTCTATAAAACTTGAATTTTGCTAAAAATCCATCTACATGTAACGGTATGAATCTATAGTTTGAGTTTTCTAATTTGACAACAAAATGCACCGATGATATCTATTGAGTTTTCAACTCATGGATTAATTCTCTTCTTATAGGTTGATTTGATTTGCTTAGGACGTGGAAGATGGTAGATGGTGGTGCAGCGTGCTCTAGAGAAGCACGGTGACTTAAAATTATTATTTGAGTATAAAAAAAATGTTGTGTTGGAAAATTCCAACATATGGGGCCACACATGTAATATATTAAAATGTGTGGTGCTATTGTTTAAAGATTAGTCAATTAAAGTGATCCGTTAAAGTTAATTTTGACAAATGAGTATTAAATTTCATGGAAATATAGTGTAAAAATCGGAATGTTGTTTTAAATTGATGTGGGGCCATTTTGAAACAACTGAAAGATAATAACTGCATATTCAGTTATTATTATTATTATTATTATTATTATTATTATTATTATTATTATGTCATAGTCCCCAACGTTGATAGTGATTTTCATTCTCTGCATCCCCATCAACAAAGAGTAGAATTGAAGAGAAGATCACGAATCAATTGGAAGATCATAACTCATTCAGACTAACAGTCAAACATCTATGGATTAAGATATATTTATGTTTTATTCTTTTCTTTGATTTCAACATGGAGTATGTATTAAGGTTTATATGTGGAAAAGGCTTGATATAGATATGTTTGATAGATTATTTGAGTCAACAATCCCTTTTTACAATTCTATCAAGTGGTATCAGAGCCACTCGATAATTGAATTCTTGAGAAATTGAAGTTTTTAAAATTCTGAATTTTTGGGTTATTTGTTCTTCATGTTATTTTATGGAATTTGGAATGATATTACTTGGATCAAGCATTTTATCATATGGATTTTGATATAATTAAGGTTATAGATTTGTTGAAATCAAATTTCAGTTTTTCAAAAAAAAATTAATCTTGTGAATTCGGTGTGCCGGCAGCAACGTGCGATGCCGCTGTAACATCAACAGCATTGCACGACTGCTGTTTTAGCAGCGCGAAGGGCAGCTGCATGAGTGCGGCGGCCCCCAAACATAAGATCTTGGCCGACGCCGCCATGAGAGAAAGAAGGAATGGGAAAAGTTTTTTCTTAACGCTTTTAGTTTTAGAATTTTAGGGGGCAAGGGCTTAGGCTGCAAATTAGATGTTTTTAGGCCCCTGCTTGCAATTTAAAATTATGGTTAAATTTTATGTTTCAGTCCCTAAAGTTTTAAATTTATCATAATGGGCCTTAAGGATATGAGTTTTAATAATTCAGCCCCTAAAGTTCTAAAATTAATTAATTTGAGCTATTTAAGTTCTGAATTTTATAATTATGCCTCTAAATGTTCATAATTGGCCCCTAAAGTTTTAGATAATTGATTTTTGAATCCTAAACTCTACAGTAATTAATTATTGACCCCTAAAGTTTTGTATTAATGAATTTTGACCTCTAAAGTATTGAATTATTAACCCTTAGGCCCTTAAAGTTTCAAGGTAAATAAAATTAAGTATTCTGCTTTTCAAATTTTGGTATAAATGACTCATTTGAGAAAATAATATTCTAAAGTGAATTGATTGAAGCAACGTGTTGCCAAAATAATATCTCTTGTGGAAATTAATTAACTTTGAATATTAGATGAAATTTGAGTGTATGCTTGTTCATGCGGATATTAGACGGCCCAAATGAATGTTAATATTTGGCCGAATTGCATGCAAAATTATAAGGTTTCCATGTGAATAATAAATAAATCCAAATATGAGTTTA
This sequence comes from Fraxinus excelsior, assembly GCA_019097785.1. Classification (NCBI taxonomy): domain Eukaryota; kingdom Viridiplantae; phylum Streptophyta; class Magnoliopsida; order Lamiales; family Oleaceae; genus Fraxinus; species Fraxinus excelsior. Next base: position 8,298,197 of record CM032632.1, read on the forward strand.
TTATTTGACGAAGTTATTATCAATGTTTGATCATTACACCAGGAGTACCACTTACAATTAATATTACTGTCCAAAAACTTGATATTAATGATGTGCTAGGTATCTTAAGATGGGGCTTACCATTATTTGAATTTATTGATTATTGAATGTTAATATTAATATGAGCATAATTTTTCATTTTCTCTCTACGGCTAATTCATATGCTACTACCATATCTGCAAATGTTAATTCTATTCTCATGCTCAATGAGACAAATTTCAAGAATTGGAAAGAGAACGTATTAATTGTTCTTGGCTGCATGGATCTAGATCTTGCGTTCCGGATTGAGCAACTCACTTCTCTTACGGAAGAAAGTTCATCTGATGAAAAGAGGAACTTTGATAAGTAGGATCGCTCAAATCCCATGAGTCTAATGATCATTAATTGCGGCATTCCAGAAGCCTTTAGAGGCATAGTATCAGAAGAAGTAACTAATGATAAGGATTTCCATGCTGAAATTGAGAAACATTTTGCGAAAAACGATAAGGCTAAAACAAGCACGATTTGCAAAGCTTGATTTCAATGAAGTATAAAGGCAAGGGAAACATAAGGGAGTACATCATGGAGATGTCTCACATTACTTCTAAACTTAAGGTATTAAGGCTCGAGATGTCTGATGACTTGCTCGTACATTTGGTATTGATCTCACTTCCTGCACAATTCAGTCAATTTAAGGTTAGTTATAACTACCAGAAGGAGAAATGGTCTCTAAATGAGCACATTTCATATTGTGTGCAAGAGGAAAAAGGTTGAAGCAAGAAAGAACTGATAGCACTCACTTGGTAAGTACTTCTAAGAATAAGGGCAATAAAAGAAAGAAGGAATATGAAACTACTCCGAAGGGTCCAGCACAAAAGAAACGGCAAGAGGACAAAGATGCATGTTTCTTTTGCAATAAGACTGGACATGTGAAGAAGAACTGTACCAAATATCTATCACGCCTGGCGTGCAAAGAAAGGTACAAATCTTACTTTAATCTGTTTTGAGGTTAATTTAGCTTTAGTATCTAGAAATACTTGGTGGTTAGATTATGGGTATTAGATTTTATGAAAATATAGTGTAGAGACCGGAATATTATTTTAAATTGATGAGGGGCCAATTTGAAACAATTGAAAGATAATAACTGCATATTCAATTATTATTATTATTATTATTATTATTATTATTGGGTCATGGTCCCCAAGATTGATAGTGATTTTCATTCTTTGCATCCCCATCAACAGAGTAAAATTGAAGAGAAAATCATGAATCATTGGAAGATCATAACTCATTCAACCTAACAGTCAAACATCTGTGGATCAATGTATGTTTATGCTTTATTCTTTTCTCTAATTTCAACATGGAGTATGTATTAGGGTTTATATGTGAAAAGGGCTTGATATAAATATGTTTGATAGATTATTTGAATCAACAATTCCCTTTTTACAATTCTATCAATGTGTGCTCTAAATAATAATATTTTGATGAGCATCGTTTGTGGAATTACATAGAGAAACATTTCATGAATTAATTATGTTTACTAGAAATTAACTTATATAAGTTTTTCGTTTCTCACATAAAAGTTAGCAATAAGTTAATTGTTGCTTTTTTTTTTTTTTAAGTTTCCAACTTTTGTCCTTGACTTCAAGAATTCGTATCTCATTTTGTTCTTGGAAATTTTGGACAAAACCAGTGGATTTTTATATCATGGGTTAGCTATTGGATAAACTTGAAATTGTGACAATCCAATGTCTGTACAATTTAATATTTAACTACGCTGGTTTTTCTCCCAAAACGAATAGTTACAGCATTTTGAAAACTATTTTAGTGACTCGTGTTGTTGATCTAAGCGTTTCCTACTTTCCCTTTAAATTTCATGAAATTTTGAGGTCGACAACTATGCAAACAATTTTTTTACACTTGTCACGCCAAATAGAAAAAAGGGAAACATGTTTTTCTTATTTATTTACTACCTAAATTTTTGCATGCACTGTTTACGTGAATAGTAAGCACATTCATGAAAATTGTCCAAAAGACTTCTTTTGTTTGTTTCTTTATTGTCACAGTTATTTTATTTTCCAAAAATGGTTTCCTTTATAAGAAATTATTCGAAAGGTTCTAAATGTTAAATCGTGTTGTTTAGAAATAATAATAATAATAATAAATTCTTAAATCAATTTTTAGTTTAAAACTTTATGTTTTTCATGAAAAATGTAGTTAATTAAACTATTTTCCAAATAATTCCTAAGTTTACGGTTAAGATACAACTGTTCTAATAGCGTTTCAGTCCATGAAGGTCGTGGTGTTACAGAAATTGTCATGGAATCTCCCTCCATGGTGTCACATCTCCCAAAGTCCCAAAACAATAACATTTTCAAGTCCTCAAGGGATGAGGCTAGATCTAACACGAAGGGCGAGTGAGACCTAAATGGGGTCAGGTAGTACCATCCCTTACTTTTATTGCCTCCAACAGTATTTTTAGGAAGATATATGCAGTGGAAGACACTAATATACATATCACTTCATAGGCTGGCTTGAAGCCAAAGCATCCACTACCCAACCATTTGAATCCAAGAGTTTAGATGTAACTAGGTCAGAGCATTGATCCCTAAGAACAAAGCAGTAGATGAAAGAATGGGTGAAAATGAAGTTTAAGGCTTGCTTTGAAGAGGTTCTCACTTACGGCAATACACCCCTACCTTGGGTAGCAATCTTTCTCATGGGATTCAAGGATTGATGAACTCAATATTTTTAAGGACTTGCAGATCTCCCTACACTTAGCAATCTTTTTTAGGTAACGTTGGAAACAGAGGCCCTTCATTTTATGGGGGCATGGGGCAACATCCATATGTTTTTCATAGACCTAATAGCCCTATTGATCCCTTCCGATGAGAGGACAGTAGGCTCCCTAATGTTCGAAATGGATGCGGCTAAACCCTTGCCCCCATTACCTCAGCAGAATTAAAAGGCGAAGTCCTAGACATGATTTAGTGCTAAAAAAGATATTAAAGAAGAGTTTTTCAAAACGTTACCTAAAAACTGGGCTTTATAAATCAAACAGTAACTAGCGATAATAAATCTCACTGAAGATGATTGAATGTTGATGGAGATAGCAGATGTATCGCTGAAGAAAGTGAGTTCGTAGAGTACAATTGTGTTTTCGAATTTTTTGCAAGCAAACGACTTGCAAAATGAAGAACACCTTTCATATCATAAAGGCAATTCACATTAGCATTTGGACCAACTCGAGAGTCAACCTGTTCATCCATCTGTTGCTTCATCTGAGCCGTTAAGATGTAACGTCAAACATGATCAAGGGCTTGAATGAGGTGATGTACCTCAAACGCGAGTATAGATGCATTGCCTCGAACTCTTCCGATCGTACGCTATGATTAGCAATAATGACCTGGGTGACGCGTCTCTTGGAAGTAAGCAATGTCTAAACTGGTTTTCCTTTGAAACATGCAACATCTTTCAATTGATTGGCACAGTATTCCAAGATGTATCGTTCACTCAGAGACTTGTCACATCACCTCAGTTCCAACATTTATATTTTTTTATATCAATTTGCCTATGCCTATACCTCAACCTCAACGACTTTTCTCAAACCGTCTATAATTCAGAACCTCGTCCTCAAGCGAGGACCTCACCTCTACCTCACAACTTTTCTTAAAGCTTCTATTATTCAAAGTCTCATCCTCAAGCAAGGACATCACCTCTACATCCCTTGCATAGTTGGTACCAAAGGTATTCCAACCCATTTTTGCAATTCAAACTCCATTCATTATATAAATATCCATGTCTACACTTGAGGGATTTTATTGTGTTGTGTTCAAATACCCAACTATATGAGCAACTAGCTCGCCAAAGGAAGGTAAGACACTCCACAACAACAAATTCACTTCTTCACTACATTGAAGTCTACGCATTATATAAATATCTTTACATGGACTTGGGGGACTATTATTACACTCGTTCTGAATGAGGCTCCTAGTTGCAATACACGTGGCAACTGACCGACCCCACACTCCACATGTAGCGATCGAGAACTTTTAAATAAAATAAAATTATTTCTCGAAAAACGTGTCACTAAACCCTAAACCCTAACGTTAAAGCGAAAGCGTGTTCGTCTAGCCGTTATAATCAAATTTAGATTATTTCACATCGAATTCGTTTCCAAATAAGTTTAAAGTATTAATTTCTTGTTATTTTATTTTTAAATCCAAATCTTATTAAATTAAGAAAATATATGTTCTATAATTATTTTAAATCCAATATTTATAGTCCAATTACATAAGCCCAAAATTTAAATTATACTCTTTTTAACCCAATCCATTTAAGTCTAATTAAATAAGTCCAAAATCAAAATTAATTATTTTAGCCCAATTACCTTAGGCCCAATTAGAATATTTCCAAAAGTCCAATTTCTTGACCCAATTACCCACCTAAAAAGCCCTAATATTTCACTATTCAAATAAGCACCCTCATTTCTCCTTCCCACACGTTCTCACGCAGCCAAACAGCCCTTAGGTAAGGAAAACTTCATCTTTATCATTTCCTCTCATTTCGGTTCACTGGGAGACTCAAGTTGATGCTAAAATCAATTTTTAGCACCAACAACAATCCCTCAAATTTTGGAAACTCTTGATGATGCTAGAACAACAATTTCTAATATCAACAACTTGTTGATTCCACAAAAATTCTACAGCACAAACACCAACAACAATCACCAACATCACCAAATTGAGACCAACATTGCACTCACTGAACTCACTGCAAAACGAACCACCATCTACTCACCATCCCCTCACCTCAAAAACGAGAACAACCAAACTGCACATCAACACCCAGCAGCCTACTCTACCACCAACCCAAACTCCACCAACTGCCAACACCGAGACCAAAACCATTGCAAGACACCAACTCTCGCTCCAAAATCGTAGCCAACACCCAAGCTACCACTTCAATCCAGAACCAGCTAAACCCACACTGCAAACATTCACACAAACCCAGCTTCAAACCACCAACCTAAACACCCAATCCACATTCCAGTCACCATTTTCGTCCCCAAGTATCAACACCCAAAAATCGAAACCAAATCTACCATCACAGACTGTCTAACCTAGCCGAAACCCATAAATCGATTCAAACCAAAAATCAATGCTCAACAGAACACCCAACTCCAACTCCACCAACCCGACCGAAGTTGCAGCCACCTCAAACCACCACCAAAGAAACCTCCAAATCATCACACCACCACCTTCGCACCTGGAACCACCACACACATATCGATCGACCACCCAAAAACTCAATCACCCGAAGCCACCAATACCGAGACCACCATCGCCTCAAAACCAAAGAAAAAAAAAAGAATACCCAATCCCTTACCTACGTGTGGGTGCCACCACGTGACGGTGGCACTGACTCGTTAGCCGGACGGCAGTCGAACCGGAGGGAAGGGGCAGAGAACTTCCACGTGTCTTGTCTTTCTCTCTCTCGCCTCTTTCGAATTTGGAGAGAGAGATGGAGATATGTATATATTTGTTTATTTTAATTTTAGAAATTTGTCTTTTAAGCCCCCAAGTTCTTAAATTGATTTATTTAAGTTCCAAAGTTTTAAGAATTTTGATTTTAGTCCCTAAATTCTCATTTTCAGTTTTAATAAATGTTAAATTAAGTCCCTAATTTATAAAAATTTATTATTTCAGCTTTTAGTTTCATTTTCAGTTTTATTATATTTACAGTTTAGTCCCTAACTTTTAAAAATTATCATTTCAGCCCTTAAACTTTTATTTTCATATTTAATAAATTTCCAATTGAGCCCCTCAACTTTATTTTATCATTTTAAGTCATTTATTTTAGTTTCAATAATTTTCAATTAAGTCCCTAAACTTTATTTTATTACTTTAAAACTTTAAAGTTTCGAAATACTAATTCAAAACTTATTTTCTATTTTGGCTAGACGAAACGTACGGACGATTAAGAGTTTGAGATTACTTCCCGCTCCATTTTTGCACGTAACTCGAGATTATTGAGGTAGACTCGCCTCTATTAATTAGTTTAAATTATAATTGCATGTCTTATGTGAATTTACGTGAATTATATGTTTTAATGCATGAAATGCGAATATGTCATATGAGATATATGATGTTGTTATGCTTGCCATAACTTATATGTTTTAATGCATAAGAAAGACGAAAATCTCTTATGAGATACAATGAAAATCTCTTATGAGATGAGATGAGAATGTTATGCATAACTTATGTGCTTAAATGCACGAGGCGAGACTACCCACACCCTATGTTTTCAAAGAGCCTATGATTTTCAAGAAAATAAGCCAAAGATGATTATGATGATGTCACGTTATATATTGTATAAGCATGTGTTCAATTATTCTGTAAATTAATTATCAGCAATGAGTCTATTGAAAATACTCATTCCATTATTTTAACAATAATTGCAGATTTCGGAGATGGTCGGATGTGATGGGCAATGGTGGCATAAAATTGGAAGTTGTAGTTATTTACTTTCGAAATTCCGCATTTGAAAAACTATTAACGTATTTTGTAATTTCGTTTATTCAAAAATATGAAATTTGAATTTTAAAACGATTATTCTAAATTATCTAAATGAGTTCTGTTGTCGACAATATTTACCGGTATGAATGTGATGCGATTTTTAAAATTAGGATATTTTCGCAAATTTTGATTACAATAATTAGGGCAAAAGACGATGACATGGCAATCCGGGTTAACGGAACTCGGGGCGCTACACCACATCACTATCCTACATAGTTGAGATAATAAACCACTTCATCTTATGTAAGTTGGTAGGTGACCCTCTAAAGTCGAGGTGAGGTGCCACATTTGTTGCATGAAGAACTCTGAAGCGACTAGCCTCCTGGCTAACAAAAAGCATCTTCTCACATCGTCTCTTCCAAGGAGATCTTTTGAACAAATCTTCTTATAATTGATTGATGTGACAGCTCTACAACAAGTGCCCAAAAGATCAAACTGTCAATCTATATTTTAGAGGTCAGACTAGACTTTAGAGTAGCTACACATCAAAGCTTTAAACACCTATCAGCTTATGATTGATAGAATGATACCTAGGAAAAGATGTCGACCATCACGATAAGACCACATGTTACTTCATCCAACGGTTAAAATTTCTTTTCCACTACTATAAAAGTTCATGCATTATACAATTTGAACGTAATGCAATTTTACTCTCAAAACTATGAATTTACTCTAATATATTCACTTCATACCCTCTTGAATCCGACCTCTTTATACTTAGTAACTCACGTTTCTATCATGTCCCACGCTCATTTGACTGACTTGATTATTGAAGTGTATGTGACCACCTCCCCCACTTTGGAGAATGTCACACGTTACTTATGATTTGTTCAAATGTTCAGGATTAAAAGGTTATATGAATACAAAAGAACCCGAAATCTGTTAACAATGTCACCCATATAAAAAATGAGGTAAACAATCCTAGTGAAGAAAATTAAAGTACTAAAACACCCGAAGAAAAATGTTAAAACTTTATCAAACCATACTATGATCTTGCATCGAACATGTTTTTGGTTACGGGCCTTCAGAAGCTGTCCACCTAGTTCGTCCACCTCATCTGCCACGTGGTGGACAAACTGAATTTGTATTGGACGAACTGAGTTTGATGCCTCGAACCAAAACGCTACTATTCCCTCGTAGAAGAGCCACTTGGAGAAAGTCACATGTTACTTATGATTTGTTCAAATGTGCAAGACCACAGAGTTACGTGGTTACAAAAGAACCCGAAATCTGTTGACAATGTCACCCATATAAAAAACAAGGTAAACAATCCTAGTGAAGAAAATTTAAAGTACTAAAACACCCAAAGAAAAATGTTAAAATCTTTATCGAACCGTACTATGATCCTGCATGGAAAATGCTTTTTGTTGCGGGCCTTCAGAGGCCCTCCACCTGGTTCATAAGGAGGTGTAGCAGGTTACAAACGGTCGACTTGTGTTGCTATGTCATAAATTATTTAATTTCCATCAACCTATTGATTGATAAATTGACGCCTATGAAAAGATGACATGTCTGGGATCTGAAGCCACGTGTCCCTCCATCCAACGATTCTCCTCTTCCTTTCTCTAGTATAAATACCCCCACACTATGATAAGGGAGGGGATTCCATCTTGATCTTTGCATTTTAGTCTTTTAAATCTAAAAAACCTTTCACTATATTTACACACATTCTCAACCATGTCCCGATTACCACTTCACCATCGGACATCACTTTTCGATTTACTGAAATATTGACTTGACCGTCGGAGTGCTCGCGATCGCTTCTACCCCCCACCGAAAAAGGCCATGAATGATTAATGGTGTGCTACCGTGCGCAGGGAAGAGCTTACGTAGAGTCTCGTTCTGTTGGCCACATATCGTAACCATTTTTCGAGGTCAACAGATTGGCGCCCACCGTGGGGCTCGAACTCGCGACCACAAGGTTAACAGCCTTGAGTTTCCATTAGCCTGTGTTGAGTGAAGCTGGTGTTATTGTCAATCATCCCACCGTAGCTTTGATCCTTGAAGGGCTGTTGGTAGATATGATTGATGATATCCCACTACTCTTCGGAGATATCAAACCTTAGTAGAGAGCCTGGAAAGAACAAAAATATTAAGCAACAAGAAATCATTCCAAATAGAATCAGCTAGGTTAAATGACTTACTGGCTATGAAATAAGAAATGGGGACGATAAGATGAGCCATGGGATCATTCTCCATGGTGTCTCATCTCCCATTAGCCCAGAACCCGGACTTCTGCCATTCCTTCACTAAAGAGGGCATATCCACCATGAATGGAGAGTAAGATTCCCAAGGATTCAAGTAATACCACCCCCTACTCTTCTCACATTGGCTACACTCTTAGAGAAGTAAATAGAGTGGAAAACACAAGAAGACATATCTACACTTAAGCTGGTCGGCACCAAAGCATCCACAATCCAACCATCTGAGACTAAAAGTTTGGGTGGAGTAGGGTTGGAGCCAGCCCATAGGAGCGAAGAACTAACCTAAAAATGGGTGAAAAGTGAGTCTAAGGCCTGCCTTCAACAAGTTCTTGCTTAGGGCCACACAACCCGGCCTCAAATAACACACCCTCTCGTTAGGGTCGAGTATGATCAAGTTTATATTGTCAGGTATCCTAAAGACCGGTCTACACTTGTCTAAAGTTTTCGAGGTGATTTTAGAGGGATAGCTAAAAGCCTCCCATTGGATAGAAGTGTCCACATGTAGGATAGGTAGTCTCCAGATGTTTTTCCCCGACCTTATCGTTCTTCCTATTTCGTCCGAAAAGACGACTATTTGATCTCTTGTAGCCAAACTCAACATTTCACCTCTCCCTACTTGAAGAAGTTTTTTCGAACCTCTAAGAAGCCATTCAGTCAAGTTTTGAAACAAATAAAGAAGGAAACGTTTACCTAAAAATTATGATTTGAAAGAAAGGAAATCACTAGAGTTTCAATCTTGGTCGTCGGAGAAATGGAGGCGAAGCGAAAATGGAGGTAGAAAGGAGTTTCAGAGAGATTTTGCAAAATAAAGATGTTGAATGAAGAGTTTGGGCTTTATATAGGTGTCCCAAGTTCACCCCAACCGTTAGATCGTTGTTGATCACATCTTGGTTGTCCAAATCTACGGTTCATCATAACCGCTAAAACCAAGAGTCACGTAAGCCAATGGTCATGATGAAGCGGTGTACTTTACGTGCTAGCCCAAACGCGTCGCCTTGAGCTCTCCCAACCATCTCCATGATTACCATTTATTTCCTAAAAGGCGTGCAATGGAAGCTAGCAATGCCCACAAAAAACTGCATTGGGAAGAACCGAGAATTGTCAAATTATTAGCACACAACTCAAGGCTGTCTTATCAGCAGACGCTTCGTCCTTTAACCAAAACTTCACCTCTGCCACGGCTTTTCTCAAAGTTGCCTACACTCATCGCTTTGTCCTTCAACTAAGGCGTCGCCTCTACAACAACTATTCATAGAGTTGCCAGCATTCATCACTTCGTCTTTCAACTAGGACGTCACTTCTACAACAACTCTTCACAGAGTTGCCAGCACTCATCACTTCGTCCTTCAGCCAAGACGTCGCCTCTACGACAACTTTTCACAGAGTTGCAGCATTCATCACTTCGTCCTTCATCCAGGACGTCGCTATCGCAACAACTTTTCACAGAGTTGCAGCATTCATCACTTCATCCTTCAGCCAGGACGTCGCTTCTGCAACAACTTTTCACAGAGTTGCAGCATTCATCACTTTGTCCTTCAGCCAGGACGTCACTTCTGCAACAACTCTTTTAGAGTTGTCATTACTCATCACTTCGTTCAACAACTCTTCACAAAGTTGGCAGCATTCATCACTTCGTCCTTCAACCAGGATGTCGTTTCTGCACACCTGTGCGTCCCTTCTACAACGTACACACTCCAAAACATGGTATGCCCCATCAATAAAGTCCTTGCATTATATAAATATCCATACACGGATTTGAGAGACTATTGTTATGGTCCTTCAAAGGCCTTCCACCTTCCGTCTATCTCATCCGTCTCGTGTTGGATGAACTGATTTCGCGCTGCCACGTGGTGGATGAACTAAATTTGTATTGGACGAACTGAGTTTGATGCCCCGAACCAAAATGCTACTGCTCCCTCGTAGAAGAGTCGAACTCATCCGCCATACACGACGGATGCAAATGCTCGCACTTCGCTACATCCCACATTTACCTTCCATAGCCTGTCGAGGTCTTTTATGAGGATCTCTCTCCAAAGTCAAGTCCTTAGACTGATTGATGAGATGTATGGCAAGCTACAAACGGTCTACTCATGTTGCTACGTCAGAAATCATTTAATGTCTACAAATCTATGGATTGACAAAGTGACGCCTACGAAATGATGACCTATTCGGGATCCGAGTCGCATCTCTCTATCCAACGGTTCTCCTCTTCCTTTCTCTAGTATAAATACCCCCCTCCCAAAACACACACACACACACACACACACACACACACACTATGATAAGGAAGGGGGTTCCATCATAATCTTTGCATTCTAGTCTTTTAACTCTAAAAAATCTTTTACTATATTTACACACATTCTCAACCACGTCCCGATGACCATTTCACCGTCGAACATCACTTTCCAATTTATTGAAATATTGACTTGATCGTCGGAGTGTTCGCGACCACTTCTACCCCCATTGCAAAAAATCACGAGTGACTAATGGGGTCTACCGAGCGCAAGGAAGAGCTTATGTGGAGTCTCGTTCTATTGGCCCCATGTCGTAATCATTTTTCGAGTTCAACACTTTTTTGGTGGAAAGCCCTGACAGTTTCAATGCTTTTGGCGTTGCAAACAAGCAAAGCATAATCATTTACACCGCCACGATATCAGCATACCATGTGACGAGAGCAAAAGGAATCATCAAAATCATGCAATTATTTAAAAATTTGTAGCCACCATAGAAACTTACAATACTTTAGTATTTACAAAAGGCGTTGACTACACAAGGTGACTCATCACCAACCAGGCAGATTTTTATACAGATTTTCCTCAATTTTTAATATCAAAATTGACCCCAAAATGGACACGAATATTAAGTCCCTAAAAGACCTCTTTCATTTCTTTACTTACACCTTTAGGATACCCTAGACATAGTAGAATTATTTTTGGTCAATCAAAACAAACTCCGATTACTTACAAAGACTCCTTGCCTTACATACAGACACTTTTTGACATGTATTTACACTATACAAAATGATCAATGATCTCAATTAGTAGCTCACTTGATCAAACTGTTCAAAATTTCCTCCTCTTGCTAAATCTTCGGTTTTTTGTTATGTACCAGTTTTATGATTGCTCTCTAAGCCAGGGCAGGGATGCTGCTGTTGCATCTATCCCTGTCAAGGCAGTCGAAACCCTCGATCCTAATGGCTGGATTGTTGCCAAAATTTGTTCGCACAGATCCACTTTTGCGGGTGGAGGATGGGGACAGAGCCAGCTCAGATGGAAACGGGATTGCTCGAGGTGAAACCGGGGTGAATTTCTCATCCCCAAAACGGGCATCTTGAATTAGTGGGTTAGATACTCTGCTTGGTGGCGAGCCAGAGAAAAATGGGGGTGAGGAGGCCATTTGTGCTACGGATTGCTCAACACCATAACCACCCTGTACGAATCAAGAACCGTGATTTTATCAGCAGTTATACGAGACAGTTCACCAAATAAAATGAAAATAAGTGAACTGAATTAATCTGTTTCAACTAAAAATTTTAAGAAAATATTTGTCCACACAGTTGAAACATGAACTTTATTTAAGGCCCACAAATACTTTGTGATGTTCTTACACAGTGAACCAAAGGTCAAGACATTTTCTACACACTTACTTTTGGTGACAACTAGTGTCCACATAAATTGGTATAAACTCGTACGAAAAGAGTGATCCACCTAACTCACCAAAATTATAATTAACTTAACACGTCATGTTGCAGATTTTTTTTTAGGATATACTCTGTGAAAGGTGATTTTGTTTTTTTTTATATGTATAATTAAAAAAAAAAAAAGGAAAAAGTTATGAATTTACATATAAAATTATTTTATTAGAAAAATATGTAATTAAAAATGAGTTTAAAAAATAAATTTTAAAGAATTTGTGGCAAATATGGGCTTCATCATCAAATTAGGCTAACCTTTGCAAAAATGATGTCAAGCAGTTCATTTCCAGCTTTTGAATCACAAACGTCCTGTTGATGGCTGTTAAAATAAAAATACGAAAGTTAAATTTTAAGTGTAAACACAAATAAAACTAAATAAAATGATCAAAAAGGAGAAAGGGATTTGAAAATTACAAAAATTTACCTAAAATGCCATCGAAGGGGTCTAGCCGGAGGGTCGTTAAGCGTCGTGGTGGTGGTGGTGGGTCTGGTGGCGGGGATAAGACCAACACGCCGCGGCTTGGGGCAAACCAAAGTCTCTTTCTTGTCCACACAGATAGACAGAGATCTGCTGCCGCCACCCCTCATCTCTTCAAGGGAAGCAAAAGCCTTCTGCTGAATAGCACACCGATTCATGTTCTTCTCTTCGGATCTCTATAAGCAAACACCTGTGTTTTACCAAAAAATTCAAATAATTTCAGCCAATTGCCTCAAGATCAGAATACTTAAAAAAACTAACTATTTTTGGATGTTAAGACAAGGTCAAATTGAGCTCTAAATGAAAATCCCATAAGTTGAGATTTTTTACTTTGTTCTAGAAGACAAAAACATAAATATTAATTTAATAATTTGGGAAAATATCATTTAGATCTGTTGCAAAAATCGATTTTTTTTTTTTTTTTTTTTTTTTTTTTTTGTCGATTTTGAACTAGATCATGAACAATTAAGTAAAGAGATCAGGGAAAATCTTATGACTATAAGAAATAATCGGAAATTTTGAGCTGCCGATATGGAAAGAAATTGATATCTCAAAAGGAGTAGAAAATTTATAAATTAGCTGATTTTCATACAGATCTACGAAAAATGTTTTTCAGTCCAGAAATTTGAGATGGAAATATGTAATCGAAAATCAGTGTTTCTATTTACCATTAGAACGGTTAATTATCTACAGATCTACGAGCTATATAATCACATCAATTCACATCGAAACATTAGCTCAACCAAAATCAGATTGAAAAGAGCAGACCTCTCAAAAAGAACAATATTACCTCTTAAAAGGGAAAGAAAAAATTTCCAAGCTCAAAATCATGAATAAAACAAAATTAAAACAAACTTCTCCTCCAAACTTCAAAAATTATAACACAAAAACCATAAAAATGCGCTAAAAACTCATTTTGACCAATTTTTTTCAATCTATTTTTCACTTACAAAAACACGTACATGCACACAGAGAGAAGATGAGCTTGATTTACCTGAACAAACTGTACAGATTGTGTAGTTTAATTACTCCTCCAAGCAGAGGATTCAAATGAAAAGGGTTAAAAAAAAAGAAAAAAAAAAAGAAAGAGAAAAAATTAGAAGAAATTGGGTCAGAAGAAACGGTCAGTCTTGGGCAGCAGAAGCGGAGATTAATCAAGCACGCGGTAGATGATATTTATACACGGCGTGAATGGAAAAATAAATAGAAAGAAAAATTCAAGACCAAAAGTTGAATTGATTATATATGTAATTAATTAAAATTAGAGCTATTAATTTATTAGAGGAGCGTTTGGGATTGTTAGGTTCCTAAAAGTTTTGGAATCACATGAGCATTTTTGATCCTTTGCGTTGTAAATAAGAAAATGGAGAGCGTGATGTCTTTTGAATACTTAACTCTTTTAGTCGATTTTGTACTTCTAAAATATAATACCTATTCATCATTACCGAGGTTACAACCTCAGTTTAAGTAACGTTAATATGATATTAAATGATATGTGAAATTAAATAAGTAATTTAATTTCATATTTTATTTAACATATCATTTAAAGTCACCTAAACTGAGGTTGTAATTTCAGTGGAGATGAATAGTATTACTCTTTCTGTATAGTGCATAAGTCATTTAACAAGTCACTTTAATGACGTAAACAAGAATAGTAGAATCGGACACTTCATTTAATATGTAATTAAGCTCCTCATATTTATGTGATTGATTAAAGTTATTATCGAAAAATTGATTTTTTTTCATTTCTGAATGAATAATGCTATTCATAAAAATTGAAAAAGTGTAATACGAATGACACTGTTTATCTCTCCTACCGTGAGCATGAAATAAGTTACTACAAACATAAACAAAACAATCGACCTCCAAAATATAGACAATAATTTTAAAATCACTTGTATAGTATAGAAAAATTATAACCATCCAAGTAAATTATACTCATCGAAAAAGGCATGTAGGCATCTTTAAACTCTTGTAAATGGTAATGTTGATATCACACGCGAAAATAAAATAAAATAATCAATAAGCAATACACATTGTGCCTCCATTTAGCAAAATTTGTAAATCATTTATGAGTTTTAGTTTGATAAAATTTATAAATGGTTAAATTTCATTTTCAACCCACTAATCAAATAATCAATTACTTATTTTTATTTGTTTAGAAATTAAAGCATTATTGTAATGACCCAGGTCCCACTTAACACGTTGTTCCGATCGTTAGATTGACGACGTACTATCCTCACTGTACCAACATGAGTCTTTTCAGCATACATTGTCCTCACTCGCAAGCTCTCCGAGAAAACTTCCCAGTAGCTCAGTAGGTCGTCGATCAACGGTTGGGACAACCCGTTAAGTGGGACTCGGATCGTTACAAATGGTATCAGAGCCAGGTTGCCGCCGGAAATCGGGAACTAAGTACTATGCAAGACAAAGTGCTACGTCATAGGGTGGGAGCCACCTTTTGAACCCGTATGAGCCACCTTTAAAATCCCAACGTCTGGCAACGGATCATCAGATGGATCAAGAACCACGAGGACGTCGCCAGTCTAACGAGGGGTGATTGTAATACCCAGACATGAAAGTTTTAAAAAGATTTAATAAGTACTACTCATACCAACAAGGTGCACATTTTTCGGAAGCTCATCGTTAAAAACTCCACAGTTAAACATACTTGACTTGGAGCAATTCTACAATGGGTGACCCACTGAGAAGTTTTCTCGAGGAACGTGCGAATAAGGACAAAGTATGTTGAAAATACTCGTATTGGTACAGTGGGGACAGAACGTCGTCGATCTAACGATCGAGACAGTCCATTAAGTAGGACCCGCGTCTTTACAATTATAAATTCTTCCAAATGGAGGCTAAATAGTCAAACTATATTTTCAATTAACCTCACAATTATTATCCACACATTCATCACATATTTCTATTTATTTATAAATTAAACTCACTTACACGTGCTGAATTTTGGTTTGTTCAAACTCTCTTGTTTACAATTAAGCCTATGAATTAAATCTCAAATTTTAATTTAAGTTGAAGTCAACAATTAATTTTAATCACATATTTCATATAATTATCAACTTTTTCAACTATACATTTCATCAACTTTTTATCAAAATTTAATTTTAATCTTCACCAACCAGAGATTAAGTGAAACGTTTTCAATTTGAATTTCAAATACCAAGAAATCCCATTTTCCAAATTTTCATCTCCTTTTTTGAAGATAAAAAAAGTTGTTGGCAATTAACTCTATGATTAGATACTTTTAAAAAAGCAAAAAAGCAAAAAAAAAAAAAAAGTTCCAATGTTTAAGCAAACATCCACTTTATTCTTTTCAGTAAAAAAATATACAGCCCAAAATGGCAGGGAGTGGCTGCCCATTCAGCAAATTGCACAATTCTAGCGATATATCTTTAAAGATACGGTGGGGATGTTATGTTGGATAGAATTAGATACGAAATAGATAAATTTTGTTTTTCTTTTAATAATATTCACTATTTATTTAACAAATCGTAAAGTAGTGTTAAATACGTTGAACTGAGAGAAATTAGACATGTAATTTCTATTAGAAATTAAATAAATTTTAGGTTACTTTGTGCCCACTATTTTGACTAAGAAAAATGGCAGCTTGCAATTTCTTTTCACGTGTGATTTTCGACGATTAACAGTTTAGGTGATAATGAAATTAACTAATTGAGTAATGTTATTTGTCTAAAGTTCAGATAGATGATCGTCGATTTATGTGATTGTGTGATCACTGTCATGTTCACGTCTAATGCCTAAAAATGCATTAAAATGTTAATTGGACAATATGATAATGACTTTATTGTAGGGGACAATATTATTATTACTTCATTCGATTGGAGTCAAATATAAGGATCCCTTCCCAAACCTTCCCCAACTTTTACATTTTTTATTTTATTTTATTTAATATTTTTAAAATTTAAATCCTATTTGAAAATTAAAAGTAAAATATTAATAGCATAAGTTAGTGTGATAGAATGAGATATGAAAATAAGATATATATAAATCTTCACCTTACTCAATTTCTATTTCAAAGTTTCATATTAAAATTTCAATTTTATTAAGAGAGTAATTTAAATAGTTACATATTCATTATTCTTTTTCATATTCCTATTGAAACATACATCTAGGGATGGATGAGGATGGACGATTTTAAAGTAGACTCTCAATTTGTCGGTGTTGTGTCATTACTAGTGATAGATAGCATTACAATTGCCAAAAGGAAATCAAAATAATTATTGGATGATTAAAACTAGGACTATGCTACACTTACCAAATATTTTACCAACTCGACACGTGGCCGCCCCCTATTGGAGGGGCGGCTGGTGGGCCAGCCGCCCCTCCAATAGGGGGCGGCCACGTGTCGAGTTGGTAAAATATTTGGTACAACAAGATTAATCCTTAAAACTATGTTCCTGTTTGACTCATTTTCAATCATACATTATCGAATAAAATAATATTACACGTAAATTCAAATATTTTATTTTTATTTTTTAACCATATATTTTTATCACATTACATCATATCATAAAATATATTCTATTGATGATAATGCCCATCAAACACCCATGTAATAAGGCAGAAAAGGTCAAATGAAAGGAAAACGAAACAAGTAGCTACATTGTTTTTCGTACCCCCCCAACTAATTTTTTTATTGTTTTTTTGACTTTAAAAATATCAACCGGGTCAAACGTCTGCCTCCAGTTGCTGAGGGTACAATAGTTTCTTTGTTCCAATAATATTTCGACACGTATGAAATCAACTTGCGCCCTGGCTCTCAGACTAACCTAGTAGCATTCTAGAATCTAGATCCCGTACAGTATTTATTAATTGGGATTAGTTGTACTTTGCTATTGTCCCGTCAAGTTGAATTCACTGGGTCAAAATTAAAAATTGTATTTTGCCACGGATCTCAATCTTCGGCTCGCTGGGAGTAGAAATTAAAATTTTCATTTTTATACTTCTACTATTTTTAATTACATATTTTTTAATAAAATAATATTTTTTTATCACATTAATAACTTTTCATTTTTTTAACCACACATTCTCAATCAATCTATAATTTCAAAATACATTTTTTCAAAATAATATGGTTCAAAGGTACTTGTTATAATTTTTCTTTAAGCCCTATTTGATTTAATTAAATCAAAATTAATAATTATTGAATTATAGATTTTCTAAAATTCATAATTTTTATCAACTTTTTAACTCATATTTTCTCAAATTTTATCAAAACATATTAAAAGTCTATTTTTAGTAAAATCAAACAGAGGTTAAATTTTTAAGATAAATATTATTTTCAACTTTTTTTTTAGTGCGATGTTTAAGGATGTAAATAAACATAGCTAAGTCGATCGCGAGCCGAAAATCAAAGTTTGATCAAGACTCGATCGTAAAATAAAAAATCGACTCAAGCTTTTGGCTTGGGCCTTGCCGAGCTGAGTTGAGCCATGGGGCACCCTAAGCTTGCTCCTTTTCTTTTTTTTTTGGTTCATGAAATTTAAATTTTTTCAAGTCAATTTTTATTTTATTTTATTATTATTTTTTTAAAAAAAGCTGCTTGTAGGAAACATTACAAACTTTCTACATAATGCAAGCAGCTAAAAGACAAAAGACACCTGCCATTTAGGTTCGGGCCAACGCTCAAAAATGCGACTCGGTCCAAGCCTCGAACTAAGTTGGCTTAGGCTGTTTTAGGCCGAGCCACTGGCCCATTAACTTCCCTAGCGAAGCGATGGTCTTAAAAATGTGATACTTCCAAGGCAATTCATGACCAAATAAACCAGGCCAATTGGGAAGAGTGGCAACAACCAATCGATCTTAATAAAGTTGTTACTTGAAAAATCAATGAGCACCGACTATTTAGTCCATGTTTGATAGAAATTAAAATCAGATTTTTAGTAAATTTTGATAAAAGTTAATGAAACGTGTTGTTAAAAAGTTGTGAATCTCATGAAATGTGTAGTTAAAATTAATTGTTGACCTTGATTTGAGATTTTAATCAAATTCTAAGCCAAACCAAATGGGACTTAGATCTATTTGTAAATTTGTAGCAACATAGTAGAATGGTTAATAGCAGCATGTTGAGTCTCATGTTACTCGAGTCTAGCTGTAAGTTAACGATGCTTTTGGTCAATGGACTTTCGTTGTTTACATTGTATCATTCGTGCTGCTTTACCTAGCAACCGGGATGAGATTTTTTTTTTCCCCCTGAAAAAATGATATTAAAACATCTAATTTAGATAATTTGTACAACAGTTATCATTCTAATGATGAAACTACATTTGAATGCTATTATGACGTTGTTGTTTTAAATGAATAAATGTGTTTTGTGATATGGAGTTAAATACGAGATTTAATGATATATCAATAGAACTCATTTCTACCAGTGCAGTTTTGGGTCATAAAGATTCATTTATATCATTTAACAGTCATGATTAGGGCTATCAATGGATTGGATTTTGATTCGAATCCGACGAAATTAATAGGAGATGGATTTAGGGTCTCAATCCGATAGCCCGATCAAGATCTGAATCCGATAATCTGTTAACTTAATGGATCAAATATGAATATATGTCAATCTGATCCGATATTTGTTATAAATAATTGAGTCGGTAAAATATTTGTATGTCGTATTATTTGTCATTAAAATAAATAAATGAGAAAATATATAAATTTAGAATAAAAAAGTAATCAAATTCAAAATATAAAAAAAATTGAAAAAATTATAATTATTAAACATGTTTAAGAATTGAAAATTTTGAAAAAAAAAAAAAAAAATTGATTTCAACCAATGTTTTAAAAATCGACCCGAGGTCGAATCAATATCCAACCGGTTGTCAAATTGAATAAATAATTATACACATAAATGTAAAGTATTATAAAAACAATAGTTTTTTTTTAAATTTTAGTTTACTAATTTAAAATAAATAAATATCTATATTTTTCTTAATTTATTTTATTTTTTTAATTTATTTTACAATTTCAAAAACTAAAAATTAATATGTAACAAATAATTTGATTTGTTAATTAATGAAATAAAATATTTATATTTAGAATTGAAATTTAATTTTACTTTATCCCACTTCGAATGTCAATAGAAAAATAGAAGATGATCTCTTCTTTAAAAAAAAATAAAAAACATCATTATGGTAGAAGATACTAATGGACTTGCTAGTATAAACAAGTGAGCCTCGAGTTAGTTAAAAAAATTTAAAGAACATAAAATCATTTTTTCCCTAATTTTTATTAATTTCGGATCGGATATCCGATAGCATAACAAATTGGATATAGATTTAACAATCAAATATCCGTTGGTTTATTGGATCAGATCGGATCGGATAACTTTCTCATCGGATTAGATTGAATATAGGCACATTTGATCCATTTACAGTCATTATATATGCATAAATGTAAATAAATGTTATCCTCTAGATTTTTCAAAGCAATAAATTATTCCATTAAAATATGAGGTATCGCATTATGAGCTATATTTAAAGTGGGAGCTTAGGTTTCAAGTATCCACACTTACTGAGCAATGTCCACTATTGATTGATAGTGAAAGGTTGAAAACTTACATTATGATGATTACATTGATTCATCTTGTATTGACGTTATGTGTTTTTACCACGAATACTAAACGAGCATTTTAGCAATGAAACATGTGAAAATATACTTCACAACAAAGTGGATGATGATTTTTTTAGTGATTGTATGATACTTTAGATTGAACCATAACTTGATGAGAAAATAAATATAGGTTCTATTTTAGATGGATAATATGTTTTAAATTTTGAGAACAATTTAAATAAATAATGTCATTTGATTAATTTTTGTTACTTATAAATTTTATTACATTTGACTTTCTTAAATTCCAGTAACATTAGCGAAAAATTTGGATCCATCCCTATTCATGTTGAACGTATATTAAGCAATAGGTAATTAACATATAACGTTTGTACCTTTCATTATTATTGTGAAAAACATTCATACCTTCTATTTTTTTATATCTTCACCCTTTAATCACACTTTCAATTGCGCAAAATGTTATTTTCATCTAATTTCTCTATTAATTGAAGGGTATTCTAATCATTTTCCCTATTTCTTCCCCCATTTGAACCCATTTTTTCCTCTGAAAGCTAACCTTTAGTTTTTTCACTAGAAATTTATCTACAAGCAAATCACTAGTTTTTAGTGCCTTTGAATTCAAAATGATGTCCTTAATATTTCTCCAGTCTATGTAGGTAGTGTTCAAATTTTTAACGCTACCCAAGCATCCCACCATTTTTTATTAGTCAACAAGCTTAATAACTGTTAAAGATGAAACCAATAGTGTCTCTCCTAGTTTCAACAAATTAAACCCTTTTGCTTTTGGGGTCAATCAAAAGCTTCAAAAGATCAATTTGGATTCTGCCATTTCTTTTTGCTATGCTATTATAGAGTTCTTGTCTATTAAAAGTGTCATTCCATATAACTTATTTATACACACACTGATGAGGGGTTTGATTTCTAGTCATCTCTGACTATTGAAATATCCAATTATTTCTATCTGAATTCTTGATTTTTGAATGATTTAGTAGAATATTATAGATGACACGCCAAAAAACATAAATTCCTAGTAAAGAAATTAGATGTTAGTTTTTAGAGAAAGAAATAGAGGAGAAAATGAGTTCAAATGAGGAAGAAAGATGAAGATGATGAAAATATCCTTCACTTAACAGAGAAATTGGATGAAAATGACTTTTTTTTCTTTTTTTTTTGCAATCGAAGGTGTAATTAATGGTGAAAATGTCAAAACCGCTAATTACATAATAAGCGCTTGAATAGCTTTGAACAACTTAATTGACTTTCCTAATACACTTGGACTACATGAACGCAACTTTCTGTGATAAAAATAATTATTTATTTAGCTTAAGATTTCAAGTACAAGTGTCTAGAATTGGAATATTGGTGACTAATCTACAATTTGTACACAGTCATGCTAAAATCAGCTCCACTAAAATCAAATTGGAAAATCATATACCTTCACGCTTCACCGTTTGTGCGAGTTCCCATCAATTCCTTTTGGTTTCATTCTTATGAACGCTCTCTCTCGTCGGGATACCTAATGCGTGACTTACAACACTGCATGAGTTGGTACTCACAATGCCTATTATTCATCGTTTACGATTAAGACTACTGGGATATCTAATTTCATTCCATCCGCTATTGAATTTTCCATGAAACTTAAATTTTACATAATTGCCAAGATTTTCATGTCAAATTACCAAGAAAATTAATTAATACGGAACATATATTGATCCATTGATTTGTATCTTGAACAATGAATTTTGAATTTGGATATTTAAATCTTGATTTCATGTTCTTCAATTTAATTGCTCCAATCATTATTTTTTATTCTTGATTATAATTCTTTATTGTGGGTTTTGAATCTTTCTTTTCAATATGCTTTCTCTATTAATTCTTGTGTTGATGGGATGACACAAAGAATGAGAATTGCATATAAATTGGGAACCATAGCCCTATATATAGTTTCCATATGTATTCGGCACATCGTTAAATACAAACCTTCATGGATCCGATCACTACACATATAGTCCGGCCTATACTTTATTTAGATGTCTAAAGTTCAATCACTTAATTATTTATTAGATCACTTTAATTTTTAGTGTAACTTTAAGATAGCTCTTATACACAATTAATTACATATGTCGACCCACATGACAAATTAAATAATTTCTTAACAATCTCTCATTTGGGCCATGTATATTACATAACCTTATGAGCTTAAAATTCTTGCTATCATAACAAAAAGTATCTCCAAACAATGCCGCTCATTAATTATATCAGCGGTTTTCGTTATAAATATCATAACTAAACCCTTAATGATCACGTACATCAATACAATAAAATGACATAGATCAAATGTGGATGTGTAGCATGGAAATTACATGCAATGTGATTCAAACATGTCTATTTCCAACCGTTCCTTCTTTATTCTTTAATACCTTATGAGATCAAACTAAAAAATAAACTTTAATTAGAGTGAAAATTGAATTGAATACTTTATTACTGAAATGAATTAAAATAAACTTGAATGTGCACAACCAAAATTATATGTCAAAAAACATCATCCAAAATTACAAATTCCCACTAAACTAGCATCTCATCAAAATTTATAACACCCATATGAGAGGTGTACTCTTGAAAGACCTTGGGTGGTAGACCTTTAGTGAATGTATCTGCTATCATGTAGTTTGTCCCAATATGTTCTATACTAATTTGACCACTCTGAACTCTTTCTTTAACAACCAGAAATTTTATGTCTATGAATTTAGACTTTGTTGAACTCCTATTGTTATTTGAATACAAGATTGAAGACTTATTGTCACAAAATAACTTAAGTGGTCTTTCAATTCCACGTATAATCCGCAGCCCAGTTTGCGGCCATGGTTGAAGAAGATATGAGTGTCTGCTTAGCACTCTTCCAGGATATAGCTCCTCCAGCCACCAAGAAGACATGCCCGATGTGGATTACCTACTGTCTTGACATCCAACAAAATCAGCAACATAATCAATGATCTCCAATTGTTCCGATTTTTTGTATGTGAGCATATAATTTTTTGTTCTCTATAAATATTGCATAACCCGCTTGGCTACCTTTCAATGATCAATCCCAGGGTTATTTAAATATCTACCTAACATTTCAATAATGAATGCTATATCTAGACGCATGCATACCTGATCATACATTAAATTCTCAATTGCTGAAGTATGAGGAATTTTCTACATCTCATTTAGGTCATCATTAGGGCATTGATTGAGATTAAACTTATCTCCCTTAGCAATAGGGGTATCACCTGCTTTGCATTCCTGCATCCTAAATCTCTTAAGTATCGTATCGATATAGCTCTTTTGTGATAATTCAAGAACACTTTGAGAACGATCTCGATGTATCTGAATACCTAATACAAATAAAGTATCACCAAGATCTTTCATCTTAAAATTCTTTAATAGAAATCTCTTGATTTCGTGCAATAAGCCTATATCATTATAGGTAAGTAGTATGTCATCGACATACAATACCAGAAATATATACTTACTCCCACTGAACATGTGGTATACACAATCATCAACCACATTCATCTCAGAATCAAACGAGATGATTATTTGATGAAATTTGTGATATCATTGACGGGAGCCTGCTTAAACCCATAGATGGATTTATTTAATTTGCAAATTATTTTCTTTGAGTCTCCTGACACAAAGTTTTCCATTCGCATCATATATATCGTCTCATCAATGTCACCATCAAGAAACACCGTCTTTACATATATCTGATGTAGCTCAAGGTCAAAATGTGCCACAAGTCTTATTATAATCCTAAAAGAGTCTTTCGTTGAAATTGGAGAGAAAATCTCTTTGTAATCAATGTCCTCCCTTTGAGTAAAGCAATTTGCAAGAAAATGAGCATTATATCTTTCCACAATAACTTTCGAATCTCTCTTGGTTTTATATATCTATTTGCAACTAATGAGTTTCGTACCTTTACGCAATGTGACAAGTTCCTAAATGTCATTGTCTTTCATGGACTTTATTTCCTCATCCATAGCATTAATCCACTTTTGAGAATTATTACTTTTCATTGCTTGATGAAAGTTGATAGGATCTTCTTCCATCAATCTAATGTCATCCTCATGTTCTTGGAAAACACTATAAAATCCGAAATTGCATTTCTCCTTTCTCTAGTGGATATTTTTAATGACATTTGTTCTTGAAGTTGTTGAGTTTGTTCTTCTAGAACAATCTCTTAATTGTTTATAAGGGGTTCTGAAATATTGTCTTAATCCAAAATTGCTTTTTGAATAAGATCTAGGGCAAGAATCTGTCCCTGATCCTGATCATTATCAATTGCAATAGGAGGGATGTTTATTCGTTCCTTCTCTAAGACAAAATCTCTAACTTTATCTTCCCCCACAAACTCCACATTCTTAAAGAACCAGACATTTCTCGTTTCAAAAATTGATTTGGTAGAGGGATCATAAAATTTGTAACTTCTTGAACTTTCAGAGTATCCAATAAAATAGCAACTGACAGTTTTGGAATCCAATTTCTTTTCCGATGGCCTATAAGGCCTTGCCTCAGTTGGAAAACCCTAAATGTCAGAAATAGATAAGAGTTCTCCATCCCTTACAACGTTGTCCATAAGGTCTGCTTCGCCTGAAGTATCTGAATGTCTACTTGCAGCAATCCTTTCTTTATTCTGTAATTTGTAGCAATCTTTCTTCAAGTGCCTTTTCTTCTTATAGTAATTACAAATTTGATTACTAAACTTAGTCTTTGATCTGCCCCTTCCAGAACCACCATAACCAATCAAGCCTTCTCCAATTCTGGCCTCAGAAACCAAATGCTTTATCTTCTCTTTTGAATATAAAGCACCATATACTTCCTCTATGGTGAGAGTATCACGACTATACAAGATCATGTCTCTAAAAGAAGAAAACGAAGCGGGCAACGAACACAATAGGATCAAGGCCAAATCTTCTTCATCATACTCTATTTCCAAAGTTTCCAAATCAGCGACGATCTCTTTAAATACAGCCAAGTGATCTTCCAATGATCCTCCTTCTATCATGCGATGAGAGTATAAACGCTGCTTGATGTTCAACTTACTTGTCAGACTTTTAGTCATGCAAAATTGTTCTAACATCAACCATAAAGCAGCTGCTGAATTCTCCTTCAAAACGTCCTGAAAAATAGTATTTGATAGATGAAAATGAATGTGAGAAATTACCTTTTTATCCTTCCGTTATTTTTCCTTCGCGTTCAAAGTTGTAGGCATCTTGTCAATTCCCAGCAACACATCATCCAAATCCAGTTGTGCAAGCACTAGACGCATCTTAACCTGCCTAATGAAAATCTAGTGCTTCGATCCAAAAGCGGAACGTCATACTTCATGGAAGCCATCACGAACAAAAACTTCGAACAAATCAAACATTGCGCTCTGCGGAAACGAACCTTGGCTCTGATACCACTTGTTACAAAACAAGCCAATACCATAATTGCTCTGATACCACTTGTTAGGATTGATACCACTTATTGTGACACCAATCAATGAATTGAGATGTTGAAGTTATATGGCATAATAATAATAAAGTATGTGATCAAGAACAAAAGAATAAAAGAAGACAAGAATATGGCAAATGAATTAGGAGATTTTATTGCATCAAGAATAATGGAGAAGAGAGAAAAATATTACAATGATCTTAAAGACTAGTAATCATAAATCTCATACTACAAAATTGTATAGAAGAGTCTAGTATTTATAGGAAACATGTAAGGGACGTTCAAGATCTCTTAGTAGAGTTGTTGATGAAGTAGGATGCCAAAAACTGAGTCCAAAATGAAGTAGGAGAGAAAAACGCGAACATGTACTGTAGCAGCGCTCAGGCGCTACTATAGCAGTGTTGAAGCGCTAGGTTTTGGGTTAATATTCCAAAACATTCATTTTGTCATCCAAAAGTCCTCATTCAAGTCAAATTCCTAATTATCATTGAAATTTGAACTCCATAATTTGACATAGGACTCCAAAAGCATTCCAAACTTGAATTCTTCACGACGTCCACTTCAATTAGAATTCTTCGATTACTTCAAATACCTCAACAAAAGAATTCGGGTCACATCCAAATTCTAACAATCTCTACCTTGACAAGAATTCCACCAAGGAATGAAATGACTTCTTCAACAATAATTAAAACTTAATTTCTCCAACAAAAATAAAATATAAAATACTCCACCTCTTCCAGTGAATCCAAGCACTACTCTTTAGAATTACCTTAGATTCCAAAAAAATCATAATGATTTTGAATTAACCAAAATGGGTTGTAACACACCCCAAAGTACAATCATTACCAAATGCTTTTATAGAAGGTCTCTTGTTGGATTGTACACCTTCTACTCCATCTAAAGCGTTCTCAACAAAATCAACATCTACATACCTTGTTCCATTTGATCTGTCCTTAGCAGTTGAATACAATGACACTGCAGGTGATGATGGCAAAGCGGTATTACCCATATCTTCGAAATTATACTTATTTGTATTATTCCAATCTAACCATTTATGAGCTCCTAAAGGTATTGTACCAAACTGAATGTCAATCACGGTACTGAACCTGTGCTGATTGATCCTTCCAAATTCTGCACGTCCCTGCAAAATGTATAATTGAGACATTTTTCGTCCCTTCAATACAATTTGGGCATCCTTACAAACCATCAAGCCTTCACCTCCACAAAAGAACCCAAAACCCTTTGAATCAAGAGTAGACAACGAGATGATATTCTTTTTTAAATTTGGAACATGTCGAACATGGCCAAGTGTTCTAATTGTCGCATTCAAAAGCTTCAATCTGACTGTACCAATTCCAGCAACCTGACAAGATGCGTTGTTTTCCATAACTACGACACCTTTGGAAACAGTTTCATATGTAGCAAATAAGTCCTTATTAGTGTATATGAAACACACATGCTGAATCAAGAATCCAGTCATCTTCCGATTTAGACTCAATGTCAAAAATAGCAAAGAGTTATCCATCACTTACAACGTTGTCCACAAGGTCTGCTTCGCCTGAAGTATCTGAATGTCTACTTGCAGCCATCATTTCTTTATTCTGCAATTTGTAGCAATCTTTCTTCAAGTGCCATTTCTTCTTACAATAATTACAAATTTGATTACTAAACTTAGTCTTTGATTTGCCCCTTCCAGAACCACCATGAGCAATCGGGCCCTCTCCATCTCTGGCCTCAGAAACCAAATGTTTCATCTTCTCTTTTAAATACAAAGCATCATATACTCCCTCTATGGTGAGAGTATCACAACTATACAAGATCGTGTCTCTAAAAGAAGAAAACGAAGCGGGCAACGAACACAATAGGATCAATGCCAAATCTTCTTCATCATACTCTATTTCCAAAGTTCCAAATCAGCGACGATCTCTTTAAATACAGCCAGGTGATCTTCCAATGATCCTTTTTCTGTCATGCGATGAGAGTATAAACGCTGCTTGATGTTCAACTTACTTGTCAGACTTTTAGTCATGCACAATTGCTCTAACCACAACCATAAAGCAGCCGCTGAATTCTTCTTCAAAACATCCTGAAGAATAGTATTTGATAGATGAAAATGAATGTGAGAAATTGCCTTTTTATCCTTCCGTAATTTTTCCTTCGCTGTTAAAGTTGTGGGCATCTTGTCAATTCCCAGCAACACATCATCCAAATCCAGTTGTGCAAGTACTGCACGCATCTTAATCTGCTATAGTGAAAATCTAATGCTCCAATCCAAAAGCTGAATGTCATACTTCATGGAAGCCATCACGAACAAAAACTTCGAACAAATCAAATCTTGCGCTCTGCGGAAACGAAGTTTGACTCTGATACCACTTGTTACAAAACAAGCAAATACCATAATTGCTCTGATACCACTTGTTAGGATTGATACCACTTATTGTGACACCAATCAATGGATTGATATGTTGAAGTTATATGGCAAAACAATAAAGTTTGTGATCAAGAATAAAAGAAGACAAGAATATGACAGATGAATTAGGAGATTTTATTGCATTAAGAATAATTGAGAAGAGAGAAAAATATTACAATGATCTTAAAGACTAGTGTAATCATAAATCTCACACTATAAAATTGTATAGAATAGCCTAGTATTTATAGGAAACATGTAGGGGGACGTCTAAGACCTCTTAGTAGAGTTGTTGATGAAGTAGGATGCCAAAAATTGAGTCCAAAATGAAGTAGGAGAGAAAAACGCGAACAAGTACTGTAGCAACGCCTAGGCGCTACTGTAGCAGCGCTTAAGCGCTAAGTTTCGGGTTAATATTCTAAACATGTTTTTTGTCATCCAAAAGTCATCCTTCAAGTCAAATTCCTAATTATTATTGAAATTTGAACTTCATAACTTGATATAGGACTCCAAAAGCATTCCAAACTTGAATTCTTTATGACGTGCACTTCAATTAGAATTTTTCAATTACTTCAAATACCTCAACAAAAGAATTCGGGTCACACCCAAATTCTAACAGTTTTTACATTCCTATGTTCCAACAGCTTCCATGATTCAAGCATATCACTTTTAAATTTTAACTTTAATTTCTTATTCATCCCACCTATTCTTTTCATCCCACTGCGGCATCATCTAGCGATTTGTCTATTTCCTATAATCAAGTTTTGTAATCCAATATCTTTTTTATCTTCTTGTTACTAATCACACACACACACACACACACACACACACACACACACACACACACACACACACTCTCTCTCTCTCTCTCTCTCTCTCTCTCTCTCTCTGATGCCATCCAGCTATTTTTTTTTTAATTTTTTGCTAATATGTTTTAAATAATTTTAAATTGAACTCGTTTGCACTATTTAAAAAATTTAGGACTTGGACTGCAATCATTTTTTATATTCATCCATTCTTTCTTTTCTATTTATTTATTTAAAGATGATGGTAAATTAGTCATTTTATAATACTTCAATGAAGAAATTAGGTAAGAACCTTTTGCGCAGAAAAAGTTGATTTGAGGGTACAAATGTGAAATTGAAACGATATGGGTGATTTGTATAATGAAGGCAAATGATATAGATGTTACTTTGTATTTTGTATATAGAATACATATCTTTGTGATTGGTTAAACTCGATTGATAGTAGAGTTCGAATAAGAATTGTTGACGTCGTTTTACTGTACTTGTTGCAACTAGTGAGTTGCCTGGTAACTGAATTCTCTATTGGTTGAGGGGTGAAACCACATGTGCACATTGTTTCCGAAGGTAATAAAGAACAACTTGGAAACAATCGAGTTTGGAAAGCCAAAACACAACATCATGCTCTCAAATATGCACATTTGGATTGTTAGAGTCATCATAGTCGACATGGGTTCAATGAGTATCTCCTTTGACAAAGGATTATATTGTTTTCACATCTCTCGCTATCCATTTGTTTTGAGTGATTGTCAATGGGATTGTGTGATGGCCAACTTCCTTCCTTCTAATAGGGCAGCATGTTGATACTTACATATATATATATATATATATATATATATATATATATATGATGAAAATCTTGTATTGAAAAGGAAGACTTTAGATCAACAAAAATTGATGGCGATGAAACCATTCCACCGCTTCTCTTATCCTAAGAAAAAGCATCCATTGGTTGTATTAATAGAAGCATATATAGTCCACTATCCATTTGTGAATAAAATTGCTTTCCACTATTTCTATCCCTACAAATTGTGCCACATATGAATCACACTAAACCATTTTCATGTAGATACTTATATATCCATAATAATACCTTAAGTGGTATAAGAGCAAAGCTTATCCAATGGCCGACATATATATTCGGTTCATCTATTCCAATTTCAACTTTTCACGATGACAACTATGGGTTTTAGTCCATCAAATTGAAGACTTACTTTTATTGCTCAAAATTTGTGGAATGTCGTCAGTAATCGGTATACTATCCCCATTGACATTTTTCACTTTAGGAATTAAAAGAGAATCAACAACAGGACTCTCTATCTCACAAATTTTTATTTATTTTTTTTCATGAGAGTTGAAACTGCAAAAGAAGCGTGGGAGCAATAGGAGTCCGAAAGGAAATTATTAAAATAATTGTAATTACTTGTACAAGAAAATATAATCAAGTTTTTGCAACCGTTGAGGAGTCTAAAGAAATATATATTAACAGCTACAGAATTAAAAGGTTCAATAGAAATTCATGAATAAGGATTAGAAAGGCATAGTGAAATTGACAGAGATAACACTTTTTAAAGTTAATATACGTTCTCAGAAAGTTAAAGAAGGTGAGAAGAAATTCAAAAAAACTCTATAAACAGAGAAAGTCTAAGGAAAACAAATTGATAATAACGATAAGTATCCTCCATGTGGACCTGTGGTATTTGTAAGAGAAAAGTCATTCGGAGATGAGTTGTTGGCTTAAAAGGAAACAATAGTATCAAAAACGTAAAAAAAATTGAACATGAAGAAAATTTTATCATTTAAAACAAAGTCATCAAGTCATTTTTTATTTTTATTTTTTATTTTTAAGAAAAAGATCTGCAAGAAAGTTTCTTTAGTGCCATTTGCAAAGTTGCGTCTAAAAAGAAGCTAAATACGTGATATCTGGATAGTGTTTGCAGTAATCACATAATAAAGAGGAAAGTATCTAGTGGGTGTTTGACCTCAATTTTTTAGGAAGAATTATTTTTTGAATAATAATTTATGGGAGAATGTGTAGTGGAAAAGTGATAAAAAAAATTTAGATTTATGTGTAATATTATTTTATTTGGAGAATGTGTGGTTGAAAATGAGTACCGTAGAAAAATGAATGAGAAAAAATGGGGTTCAAACATGGGCCTAATGTTGTCTTGACGAAATTAAGACAAAAAATAAAAATTTAAAATTTTGATATTTTAGAGGCATTTGGAAATTACTATTACTATTGATACAAAAAATGGAAAGAGATACATCAATGAAGTACTCTTGATCAATAAATAGATCGAAACCTACTAAAGGTGAACAATGTTCTAAAAAGGGTAAAGCGTTGCTAGTGTAGAGGTGAAGCCTCAAGCTTTACGAGTTTAGGTGATGCTTAGACGTAAAAAAAAAAACGTTTTCTTATTTGTAATATTATTTTAAATTTGTAATCATTTTTAATTATTTAATAATACATATCAAACATCTAAAATTATACAATATTATATTTACTTAATAATTTCTACCATTAGTCTATTATACAATTTTCAAATTTTCAAAATGCAAAAACTAAAATATTTCTCATAGTTCAATTTTCAACTATACAAGTCTTAATAGATTTATAGGAACTTCTTACATACTTTTAGAGTTTGCAACAAAATAACGTGTCTCAAGATCATAATTAGATAATGTAGATGACACCATAGCTTATATCTTATTAAATATTTAAAGTTATTTTAACTTTTGTACAAATAAATATTTTGAAAACTTGAAATTAAAGTCAAATGAAAAGTTTTTTTTTTTTAAAATAAAAAATTAACAAGCTAAAGTGAAATAAAAGAATTTAAAAAGGGGGGAAAAAACCAATAAAGTGTGTGTAGGAAATAAGAAAGAGAGGAAGGATAAAATTCAGTTGTTTAGAAATTAGAAGAAAAAAGTGTCTAGACGAGAAGCGAAGTGTTTTGCCTGAGCTTCGAGCCTAGGCGCTGCCTATGTGAACCTTTTAAAGCACAAAACATGAGTCATATGATGGAGAAATGATATTCTTTGTATTTCAAGGGTGGTTCTTGCACAATATATGACAAACAAGATAAATTCCTTGTTACTGTGAAAATCAAAATGTCAAAAAATTGTTGTTTCTAATTTAATGGAGAAACGTAAAGAACGTGGCGATGGCGATGCAAGTGGAAGAGTCATGACTGTGGCACGGAAGATTTGGATACTTCCTCTCTCAGGGAGTGAAGATTTTACAGTAAAAAAGCACGATGAGAGTTCTATTGACGATAAAGGAGATTAACGATGTTTGTGACAAATGTTTGTGAATGAAAGCTACTATCGACAACCATTTTCATCCAACAAATCGTTGTTTGCGGACCAATGTATACATCGTCACATGATTAAAACAAGTACTTAAGTAGATGATTATAATAGAATGACATATGAATAATTTTTACGCAAGAAATCGCAAGTTTTTGAGATTTTCGAAAGTTCAAAAACTATGTCGATAGGCAAAGTAGTTGCTACATCAAATTAAACTGTCATGAAACCTTTCAACCGCTTCTCTCATCCTTAGCTATGTCAACGAGCCAACCCGAAAAAAAAAAGCTCGGACTTGGCTCGAGCTTTTTTTTGCCAGGCCCGAGCCGAGCCCGACCAAAAATAAAATGATAGATCATAAAATAAAATAATAATAATAATAATAAAATAAAATAAGAGGAATCCTGATTTGGTATGGGAAATGACTTGTCTAGTTACAACGACAAACAATAAGTCCAAATTTGATTAGGAAAAAAAAAAACCTACAACAGATTTCATTATCACCTGCAAAGGAGAGAAGAAGCTTGATTTACCTGAACAATCTGTAAAGAATGTTGTTTAACTCAGTGCATAAATTACATTTTGTTAATAAATGCATAAAAATTGCCTAAAAACTTACAAAAATTGTAGAAACTGAATCTTTAGGTGCCAACACATGTCTTTCAAGATACAATGACCATTCCTCATTGTAAAAGCACTCTAAATTATGAGAAGAATGAACCGAATAATTTTGTGTACTCTGTTTAAAGACTCAAAATGAAACTGGAGATCTTATTTGGAGTAATATGCTAAGTGCATAAAGTGCAGGGTGTAACATGCAAGTGGACAGAAATTGATTGAATTTACAAATTAGAGGGGCCTCTTCATAATAGTTAAAAAATGTTGGGTTTGAAAAGGAACATGTCTGTTTGGAAAGACATGTCTGAGCATACAAGTCAAGTTTTGATAGATTTTGTCTGAAAAAAACATGTGAACTTTGCCATTTCTCATGGAATTTATATGCTTTTAGCCCAAGCCTTAACGGGTTTTTTTTTTTTTTTTAAATCTATTGTAGCTGCTTGCTTTAATTTCAAATTTGATTTTTTTTAATGCCTGACACGGGCCAGCCCGACTCGGGCCGATACCCCAAAATGGGGCTCGAGCCCGCAAGCTTTTTTGCCATCCTTACTCATCCTCTAGATAGGCGTAAAATGGTCGAGTGAGAAAGCGAACAAAAAAGCCTCCATTGATACACATTGGGTGTAAAACATTTGTAGGTGACTTTTTAAGCTTGCAGTCAAATTTCAGAGCTCAACCATGGACATGTGGTGGAAACTACAAAGCTAGAATACTATAGGGGCAGTAGAATTTTTGGTAGAGAAGATTGAAGAAAAAAATCCTTTTATTAGAAGTCTGAAAAAAACTTGCTATGAAAAAATAATATTGTATTAATAACAAAAGCTTACATTCTCCACTATCGATTGAAGTTTTCTCCTTTAACTATCTTATCCATTAAAATTGCTTGCCACTATTTCTATCCCTACAAATTCTGACTCATACACTGATAGCCCAAAAATAACTAACTATGGGGGGGGGGGAGGTTAATTGATTTTTAAATTTTTTCGAAAAATTAATCTAAATTCAAGCTAATAAAGATTAAATAAATTAATTCAAATAATAAGCACAAATATAAAAGCGACAAGTAAAAGGGAGAGATGATACAAACAATATAATTGTAGATGTTTGATCCAAAACAATAATAACGTCA
Organism: Fraxinus excelsior; assembly: GCA_019097785.1. Taxonomy (NCBI): domain Eukaryota; kingdom Viridiplantae; phylum Streptophyta; class Magnoliopsida; order Lamiales; family Oleaceae; genus Fraxinus; species Fraxinus excelsior. The sequence goes on from CM032632.1 coordinate 8,332,527, forward strand.
TCCGTTACCAAACTCTTCGCTACGAGCAATGCCTTTTCATTATGTTGATTGACTTATGATGCAATCCAACTCTTTACAACGCTTCCGGTGACTTACAAGTAAAGAGCATCAATCCTTATACATTGTTATGCTTTACAAGACCTCAACACGATCCATTATTGAGCTTTCACGAGACCTCAATATGACTCACACGGTGACTTACAAATAAGGAGCACCGATCTTTATACATTGTTGAGCTTTACATGACCTCAACACGACCCACTATTGAGCTTTCACAGGACCTCAATATGACTCACACGGTGACTTACAATAAGGATCACCGATCCTTATATAATATTGATCTTTAAGAGATTTTAACACGACCCACACTTTATCAAACCGATTTTTCAATGGAATGCCTTTCTTGATAATTTATACAAACAAGTTAAGTACTAAGAGAGGTTAACACTTCAATTAATGGTAATAAATGATAGCCCAAATGTTAGATTAAAAACTTTGATAAATATAATAATAAAAAATTAGATTCAATCATTTAAAGTGTTTCAATGAGAAGATGAAGAATAAATATATACAATGTAAGTTCAAAAATCTTCTAAATATATATTTCTCTTTAATGAATAATTGTAATAAATTAAGTACTAAGAGATGAATGAGAAATTTTGATGAATAGATGATTTTACAAGTTCGATTCAATCATTCAAAGTTTTTAATATGAAGAAGTAGAAAAGTTTATGCTGGTAAGTGCAAAAATCTTCTTCAAAAATATATTTCTCTTTTAAGATTGATATAAATAATTTAAGCACAAAGAGAAATGAAAAAACTTTGATAAGAGAAATAATTCAAGAAATTTGAGTCAACAATCAAAGTTTTTGTTATGAAAAAATAAATGTAAAAATGTAAGTTCAAAAGTTTTTCACAAATATATTTCACAAGAAAACTCTATTCTAATTGACTATGAATGCATAATGAAGTGGTATTTATATAAGTCAAAACGTCCAAAATTTCTGCTCAACCGGACGTCCGCCACTAAACCAGATGACTAAACTAGCAATTGTGCGTCAGAAATCAAAACGGTTAAAAAAATGACTGTTGGCGAACCGAACGTCCGATTGACTTTGACTTTTTTTTTCTTTTGAAAAATGTGGGCTTTTGAATTAGTAAGTAATATCAAGTTGAAATTGAAAAATAATTTTTTTTATGCAAGTGTTTTTATGAAATAATCTTTTCGCGCATAAAACGATTTTTGAACTTTTATCATTCATTCCTAAATATCAAAGAATTAGTACGTTTATATTAAGAAGTCTAGTTTTTTTTATCTTACTTCGAAGTTTGCTTCTTAGACTTCTCGTCTTGGTCATTCTTTGATGTCATCTCTCATGCTTTTGATTTTGCTTTTTCTTGACTTTTTTCTTTTAAGCTCTCGTCTTGAATGATTTGACTTGAATACTTAACTTTAACTTTGATCTTCATTTCGATTTCAATTTATATGTTGATTTTGGAAATGCTTGATTGATTTTAATATTGAACTATCATCACTCAAAATCAATTGTTAGAAACAATATTAATCTTGTTTGTTATAATCAAAACATTAAGGATGAATCAACCATATGTTAACATATACAACTTACTGTTTTTAATATAATCAACTTATTTGACATAACCATTATAAAACCTTCAGTAGCATTATCCATTGATGTTACCACTGCCTTTTGTATCATCTAGTTTACTAGCTCAAAGATGAAGATTTGCGGATTCTCAAATGGGAGAGGGCTCTTCCATGTCTTGGTCTTCTAATACTAATCGATTATTCAATTGATGATCCCATATGTCTTGGTCTTCTATTATGGATTGAGCCCCACAGTGATACCAGACTATTATTGACGAAGAGAGAACAACGAGATAGTGTTTGTTCTCTTTGTGATGCTTAAGTTAGTAGTCATAAGATAATATAAGGTAATTTGGTGACAATAGTAGTGGTAATGGGGCGAGTCGGCATGAGCTTGGCTTATCCCTTAGGCTCATCATTAAGGGCCAAGCCAAGCCAAACTTGCCTTTTTTACTTTTTGAAAACCCTGCACCTTTTTTAGGGCTTAGGATCGGCTACTTAATTTTTGAGTAAACGAAGTTAGAATTATACACGAACAACTTGTTACGTGCACATTTTTTTTTGAAAAAAAAAATATTATTAAGAAAATAACAAAGTGTGAATATGACAAAATTAAATATCATTTATCTAACTAGACATAATTTCGGCATACTTATTTTGGATTTTATAATAAGCGTTTTGCCAATCCTTTATGCTTATTAAACTTTCTAAAATATCTTATTCTAGCCGAATTTTTAAATCAGACAAAATTCAACCACCTGCTCTAAAAGTAGACTTTGATGTTATAGTGCTAATCGAAGGGGGTTAATACCCTCAATGGTCACTGAACTTTGTCAAAAGTTCTCCAAGAGTCATTGAACTTCAAAAATCCCCTAATCAGTCACTCAACTTTGCCAATTTCTCCCAATTACCAATTAGTATTTGTGATGGATGAGAGACCAATTGGCAAAGCTGAGTGACTGATTAGGGAATTTTTGAAGTTCAGTGACCCCTGGAGAACTTTCGACAAAGTTCAGTGACCATTGAGGGTATTAACCTTGTAAAAAAATGAAAAACTTAGCTTAAATTCATAGTGAAAATAAAAAAGAATAGAAATTTTGTCTAGTCCAAAAATTAATCTTAGCCCAACTAACTTTATTCCCAACTCAATCCCAATGTTCAATTATTCAAATTTAGTCTAAGATTTTACAACAATTCCATATTTATTTTATTCATATTCATGATATACAAATAACTCGTTATCAAATTAGATATTTTATTTCACACACACATATAACTAAGTTTAAAGAGTTCAATTATAATTAAATTATCTTATTATATAACAAATAATTGAGAGAAAGTGATGGTGGGAATCTGGGATGCTTTAAAAGTATGGATGAAGTTTTGGGGAATGATAAAATGGGGGATGATGTGGTGGAGGGTGCTTTGAAGGTATATGAGATAATTGTAAGGTCGACGACGCTTCTAGTTTTGGTGGGGTTGAAGGAGTGGTGGTCGCGAATTGTGAGGATTATAGAGTGGCTATTTGCTTGGTGGCTTTAGTGTGCCATTGTCAAGTGATCATAAGATGACATGCTTTTTTTTTTTTTTTTTTTTATTTCAATCATGCTATAAGTATAGACAAATTTGACAGAAAATATTTACATACATTCATTGAAAGATGAAAAAAATAAAAACAAGATAGACAAATCACATTTCGTCACGTCACTGTGAGTAAAAATCTGTCAAACATTTTTTTTAATTGATGATTTTCCCTTTTTTTATTATTCATAAAATATGTTATTTGTAGTTTGTAACAAGATTTTGTTTGTCCTTTTATGACCTGTTTATAATAATGTGGATAAAACTTGATTGAAAAAAAGAAGTCAAATTTTTGTCAATACCCTCAATGATCATTAAACTTTATCGAAAGTTCCCCAAGGGTCACTGAACTTCAAAAATTCCCTAATCAGTCACTCAACTTTGTCAATTGGTCTCTCATCGATAACAATTACTAACAGAGTTAGGTCGGTGATGGATGAGAGACCAATTGGCAAAGTTGAGTGACTGATTAGGGGATTTTTGAAGTTCAGTGATCCCCGAGGAACTTTCGACAAAGTTCAGTGACCATTGAAGGTATTAACCCAATCGAAGGTGTTAGTAGATCACGTGCAATCACAAAAACAGGGATATCTACGTTCATGACATATCCAAAAATTGAGTAAATCAAAATTCATTGCATCAGTTGGATCTACGGTTCAAAGTACTTGATGCATAAAATATTTATGTAATTTTGCAAGCATTCCATACTTTGATTATATGTAGGAGACATAGTAGAAGAGCGTACAACAAATCTTTCATCCCTAATATCATCAAATAAACTCAATATTTGCACATCTTCTCGATCAAGATTAGCGGTACAAGGGGGTATGAGGGTGGTCAACTAACATTTGGATCCAATTGTAGTGCATACAATTTTTAAATTTCGGTTAAAGTGTTCTCCAGATTAAAATATGTAATAGGAGCATCAAAATTTAAAGCATTTGGGATTTTTCTCATAACATGTTTTGTACATTTCAAATTATACCTAAGGTTCATTACATTTGTTAAAGAAAATAACATAGGTAAGTCTTTTTAATATTTTCTAAATTTTAGTTTCATAGAAAATAATATTTCACTAAAATCAAGATCGTTTCTATAGTTAAAAGAAATTTTCATCCAAGACTTAATAGTTGGTCCATTCTCAGTCTCGGTAAAGTCTATCTTGTTGCAATAGAAATGAACAAGGTCTATTTCCGGCATCATATTCATAGTTAGTGTATTCATTAAAAAAAAAAAAAAAAGCCGTTCAAAAACTTTGACACCAGTGGGATAGTATAACCGAGATAATATATTTAAAGAATTATGAAAATTGTCAAAAATCCTGTAACTTAAAAAGTCAATTTCCAATCAATATCTGTTAAAACAAAGTTCGACTCATTTCTTGTATATCTGGAATTATAAGTTCAATAATTAGTGCTTCATAGCCTCACAAGATTTGAATAATAAATAAGTCGAGTTCCACCAATGTCCTACGTTGGTTTAAATTTTTTAAATTCCATAAAAAAATTGAGCACAATATTCTTCAAAATTTTGCTTTCTACTAGACGATATAGATATACTAATGCATTTATAATCGTACCAATTTGTTCACTAATATGTTTTATACCATTTTTTACAATTAAATTAAATATGTGACAAACACAAAGAACATGAAATAGAAAATAATATCATTAACACTTACATTATCAAACGTAAAACTACAATTTTAGATTCGTAACAATATTCTTTAATAATTTGCATAATATCATTAAACCACTGTTTTGTTTGGATTAAAATCTCCATTCAAAGTGAACAATTAATTTTAACCATACATTTCATTGGACCCATGATGTGCTATCGTAGATACCCAAAAATAATCATTAAACCTCTAAAATAATGTAGCAATGGAAGTAAGGGTCGATCCCACAAAGAGTGTGCAATTCAACAATTTATGATTCGTATAATGATTTGGGGCCGGGGGGGGGTTTGTTTATAAAGAAATCAATCTTATAACAAATAACAATGTAAATTAATGAGTTGTATTAAATAAATGAAACGAGTCTTGATTAAAGTCAACTTCCACCATTGAAGATTTATAACTATTCATCAATCCACAAGGAATAATCAATTCACATTCACAATATTCATCGTTGGAATGAATTCTTATTTCTTCTTAAATTTAGTTAATCAGAAACCAGCGTTCTAATTAATCCCAATTATCAAATAATCTCAGACCAGCGCTAAAGATTCAATTTAATAACAGCTTTAAACAATAGAGAAATCAATGAACTAGATAATACAAACACCAGCAGTTGCATTCGATCTATTTAAACATTTTTTTTAAGATTCAATAACCTTTATCGCAGAAAGTTATCAAATTCTAGTGCTTCACAAGTTAAATGATTCAAACAATTACGGATTTGAGATTTAACTTATCTATAGATTTCAATATGTGAAAAAATAATAGATCTTTTAGCAATCAAACGTGGCAATCATAAAATTATGCTTAGAAGAATATTCAATATTGAAAATATAAATTAAACAATGAAAATAGGTGGATCTCACAGTTATAATGTTTTTCAAGATTTCGGTATCCTTCAACTCAAGCACCAATAGTTATTTACACATGATAGATTTAAGAAAAACAGAGAGAAAAATAGGTTGGAGGCGTTCTGGCCAGTATTTAGGGTTGAAAAGTCGAAAAAGAAGTTGTTTCCATAAGAGTTTGACATAAATTAGGAAATTGGAGATTTTTTCGCGATTTGGCCTGGAGAGCATGCCTAGTGTGAGCTAGGGTGCGTGCCTTAAAGATATGGGCAACCTCAATTGAGGCATTCTTAGTGTGAGGTGCGCACCTTTCCTGCAAGCGAGGGTGCACGCCATGCATCGTGTTGTGGCCATAACTTTCTTTTCTGATGTCCGATTGAGCTAATTCAAGTTGCGTTGGACATTTATCTCAATTGGCTACAACTTTACTTCAGAGACCATTTTCAGATTCAATATTTTTCTATGTCAAAAACTCGTCTCAATCTGAGACTGCAAATCAGTGCGAAACTTTTCAACTTGAAAACTGATTTGTGATCATGTTTTGGCTATATTTCATCCAATGACCTCAACGCTCTCGAATCTTCATCACAAGGTTGGAAACAAGTTTAAAGTATTTGCTCTTCAGTCTCCGAACTTTCACTTTCTTCTATTTTGATCATTTTTCGTTTGTTTCTTTCAAATTGTGCCATATCCATAGAATTGCCACCTAAATAAAAATATGAACGTAATGAATACATTTTGACACAAAATAAATATACGAGCGCATAAAATAAAGAGGGAAAAATATGCATTTTACAGTCTTATCAAATTCTCCCACACTTAACTTTCGCTCGTCCTCGGGCAAAACTCAAATTTAATTCCCTAAAAACACCAGGTCATAGTACCAAGAACATAGAACCATAAGACTTTTTCAAAAACATAAAATATCACAATAAACATTTCACACAACTTATAATCAATTAGCAAGCATTTTCATATGAAGATGGAGTAAACTAAATGTGTAGACCATCACGGATATAAGCACTCAACTCTCGTGTGTTTAAAAGGGTAAGTGTTTCACTCAAATTCATTCAAATGAAGATGTTCTACCATATGCTTGTATATCTTCTCATTCATCACACTTAGATCACAAGCTTTAGAAGAATCATAAAGAATTTTCAAAGGTTGTAATGTGGCTTTTGGTCAAGGTAAAAAATATTTGGGTACGTGACTCAAGATCCATCGAAATTACTGAAGTAAAGATAAATAGACTTAACTCAAATATATAAATAAGACATGTAAACCAACCACTCCACATGATAGTTTCATCATTTTTGCATCTATCCCACATAAATCGAACTCTTTCTTGAGATGTAGGAAGAGTTATGAATACAGATCTTTTTCACATTAAAATCAGTCTCCTTTATCACTTATCTTTTCTTTTTTTCTTCAATCATTTATTTTTCCCATTTTTCTTCTTGTATTTTTCTTACACTATGTAAACTCCAAATTATACACCAATACTAAAACTCTCTGAATTGACATAAAAAATTTGTTCCAATTCACCAATAATAACACTACCATAAATCTTGATATCTCACGCTTATTTTCTGGCATACCCACACTTCTCATGACATTCAACAACACTCTATTAGCTATAAGGCTTGTGTAAAGACATTATTTTTTCAGTTTAAAGCTTGTAATGTGAGTTTATACAAAGAAAAGACAATAAGGCTCAAAGCGGCTCAACAATGGAAAATTTAATTATAGGGTTGACTATTTGGCTAATGAAGCTCATTTATATAACAAAGATTGCCTTAATCATGTTCGTGCATGCACATGTCAATATGATCTTGAAGAGAATCAAGACAAGTTCTAGAGAAACAAAACAATGGAAGAATATCACACATAAAAAGGAATAATGAGACTGTTATTGATATATCAGTCTAAAGGTTCAAAAATCTCATCGGCTTTTGTCTACAGAATTTAGTTACTACTATCCTCAAAGAAAATAGCTCCACTAATCAACTCTAAGTTGGAGGATTATTCATTCAATCATGTTATGAGTTCTTTAACAAACTAATTAATTCTAGAAAGTAGCATATACAACCAAAAACAATCATTTAACTCTCAACTAATTTTCCTAAAAAATCATGCAAAAAGTATTGAAATTAAACTCACTCAAAATTGAAATGCAATAAGTCTAAATCTCCTCCCCTACACTTAAAACTTACATTGTCCCCAATGTAAGGTCAAATACAAAGAAAATGACAAATATAACTAAAATAAAAAAATGGAATGCGAAAAAGAAAAAAAAAAGAATAAACTCCTCTTGGGTTGCCTCCCAACCAACACCTCTGTTTATTGTCTTAGGCTCGACTTATTGCTTTTTCCTTTAACCGGTATAGAATGGATCTTTTAAAGATCCAATTGTGTCACGTCCTCCACCCGAAGACCTTCATAGAAACATAATCCACAGCAAACAAAATATAAGTTAAACCGAAAGAGACATAAAATGGTCTCATAAAATCAATACCCCAAACATCAAATATTTCACAAACAAGTATAGTAGTTTGTGATATTTCAGTCTTTTGAGATATATTACCTATTTTTTGACAGTTTTCGCATGACTTACAAAAGGAGTGAGCGTCTCGAAACAAGGATGGCCAATAGAAAACACATTCAAGCACTTTTCTTGTTGTTCGTTTTGTTCCAAAGTGTCCTTCACAAGTATAAAAGTGACAGAAGGTGAGAGTGGAAGTAATCTCATTTTCAGGACCTTCTAATCACTTGATCTGCACAATGCTTCCACAAGTATGGATTGTCCCATACATAATATTTTGTATAACTCTTTAGCTTATCTCTTTGAGCCCTAGACAAATCAGAAGGTAGAGTGTTAACAGCCAAAAAGTTTACAATGTCTGCATAACATGGTAAAATTGTGCTTGCAGAAAATAATTGCTCATCACGAAAGGTTTCCTGCAATTGGAGTTTAGCATCCACGTTAGCTAAACGGCTCAAATGATCTGCAACACTGTTTTCTGTTCCTTTTTTGTCCTTGATTTTCAGGTTGAATTCACTCAAGAGAAGTATACATCGTATTAGCCTTGGTTTCATCTCTTTCTTTGTCATCAAGTAATGCGGAGCTGCATGATCAGAGTAAATAATCACTTTAATATCAAGTAAATAAGGATGGAATTTTTATAAAGCAAAAACAATAATCAAGAGTTCTTTTTCAGTTGTGGTATAGTTTCTCTGGGCATCATTTAGAGTTTTGGATGCATAATAGATGGCATGAGATGTTTTTCCAGTTCTTTGACCCGACACTGCTCTTACTGCAAAGTTGCTTGCATCACACATGATTTCAAAGGAGAAGTTCCAGTTAGGGGGGTTGAATGATTGGTGCAGAAGTCAACAGTTCTTTCAACTTGTCAAATGCCATTTTGCATACCTCATCAAATTCAAAAGCCACGTCCTTTGTAACAATTTGCATAGGGGCACATCAATTTTGGAAAAATCCTTGATAAACCTGCGATAAAAACCTACATGTCCAATAAAAGAGATAACATGCCCTAGAACTATACCTTGTTCTACCATAAAGTGACACTTTTCAGAATTCAAAACAAGATTAGTTTCTATACATCTTTTAAGGATTAACTCAAGGTTATGCAAACAGTTATCAAATGAATCTCCATAGACCGTGAAATCATCCATAAAAACCTCTATGATATGCTCAACATAATCTGAAAATATACTTACCATACATCATTGAAAAGTAGATGGAGCATTACAAAGACCAAAGAGTATGTGACGATATGCGAATGTTCCAAATGAACATGTGAATGTTGTCTTTTCTTGATTTTCTAGGGCAATTGTAATATGGAAATAACCTGAATAACCATCAAGAAAACTATAGTAAGAATGACCAGCTAACCTTTCAAGCATTTGATCAATAAACGGTAAAGGAAAGTGATCTTTTCGAGTCACAACATTGAATTTCGTATAGTCTATACAAACCCTCTACCCATTTTGAACACGGATGGTAACCAATTCATCGTTCTGATTCTTCACCACAGTTATCCTCATTTTCTAAGGAACCACTTGAACTGGACTGACCCAACTGCTATCAGAAATATGATAAATCATGCCAACTTCCAAAAGTTTGAGGACCTCTTTCTTCACAACATCCATTATGAGTGGGTTCAATCTTCGTTGAGATTGATGGGAAGACTTTTCTCCTTCTTCAAGCAAAATGTGATACATGCAGGTAGATGGATTGATTCCCTCAATGTCTATGATTGTCGAACCAATGGCTATTCGCTGCTCCTTGAGGGCTTGCAACAATTTTTCTTCTTGCAATGTAGTCAGTTCGTTGGAAATTATCACTGGCAATGTTTTGTCATCTCCAAGGAATACATATTTAAGGTGATTAGGAAGAGCTTCAAATCCATAACGGGGGCCTGCACAACATAAGGTAGAGGCTTTTCATCAGAAACAAGCAAATCAACATATAAACCCTTACCTGCTTGTTGTGACCTTGGAAGAGTGTTAAACATATCAACAGCTTCTCGCAACCTGGGATTCAACGTTAATTCAACACTCTCTTTCTCTACACTCTCACAAATAGCGACCTCCAATTCATCCTTCCCATCAAGCTCAAAAACATCACATGCTAGATCATCAATTACATCAATAGAATATACAACATTATCATTAAAAGAAAATTTCATGGCATTATAGATATTAAATGCAATTACTTCATCATCAAATTCCATGGTCAATGTACCACTATGAACATCAATTTTAGTTTTGAATGTTTTTAAGAATTGTCTTCCTAACAAGATAGGGCTAGTTTGGTCACTGTTTTCCATATCAAGCACATTAATGTCAACAGGAAAAATCAAGTCATTAACTTGTACAAGGACATCCTCAATCACGCCCTTTGGGCAGACATTTGATCTATCAGCTAATTGAATTACCACACCAGTCTCAATTATGGGGCCAATTTTCAAAGAAGAATAAATGGAAAACAACATGACATTTATAAAAGCTCCTAAGTCTAACATGGATTTCTCAAATCTGGTGTTACCTATCATGCAAGGGATAGTAAACATACTTGGGTCTTTGCATTTTGTAAGAAGTTTTCTTTGAATAACTGCAGACATGTTTTCTCCAACTTTCACATTTCACACCCCTTCAGTTTCAGATTTCTCCTAATAGTATACAATTCTTTTAAAAATTTAGCATAACGTGGTATTTGCTTAATATCATCTAACAATGGGATGTTTACCTCACATTTTCGAAAATTTTCATAAAGCTCCCTATTTGGATAATTTTTCCTAGATTATACCAAAACCTGAGGGAATGGGGCTACCGATTTAAATCAGATAGTGGAGGAAACTTACGTTTTGGTACATCATCCTCAGTTGTATTACTCTTTTCCACAGTGATGTCCATGTCTTTCTCATTATCTTGTTTTAACGATGTATGAACTTCATTTACTGGGGTTTCTACTTCATTGCCATTCCTCAACATAATTTCACTTGTGTTCTTCCTTGGATTTGCTGCTATTTGAGAGGGTAGCTTTCTTGAACTTTGTGATTCCAGCCGACTGACTGCGCTAGCCATTTGACCTATTTGATTCTCCAAATATAGAATGCTAGCCTTGGTCTCCTGTTGAAATTGTAAAGTGTTAGTTGCAAGAGATTTAACAATATCTTCTAAAGACATTTCAGAATTAGAAGATTGGCCCTATTGTTGTCTAGGCGGGTATGACTGTCTATATTGTTGAAAGTTTGGGCGATTTTGAGCAACACGTTGATTTGATTGCCAGTTTCCATAGCTAAGATTGGGATGATCCCTCCATCCTGGGTTGTATGTCTTCGAAAAATGATCATAATTCTTCTGTGGTTATCTAGGGAAACCACTCGCTGCATTAACTTGTTCCGTATGTTCTTCTTGAAGAGTTGGACATGCATCGGTTGGATGTCCCAATACTGCACAAATCCCGCAAACCTTCGCTATCTGTACATTATTTGTGGCCATTTGATGAACAAGAGTAGTTAGATTCTCTATTTGTTGTTTAATGGATGAGACATTTACCTCGTTAACTTGTCTAGAAGGAGATCAAATTTAGCGCCAAATTGTTGAGAATTAGCTGTCATGTTTGCAATTAAATTTCTCGCTCTTACGAGAGTTTATCAACCAAAGCTCCTCCACTTGCAGTGTCAATCATGCTTCTTTCTATGGATTGAAGACCTTCATAGAAGTATTGGATGAGAAGTTGCTCACAAATCTAATGATGGGGACAACTTGCACACAATTTCTTGAATCTCTCTCAATACTCATGTAGAGATTCCTTGTGATCCTGTCCGACACCACAAATTTCTTTCCTAATATTTGCTGCCTTTGAAGCTAGAAAATATTTTTCTAGAAATAATCTCTTCATTCCATCCCATGTGGTAATACTTCCCGATGGTAGATAGTAGAGCCAATCCTTCAGAGAAAATGGAAAGACTCTGAGTTTAATCCGTTCTTCAGTAATTTCAGTAGATTTCATACTCGTACAGACCACATGAAACTCTTTTAGACGTTTATGAAGATCTTTATCTGCAAAACCATGAAAAGTAGGTAAAAGATGTATTAGTCCAGATTTAAGTTCAAATGTAGTAGTAGCATCTAAAATAGGAAAAGTTATGCATAAATGTTGTTGATTCAATGTAGGGGCTGCAAGCTCCTTCAAAGTCCTATTTTTGACCATGATGTTTTCTCATTCAGACTCAAAATCACTTGCAAATGGATTGTTGGGGTTGTGATTACTTTTTTCAAGATTTTGTTGGATGTTACTCTTTAACCTACGCAAAGTTTTCTCAATTTCTGGATTGTACTGCAAATCACTTCGATTAGAAGATTCGAGTTACGGTCATAAACAAACAGAACAAATGAAAAATAATTTTTTTAAAAAAAGCTAGATTAAGAAAGACATAAAATTATATGCTAAAATTTCTAAAAATAATAAAATACCTAAAACCCTAGAAATTATGATATTTTTTTTTATTTTTCAAAAATAAAATAAACAACTAAGAAGTGCAAAAATAAATTAACATCACTCCCCGGTAACGGCGCCAAAATTTGATGTACTGTCGTAGGCACCCAAAAATAGTCATTAAACTTCTAAAACTATTGTAGCAATGGAAGTAAGAGTCGATCCCATGAATAATGTGCAATTCAATAATTTATGCTTCGCATAACGATTAGGGGGTTTTGTTTATAACGAAATATATCTTTTAACAAATAACAATGTAAATTAACGAGTTGTATTAAATCAATGAAACGAGTCTTGATCAAAGTCAACTTCCACCATTGGAGATTTATAACCATTCATCAATCCATAATGAATAATCAATTCATATTCACAATATTTGTCGTTGGAATGAATTTATATTTCTCCTTAATTTTAATTAATCAGAATTCAGCGTTCTAACGCTATTATCAAATAATCTTAGACCAATGCTAAATATTCAATTTAATAATAACTTTAAACAATAGAGAAATCGATGAACTAGATAATACAAACACCAGCGGTTGCATTCAATCTATTTAAACATTCTTCTTAAAATTCAATAACCTATATCGCAGAAAATTACCAAATCCTAATGCTTCACAAGTTAAATAATTCAAACAATTACGAATTTGAGATTTAACTTAGTTATAGATTGCAATATGTGAAAAACTAATAGATCTCTTAGCAATCAAATATGATAATCATAAAATTATGCTTAGAAGAATATTCAATACTGAAAATATAAATTAAATAATGAAAATAGGTGGATCTCATAGTTATAATGTTTTTCAAGGTTTCGGTATCCTTCAATCAAACACCAAGAGTTAGTTAAACATGATATATCTAAGAAAAATAGGAGAAAAATAGGTTGGAGGCGTTATGGTACGTTCTGGCCTGTATTTATGATTGAAAAGTCGAGAAAGAAGTTGTTTCCATAAGAGTTTGACATAAATTAGGAAACTGGAGAATTTTTGGTGATTTGGCCTGGGACGCGCGCCTAGTGTAAGCTAGGGCATGTACCTTAAGCATATGGGCATCCTAAATCGAGGCATTCTTAGTGTGAGGCGAGTGTCTCTCCTACAAGCGAGGGCGCACGCCTTGTAGCGTGTTTTGGCTAACCTTTCATTCTTGATGTCTGATTGAGCTAATTTAAGTTGCGTTGAAAAGCTAACTCAAAGGGTTAAAACTATTTTTCAGATACCATCTTCAAATTCGATCGTTTTTCATGTCAGAAATGGGTCTTAATCTGAGGCTGAAAATGAGTGCGAAACTTTTCAGCTTGAAAGCTAATATTTGTGATCATGTTTTGGCTATATCTCATCACTTTGGCTTCTTTCTTCATCCAATTGACCTCTAACGCTCTCGAATCTTCATCACAAGGTTGGAAACAAGTTTAGATTATTTTCTCTTCAGTCCCTAAATTTTCACTTTCTTCCATTCTGATAATTTTCTCTTGTTTCTTCCAAATTACGTCATATCCATAGAATTGCCACCTAAATCAAAATATTAGCATAATAAGTATATTTTGGCACAAAATAAACATATGAGCACATAAAATAAGGAGAGAAAAATATGTATTTTACATTCTTATCAACCCACAACTTTTTAATCACACATTTTATCAACTTTTATCAAAATCTACTAAAAATATGATTTTAATCTCTACCAAACAACTAATAAATATGTTATTAGCATCGTGAGGGAACTTAACTATTTTAAAAGCAATTATCCTTTTATGCATTATCTAAAGTTTGTCTATATAGTAAGCAATTGCAACTAGATAACCTTTTTATCATTCCATTTCCATATATTTGATGTAAATGATATAATACAACCATATGTTTGTATATTATGTATTAATTATTTTTTGTGCCTAATGAAATAACAATACAATCGGAATGAAAAGTGTTTCTACTTACCCCAATGTAATTTGGTTGAAGGTATTTTTGCACAAACTTTGTAAAATGTTAATTTTTCACAATTTTTAGTAGTAACTCAGTACCATCAACAAATTTCACCATTCCTTCAGGGCAATTTTCTTCCAAATATATACATGTGCTTAGTGTAGTAGAATTAGTACCAGGAGAAAGAAATACCAAATTAAAGTTGTGTTTGTGTTCCCCCAATAAGTCCATGTTGGCCGAAGATTTCATTTAGTGATGATTGAGGTGGATAGTTTCGATTCCCTTTTGTCACGCCAATTTTGTTTGGCAATATTTGTAAACTATTCTAGATTCTTGTACTCCATCGGCTGTACATCCATGGACACCAATTTGAAGTGTTTCCAACACTCTGCAGCTTTTTCAGATTTTCGCTTCCATCTTGTATCGACTATTTGGACTTCTACTTCTTCATTAAGATCATCCAAATCAATTGAATGACTACTCCCATGAATATCATTGATGCCCAAATCATCGAGAATTGGGATGTTGTTGAGATCGAAAAACCATTATTGAATGAGATTGTGGCGTCAATGTTAAGTTACCATCAAACAAACCTGTAACATCAGAATTTAGATCCATTTGTATAAAATGAAATTAGAATTATTGAATATGTAATAGAAGTATAGAGTGTAATAGATGAATTATAAAAATGTGATAAAGTGAAAAATTATAAAGAATGAGAAATATAATAGATGAATTGAATAGAATAATGATTGAATAATCAATAATGCAATAAGGAATTGAATTGAGAATGAGTAATTTAGATTTGTATAATGAAGAAGATATATTATAGAGAATTATTGTGAAAAGAATTGAAATGTGGAGTATTTATGGAGTTTGAAAAAAAAAAATTAATGTGATCATTGGGGACCCAACAAAACATTTGAAAGAAAAGTGACCGTTTAAAATAAAGTAATTTTTTCTTCAATTAGTGACCAAACTATTTTTGGCGAGCTTGTGCTTGTGTGCCCCGGTCACATCTTGTGCCCTGAGCTTGGCTTGGCCTGAGCCGTCCCTAGATGAGGTCGAGCAGCCCATGGCCCATGCTTCGACGAGCCACCAAAGAGTTGACCAGTTGCTCAACCTAATTGCCATCCCTAAACAACAGGGTGTAAAATATTTCAGCCTAAAAAATAGACCGAGTTTGTACTTACCTGCCTATCTCATTTTTACCCTTCAAATTCCTATAACCTCCGGTCCACTTTTTTCATTTCGTCACCACAAGTAATGAGGGTTCTACACCTCAACTTCGCTATAACTATCCACTTTATATGGCATTTAATTGAATATTGTTGGGTTTTTAACATGGTATTTGGATTTCGTCCCCAAAAGTAGTGATATTTGGATTTGTTGGGTTTATGGTCCGATTATACTAATTCTTCTAGGAAAAAAAAAAAAAAAAAACATAACTATAAAGATTTCAAAATACAAATTCAAAAATAAGAAACTTGTGAAATTCTTTCAAAAATTAGGTGGTTACATATTTTGGCCTCTAATAAATTTTTGTAACTTATAATTCAATTAAACAGACTACATTCACAATGACACACTTCTTTTGTTTTTGTTTTTTTGGTTATGATCACATACTAATCACAAATTATACAAGACCAAAGTTATAGGGATACAATTTATTGCTCACAAATACATATTTAGTCCCAAGTAACACATTTTTATACATCACAATTTATTTGTTAGTTATAAATTATTAAACTAATTAGTCACAAATTACCAAATTAATTGGTCATAATCCAATCCACCATTACCAACCACCTTAAATTCATCATGACCGCCACCATCTCAAATTCACCACCACCTTAAATACCTAATTTTTTTTTTAAAAGATTCGAAAATTAAATTTCGCACAGAAAAATGAGAACACGATCAATGCCTTGAGATGCAATTTGGAATATATCTTCAACCATGCCCTAGAAGATCACAACACCATCCACCAATGATGATCCACACTCAGTACGAGGGCACGACTGCGCATGCTGGGACCCACCTGAACTTTCGGTAGTGTCTGGGCGCCAGTTGCAGAGGCCAAACGACGTGGAAGGAAGAAGGTGAGGAAAAGACTGGGTTTAATTTTTTTCTTTTTTCAATTTTGCCTTTTTATTTGGGCTAATGAGTGATTGGCTGATGCCTGATTGGCCTTAAAAAAAACTAGGCCCAATCCGTGGACCATGGATATATCATATAGGGAAATTACAATAATTTAGGTGTTTAAAGATTGTAATTTAAAAATCAGGGACCAACTTTTATTATTCAAAAATCAGGTAATATATTAAAACAATACCGCTGTTCATAGCAGGCCGCTGTTCGCGACAGCTCTGCTGTGAATGGTAATGATGCTGCCACCGTTCAAAGTAATGTCGTGCGACGCTGCTCCGTTCTGAAGTGCAGAAAACCACCCTGCCACCGCCGCCTTTTCTCCGCCTAGCATGGTCCAAAGTCTTGTTGAATCCGCCACCAATATCCCAGTTGTCGTCCCTGTTTCAAAGGGTGTTCCCAGTTTGGTCCACAACTCTCCTCAGCCATCCCTTGTCTCTGGTAATTAAATTTTGTTCTAATTTCTCAATATTTTGTGTTTTTGAAGGGGATTTGTCTAATTTCTTTCCATTTGCAGATTTACCAATTGCAAGGAAAAATTCTCTAGCCCGGTTCCTAGAGAAGAGAAAAGATAGGTAGGTAGTCGAAATCAAACACGTTTGTTTAAACCAATGTTCTAAAATGCGTAATGCGTTGCGATGCGTAGAGGTCGAGAATCAAGAATCACAAGTTTAGGCGTGTCAATGCGAAGAATAAGCGTCATATGCGTTTCGTATTTTTAATATTATTTTAATTATTTTTAAGACATTAAATATATTTTTATATAAAAAATAGATTTTTTACTTTAAAAAAAAATATAAAACTATTTAGTATTTATTCCTTAAAAAAAAAAAAACTATTTAGTAATAGCTTTTTGGAACTATGCTTTATTACTTATTAGTCCTCCGTTTGTGAGCCATTATAAGATTTTAGACCTTTGGCACATTACTTGGCTGATATTTGGGGACAAGAATCACTATACAAACAGTGAGAAATCAGAATTAAATGTCAATTATACCCTTCACCCATATATAATGCATTCACTTTTGCAATCTCTGCAAGGGCAGAACTAGAAAACAAAAACAATTGGCAGTGAAATCATTCTTTATCCCACCCACACCCACACCAACACCACATAACGCGATTCATCACTTATCAATGGAGAAAACACAGAACTCGGGACACAGTCCTCTCTCTCTCTCCGGCGAAGAAGTTGAAAATGGCGGAAACAGTGATATCGGTGGAGAAAATCAAAGCCTTCCGAGCTTCACGACCCAGACAAATGGGATCTTAACATGAAATTACTCCGTGCAGTAGGTCTTTTTGCTGGCTCCATCATTGTGATGCGCAGTATGGCGATCTAATGGCCATACGAAAGCGGATGATTGTTTTCTATCATCGAGTGTTTCTGGTTAATGTAGGATCTGTAGGTCTTTCTGAATTTGATAGAATTAACTTTGGGAAGTGATTCTGGCCAGAATACTTGATGAAATTGGAAGGTGTTGGTTGCTACTTGAAGAGGGGATGGAGGGCTGTCCATCGGAACCAATGTCCGGTGGTTTTGGTGGCATTTGGTCGTGGGAATTTGGGCGAATTTTTGGGTAGTTTAAATAACCAAATCATGAGTTTATTTTTGATGCTACTGTAGCTGTAGGTTAAAATCATATCCCACATCGAATGTAGACTAAATCAGTGGGAGAATAATCCATTATAAAATGGTGCACCCCTCCCCTCATGAGTTAGGCCTGTCAATGACTCAATGCATTTGATTAGCCCATCAATGGAGTTGGTAAAAGTTTTTTGAAAGTTAATAATAATAAGCCTATTAAAAATTGGGTCCAGTCGCTAGGCGTTTTGAGTCTGCCTAGGCGGGTTTGCGGGTTCAAACCCGCTTAGGCGTGCCTAAGTGGTCAACAAAAATTGTTGACCGCATTTTTACACGCTTACCTCAAATGCGATGCATTTCGACGGCGCTTTGCGCCTAGGCGCGCCTACGTGGTGCATTATGCCGCATTTTAGAACATTGGTTTAAATAAATTTATACAGTCGACTCTAAAATTTCTATCGTTTTCACATTTTGATGGCTAAAATTGATTTCAGGATCGCATCAAAAGCACCATACCAAGTAATGGCACCTCCAAAGGCAGTTAAAACTGAAGAATGGCTTAGATTGTGGTTTGTGACCAACTATTTGTCGGTGGTGATGGTCTGACAATGGCAGTAGTGGTTTTGTTGTGATTATCTGGTAGATCTGGTTGTAATGATTTTTGTTAGCAGAGTATTGGATCTAGTATGGCGGCTTTATTAGTGGTGGCGGTCGTTTTTTTGTTATTGTTCTGACGATGGTTGTGGTAGTGTTGTGGTCTGTGACCAACTATTTGGTTGATCTGTGACCAAGTGTTGGTTGTATACTTGGATTGGGGGACGGTGTTTGTGTGTGTTCGTGGTGCAGCAGGTGGCAATCGATGGTGGTGCAGGTAGAGGATTAGGCGGATCTGGTAATTTTAGTTCTGTAACTAAAAAATCCGTGACTTTAAAATTCGTAATTTGTGACTAAAATTTTAATCCGTGACAAACTTTTTTGTTATCCGTGACCTACAAATTATATAAGCTGTGACCGTGAAAAAATATGTGACCAACTATTTTGAAATATGTGACCGTATGACCTATAAATTTTGATCTGTGACCAATTAATTTTGAAATATGTGACCAACGAATTAATTGTGACCTACAAAATTGTAAATCTGTGACCAACATGGTCGTCGGAATATTTTTCGGAATCGTCGAAACGATCGTCGAAAAAGAGCAGTGGTCGGAATGGTCGCCGGAATAGTCCCCAGAAAGGTAGGGGTAGTGCAGGTGGGGTGGGTTAATTATATTATATTATATTAGAATTTTAAAAAATAAAATAAAAACCTGATTTTTGAATTTTAAAACTATAAACCCGATTTGTGAATTGGTGTAAACTATACACCTGATTTTTTTATTTTTTCCCTATCATATATGCAACAACTACACCACAAATGGAAGTGAAGTAGTACGTCTAAGCAAACCCTCATTTTCCAATCTCCACCTCTTGTTTCCTATCCGACGTGCAATTTGCGAAGGGAAGCAGCTATTGCCGATGGGCGATGACGATGAATTGTCGTCGATAGACTCTCAAAGTCAGATGGACTCACACCTCCTATGAGCGCCTTTCTCCTTCAATGACTCGGTCATTCTTCTAATTCTTGTTGTTTTTATTTTTTTATTTTTTTTTGTTCTGTGTTCTATCATTCACATAATCACATAATTTACATTTACATTTATTGTTTTATAAGTTATGATTCATGTTTTATCAGTTAATAAACAAAAAAAATCAAGAATTGTGATTTATGATAAATGATTTATGTTGTTTGAGTTATAATTTATCATTTATGAGTTTTGATTTGTGATTTGAGAATTTATGTTTCGAAAATTAGGGATAAGTGAAAAAATTAATGGAGAATATGTTGGGCTCAATTCAACCAGGTTGTATTGCGTATTCTTTTTAGTATTTTGGGTTGTATTGAATTATATTTTCATATGTATATAATTTTTATGTTTTAGTGCATTTACATATATGTTGCGTGATTTTTAATATTATTTAATTAAATATTAACAAATAATCTCATTATTACGATCGTTAATTGTCGAAGATCAATGGTCAAAGTCAATCACCAAGACTCGTTTTAGCTGAATTTCGATCCTGGATTTGCCATTGCCGGCCATGACGTAGTGTCAGGCAACAATGCTCAATTTACGGCAGAAACTTTCATCCAAGTCAACGTTATTCATTATTTTTGAAATTGAAATCTGGAGCTTATTTGAAAGTCATCGATGATCTACTTCGCATTTGGAATGAAATCATTTTAGGTTTTCAATGGCAATAGCCAAAGTTGGTGGCGATCAAACTTACAGTTTTGGAGATAGAAAGAGAGATTACATATCGTTAGATATATATAGAGTGCGTGAATAGAGGGAGAGCAAAGAGAAAATAGTTATTACCTTGTTATTGAAATAAAATAATTTTATTTGATTTTTAAATTTGAAATGAAAGGGTTAAATTCACCAATGGTAACCTAACTTTATTCTTGATGTCATTATGATCACCCAATTTGATTTTGTTTCACCTTTATCACCTAATTTTATATTTTGTATCACCGTAACCACCCAATTTGATTTTTGCTTCACCATGGTCACCTAATTTTATATTTAATATCACCGTGACCACCCAATTTGATTTTGTTTCACTATATCCATCAAATTTCATGTAACGTTTCACCATTACCACCCAATTTCACATAACTTTTCACCATGACTACCCAACTTTTTTATCCCACCATTCTCATTAATTTAAAAGGGGTAAAACGGTAATTTTGCATTATATATAAAAAATAAATTAAAATAAAAACTTATTTTATAAAAAAAATAAAGCAAGAATTTATTTAAAAAAATTTATTTTTTTTATATAAAAAAAATGTTACTGTAAAAAATAAAATAAGAAAACAACTTATTTAAAAAAAAAGTTACTTAGAAAAAATAAAATAAAAACCTATTTAAAATAAAAGTTTTTAAAATAAAATAAAAACTTATTTTAAAATAAATATTTTTAAAATTAAAAAAAAAACTTATTTTTATTTATTTATTTATATATAATACAAAGTTATTGTTTTACCAATTTTAAAATTAGTAAAAATGGTGAAAAGAAATTTGGTGGATATTGTGAAATGTTATATGAAATTAAGGCTCTGTTTCATAGCCTTAGTTTTCCATGGAAAATGAAAACATTTTCCTTTTCCACCCTTAAAAAGCCGTTTGATTAGGTAAATTTTTTCATGGATAACGTTTTCCACCTTTTTTTAGGTACAACCATTTGATGCACACTTTCTTGATTTTGTTTTTCTACCTATTAGGTGGGAAATCAATTTCCATTTTTTTTTTTAGTAATGGCAACAAATTCTATCAACCATTGTAAAAAAAAAAAAAATTCACTTTTGTTGACAATTTTCATGCAAAACAAAACCAAACGAATGATATTCAATATTGTTATTTTTTTTTCAAATTTTTTTATTTTTTATTTTTGACAATTGGAACAAATTCTAGACCCAATAGTAGAAAATATTATCAATTTAATGGACAATTTCCATAAAAAAAGAAGTCAAACGGACTTCAAACTTTCAGCATTTTCCATGGAAAATTATATCAATCAAACACACTTAATTACAATTCTCTGTAAAACATTTTATAGGAAAATTTTTTCCCTATAAAATATTTTCTTTCCATCCATTTTTCACCCTTACAATCAAACGGACCCTAAGTTGTCATGGTAAAATAAAATAAAATTAGATGATTACGGTGACACTAAATATAAAATTGGATGACCATGATAACATTAAGTATGAAGTTGAGTGATCATTAATAAATTTAACCTGACTTTTTTAAAATGTAGGGTTGAGGGTAATCTCTCTCTCTCTCTCTCTCTTCAACTTTAAATAAATATGAATTAAGTCTCCGTGTTTTAAACTTTGTTTTTCTTCTATGTCAGACTTGTGTCATTGAACGTTCCTTATGCAACAACCTTTCAATACAAATATCAAAGCAACCCAAATGTCTACACATCATGTGGAGCCTAAAAAGTGCGACTCACTCTTACATTTAGACTGACTTACATTTTTTTCCAATACCATAATTCCATATGAAATTTCTTCATAAAATCTTACAGGAAATATAATCATATTCTTGACCTGTATTTTGGATTATTTCAATCTTTATTTTCTATAACTTCACTTTTCCACAATGATTTTTTGACCACTATGGTTTCTTTCACTTTATTTCCCACAATTATCCCTCAAATCACGGGAGCAAAGGGACAAATTATGAAGGAATTTCATTCTTTTTTCAATGGGGGTAGTGTACTACGAGTCCAAATCATTAACAGATGAAAAGAAAGTTCTTTCTTTCCGCGGAATAGTCAATCCCGTTTAGGATGGAAACATTCTCATAATTCCGCCCGCATTGTCCCGTCCCCAATTGGATTCTTCGGTTAATTGGATGACTACGGGACACGGATTCTTCGTTTAATTGGACAGGAACAATGGTCTTCGTCCCTGCCTCAATTAATAAGTTTGCTTTTTATTACTATATTTATATATAAATACCATACTATAAAAAAGATATCATCAATGAGCTAATCATTTACAGAAAACCCATAATATTAAAATGTAAAGTCCATTATCTAATTTATAACAAGATGATTCACCCCTCTATGTTCTGAACTTATATTCAACTCACTTAAAGATTCCAAACTCAACTCAAAAGTTGAAAAATGCCAATACCTTTGTTTGGAACACTTAATTTGAAATTCTCAATTGAATTTAATAGAAAGCACCAAAGACAGAAATTATATTCAGAATGGAATAAAAGGGCCCCCAAATTGTTTGAATATTGCTTTACATTCTTCCTGGAGTGACGTCTAATTTTGTGGCTCTACAAGTTTGGGCTTTACGCAGAAGGGGTGTCGGATGAGTCAGCTGCAGCCCTTTTCTTGGCGAAGTATTCTTCAGCACGTGCAAGGTTCTTTGCGACTGATGGCTTCACCCACTTCTTTCGGCCGGGAAGAACAGTTAAGGAACAACCTGCAGCCTCAAGCTTCTCCTTTGCTGAAGTCGAGAAAGCACGAGCCTTGAAGTTCAGTTTCACACTCACTTCTCCATCACCTAAGATCTGAAAGAAAAGAGATATATGAGCAACTACTATGAAACCAATGCCATCTAGTGAACCACCTTTTCCTCCTTTCCATACAGGAAGTGTAGCATTATGTATTCTGGTGTCATTAGATGAAAGCATTTTTCTGGTGCTTACATGATACAACCTGACTGTTTTTGTGTTGAATCCCATAAATTTAAAATCAACTCGTGACGAGGGCATTTACATATTTCCAATTGAGCTAGTAGCAAAAGTTCCATAGGTTAAGATGAGACAATATATCATACATACCATGATCTTCACTGAGAAAATTAGTTCATAAGAAGAGAATGATTAAATGACATTAAACCAATTTAATGGTGCCTAGAACTCGACCAAGTTGACCAAATGTTAATTTTGCAACTTGTTCAGCTGAAAATTTTCCTTCGATAAGGCGAGCCAATAATATCTCGGTCTTCCCCCACAGCACGAAGAAATAGAAAGAAAGGGACACAAATGCATGAATAACCATCATTGAGTTCTTATTCACTAGTTTATTAAAACACAAAGGCATTTTATCTTCGAAAAATAGTTAAATTACGCCTCGTATTTTTTGGTAGATACAAAAACGATGAAAAAGCATAGAAAACCGAGGTTCTACACAACAATGATTTGAAATTCAAGGACAGGCCTAAACATATTCCAGATCAGTCCTTCCTCGGTTCACAAGAAAACTAAGTTCATCAGAAGATGATGGAATAATAATGAGATAAAAAAACTCTGAAACGATCATTGCAGGGTCACATGTTGTCCATTTAACAAATTAAAAAAGATATGATTAAATTAAACCTTTGTTTGACAACTATTATTTCAAAACTCTTTAATTCTGATACTCATTTTCAATCACACATTTACATAATAAAATATTTTGCACGTAAATTTTAAATTTTCTTACTTTTTAACCACTCATTCTCCAAACAATTACTATTCAAAATTTCAAAATAATGACTATCAAACAGGGGCAAATTTTTTTAGAACATTAAATCATTTCACTTGCCTCCTTGAAGAAATCCTCAGAAAAATAAGAGCAAACACAAAAAGTAACTATGAGGGTGCTTTGACACCCATTTTAGTAGAAAAATGTGTTTTTGAATATTGATTGATAGAAGAATGTGTGGTTAAAAAGTAAGGAGAATTTTTAGGTTTGTATAATATTATTTTATTGATAGAATGTGTGGTTGAAATGAAGAAAGAGAAAAAGAATGAGAATGAGAAAAAAATGGGTGCCAAACAGGGGCTATAATGAAAAATATTATTTACAGGCCAGAGAAACTTTCTAAGAAAACATGTGAGGAATGAGAAAGCAGTCGTTATAAAGGACGTAGAAAACAACTTGGCATGTGAAGCTTCATAAGAAATAACCCATCAATTACACAAGTAAAGATTCCCAAAAGGACTTAGTCTCGGATTAGTGTTTGACCATTCAACAAAGAAAGCCAAGAAGATTCTTTCCATATGGACAGAGTTCTATTTTGCATCCGAAAAATCTGTGCTGTTATAAGTCAGAAAGAGCTTTGCTCTATTGACACTCTAAGCTCATATACAATGATTGACTGATGAGTTACTATTTAAATACTATAATAGATGTGTTAGAGATGGGCTAAAAAGTTGCTGATTCTTTACGTAATTATTAAGTTTTTATAGTCTTCAACTCATCTAAAAATTTCATGGCATCCATATACTTGCAAAAAAGAAGCTCTTTTCACACATTTTCCATTTATCTGGTCAATAAGGAGCATATATATCATCTAAAATATATTATGTCCGCATGATAGAAAGAATAAATGTAAATATGTACATATCATTTTAACTCCATTCTTGTCATTAGATAGACATTACTACTGATCTTAAACTTCAGCCTTCTGAAAAGCGTCTAGTTACTACTAATTTTAGAGAAAAAAGGATGATATCAAGAAGACTTCATTTTTATGCTCATATTACTATTTAGACTAACATGTTTTGGTGTATAAAGAATAATACATAAATAAAATGTTTGGCATACAGGAGCTGATATTTCCTATATAATATTAAATACATTAATATGGGAAAATTTCAAAAAATTAGTAGTAAATGGACAAGCAGAAATATTGATTTTGGAACAGTAGTCAAGTAGGTTCCAATCTTATCCCTGGTACCAAACACTATAACCTGTTAGCACTTCAACATCTTTAGAAATCCTCTTTATGTATATAAATCACGTTGGGAAATATTTAGCTTCCACAGTTAACGTATATGACCATGTAACGGCCTTCAATGGCTTTCTCAATTTTGGATCGAGAAAGGGTAAATTACAAATATATTTACATTGAATAAACTCTGGAAAAGGATACCGTTATCTATAAAATTAGGACGTAATTGAAACTTTATACGGAAAAAGTAGCAAGGTGATATTGTGTATCTTGGAATGAAATTTCAGTTTGGATTTTGTAAAGTATGAGGTATGGCTTTGTAGCTGCTAAAAAAAAAAAAAAAAAAAATGCATACTGCAGCAGGAAATCTTAGACATTTTACTTCTACTGAAATAGTTAAGGCAGATAACATGTTTTCTTGATGAACTTTTGATGGGAATAAAGCTTTAAATGTCTAGAGATAGGCATACCATGTTAAAACAATAGACATGCTTCTTCTTTTCTTAATCAGAAGTAGCTTCAATTTACTATTATCAACTAAATTGTAAACTCCATTGATGTAGTGCAAGATACTCGGTGGATTTCAAAGCTTCATTATTTTCTGCACTCACCTCCTCAAATACACATACATCTCAAAGCTGTCTATATTATTTACACTAATTTCAAGATTGGATGATGTTGTGGGATATTAATTTTTATTTGCAAGTTGAAAAGAATATTATTTTGACAGTTATTTAATGAAAAGAATATTGCGGATATACAGGATTTTTCAAGCTTCACAATGGAAAGGAAGGTTAATTATACAAAAGAATTCAGTTTTCGGAAGTGAGGTACAAAGAGGATGAAGATGAGAAAAGCAATTGGTACATATGGAATTTCAATGGAAATATGCAAGTATTTGGGAGATGTGGATACTAAATGATCGACAAAATTGTTTAATGAAATCTTAAAGAGTAAAAAGGTATTGGATGAATGGAAAAAATTGTTATGCTGCCTATTTACAAGAATAAAGGAGATATTCAGATTTGTAAAATCACATGGGTGTTAAGTTTACAAGTCATACTATAAAATTATAGAAGAGAGTGATTGAGCATAGACTAAAGATGAGGTCCTTTGGTGTATGTTATTCACTGAAGATATACTTTTAGTTGATAAGACTGGAGTGCAGTTAAGTCATAAATTTTCATGGAATCTAAATGTTTTAGGCCTAGTGAGCAAGACACAGACCATGAAGGACAACTTAATAAATAGCATGAATAATGGATAATAATGAAACGGTTTCCCTAAAAGTGACTATTTTAGGTTTCTAAGTTAGATTATTAACCCAAGGAATTGAAAAGGATGTGATAAGTAAGGTCAGAGCACATTTGATGAAATGGAGAACTGCTACATGAATTCTCTAGTATAAATATATCCTTATGAGGTTATACAAGCAATTCTATATAACAAATATTAAACCTGCTATACTTTATAGTAATGAGTGCTAAATTGTTAACGCACAAAATGTTTTTTAAAATGAATGTAGCAGAAATGAGGATGACAACATGGATGCGTGCGTGGTCATCCTAAAATAATAAGATAGAAATTGAAATATAGGTGTGTTCGAGCCACATTATTTTGAAAAAATGTATTCTGGATTAGTAGATTAATGGAGAATGTGTAGTTGAAAAAGAAGGAAAAGTTATTGATTTGATGAAAAATATTATTTTATTGAAAAATGTGTGGTTGAAAATGAGTAGAATAATGATAATGAAAATTTTTAATGTGTACCAAACATGGGCATAAGCTAACATGTAGGGGTTGTGCCGATTTGACGATAAATTAAGGATCTATTTGAGCCCCATTTTTTTTTTTTTTTTTTTTTTTTTTTTTTTTTAAGGTAATCAAATATTTTATTAATCAAAGGATAATACACTGTGTATTATCAATTTAAACCAGAAAGGAACATGAAATTGGGCAACCCGTCTATATGTCTAGTAGCCACAACATTAAGCTCCATTTTTTTATTTTTTATTTGTAAAAATGAGCTTTGTAATAGTGATTTTTTTTTGGAGAATGTGTAGTTCAAAAGTATGGAAAAATTTTGGGTTTATGTGCAAAATTATTTTATTGAAAAAATCTATGGATAAAAATGAGTTTGGGAAAAAATGAGTTTTTAAAAAATGGGACTCAAACAAGGGCCAAGAGAAGAACAACTTAGGTTCATGTTTTTCATAGGCCTTAAGAGGCCCCTATAAGAGTGGCACGATCTTGGTAGAACATGTTAGAAAAGGGAAGAGTAGACCAAAATTAACATGACACATGGTTATTACTACAGATCTAGTTTCTTTAGATTTTCCTATAGATGCAGCAATTACCCAAACGAATTCCCTCATACCAAATTGTAGTTTAACAAGTTAATAGTTCCTGCACAGCTTGTTGCTAGGGATGATGTGGTAGTTTCTGGTAAGACCCTTTGCTTTAGGGAAGATGTTTGGCATTTATCAAAGGGTTGTTGACAAGACGACTGGAAGTACGTCACTCAACAGAGTTTTTTTCATCTTCAAACTCTACCGTAATCTTTCATGACATAGCAGGGAGCTTTCTTTTTCATTGGAAATTGGGGATAAATCCAAGAACAATAATTTATTGTAGAAGGTAATGCCTGATAAGGGTAGTATATTCTTAACTGAAAAAGGGCTTTAATAAGGTGTGCGGACAAGTGTTCCTAGTTGTAAAAATGACTATAAACCACTACATGCACTTTCATTCCATTAAAGTAAGTTTAGATTAACTTTATAATAAGCTGTTGAAAGAAAGCTTATTCAAGTGGGTAGATAATTAGATATAACAGTGATACATGAAGATTTTTATTTCTTCAGCCAACATATAGTAACACATGTTACCTTCAAGGGAAGTCTCCGCTCTCTTCCTGAAGGGTTGATCAGACCCTTCTGCTTCAAGGACTCCAGTGAGACCTCTTCTCCCTCTTGGAAACCAGCAGCTTCAATATCTTTTATGTTCACCGGGACATATTTTGGTAGTCCAGCATGCATGCCTTAATTAATGAAAGGAATGCACGGATTAGAAAGAATATGCCTCAAACGCAGTACATGATCATGTAAAAAGCCAGAATACAGCTATCTATGGTTATCAAACATTTCATTTAAAGTACATGGAGAATCCCAATCAAAATATAAAATGCATAAAGATCAACCCCTTGAACTTGGTATCACCCTGTAAGACACGTGCAGAAGCTTCGGAGTCTAAGCCTGAACCAGGCAAAGCAATGTCATACAATTATATCATTGACAAGAATATCTTGCCTTCATGAACACTTCTCCTTGCTTATTTGATTACCAAGGTCGTGTGTTCGAAAAAAATGAAAATTAGAACATGAATCAAGGTATCTTAAGAGAATTCTCAAGGCTTCATCCTGCATTACTTCGGTGAGTACAAAGAGAGTGAAAGATTCCCACGAATTAAGAATTAGTTCTAGGAAACAACCCTAAAATGTTGTCCCTGAACTGGAAAAGTTCAAATATATGAGATATTCTGGGCTACCTGAAACCTTATTATAGAAACGGTTCTAACTTAAGTTGTTGCAAGACTCAATAAAAAACATAAAACAATGAGATTTCTTCAACTGCACAAGCTAAATTTTTTCAAACCGTCATCAACTTTAACAAAATATGGAAGCTAATTCTTCCGCACATTGACAACCTCCATGAGCAGAATTACTACATACAATTACAATTATATAAAGGGAACGGCTATTTTAATCCACCACTCTTATATATCTATCCACTTTTAAAAAAAATTCTACATTACATTTTTAAAATTATGTAAATTTACTAAAGTAGACAATAATAAAACCAAATAAAATCTATCACTCTAAATTCATCTACTTATATTTATCCTCATTAAATGCTTTTGGACCTTTCACATTCTTTCAAACTTTACATTTAACTAAAATTGTAATATTCAGAAATCATCTACAACGTCCCTAATGCCTACGAAATTTTAGTTTTCCTGGGTGTCTATTTCCACCCCTAGTCTTGATTTGTCAACATGTCCCCAAGTTTTTGATACTAAGGAATTAGGGATGTGATAGAGCAGCTGCTACTATCATAGACACCCCCCCCCCCCCACAGACCCACCCACCACTGTTTGCTTGTGTATACTTTTTATTTTATTTTTTTTTCTAAACTGAAGCGTCGTTATCACTCTTTCTTGGCAATCTAAAACATAGATCACCTACCTTATTGGGAGTTAATACACTTCAATTGACAACGGTTATCGTGATTGATTTATTTTCCAAGCTTGATATTTTCTCTCTAGTGGCATGGCTTAGCTGTTGCAGATCATCTGCAAAGTTTATTTAATCAAATATTTGTTTCATTTTATATTTTGTTCAGATCCTCTTGCATTGAGCTTTGACAATTCTTTCATCGGTTTCATAACTTACGCAGAGATTCATTGGTTTTACCACGTTTGATTGGTTAATAAAGTGTTTTAGCTTTGTTGTCTAAACTCATTTTCTCTATCCTTTCTTTCAAGAAATAAAACGACGGTAATTATTTTTTTAAAATTTAGAGTGGGACAGATGCATAAAAGTGATGTGGATATATATTGTTTAAATGAATAAATTTAATAAGGATAATGTTGGAATGTAATGTGGATGAATATAGCATTTTTTTTTCTAGATTTTAAAATTTTAATAGGGATAGATTCAGAGTGTGATAGATATATGCAATCGGTGGAGGAAAATAAGGGTTCCCTTGTATAAATTACACAGATTAGAAATCCCGTCAATGGGAAACAAATTGATAGTTTCCATTAAATTTCAGGTCAAGGAATTAATAATACTATATGTCAACACATAACCCCAAATTATTCACTACTAAAAGTACTTCACTCACCAAATTAGTACAACCTAAAACCAATTCTACATTGAAATAATTATACTAAATCTCCAAGCATTCATGCAACAATCAAACAAACCCAATTTTTAGTACTCTCCAAATTTATTCCAAAAACTACACAAAATCACACAAATGGAACAGAACACAATCTTTATAATAAATTTACCTCCAGCAATCCCTCTCAGCTTAGGAATTCTCCTGTACAGCGGCATTTGACCACCTTCGAACCCCTTTCGGACTCCAGGTCCCGACCTGGATTTCTGACCCCTCATTCCAAACCCACAGCTGCCCCCTTGTCCAGCAGCATGACCTCTCCCTTTTCTCTTTGCCTTCTTTCGAGACCCGGGTTGAGGACCCAAGTTATTTAGCCGAAAACGAACGCTACTCTGTGTTGTAGTAGAAGAATCTTGAATCGCAGAAGCTACTGAACTGAGTACGATTAGTGGTGATTTTGGTCTGGTATTTTGTCGGGACAATTTTACACCTGGAAATGGAATTGGAATTGGAATTGGCTTCAACGTTCTCACATTGCCCTGTTTAGTCCAAAAAGTGGAAAAATCAGAACTTAATGGAGTCAGAAAATGGGATTTCTAGTTTTCATTTTATATATGTATCGTGCAATTTATTCAAACAACAGATATTAATATAAAGAGATAGAGAGGGTTGGTGAGTACCTTGAAGGAAGAGGAAGGATGATGGACGATTTGCGTAGTTCTTGAAGGGGATGGAGATGAGAGGGCTAACAGAGAAGCCATTGAGAGACGGTTGTAGACTTGTAGTGGTGTTCAATGCGTGAAGAAATTGAAATTTGGATAGGGATGGGCAGGCTATCTTACATGCGTATTTTAAATAGAGAGACGAAAAAAATATAAGGTTAAAAAATAAGAAAAAATTATTGATGTGATAGAAAATAATATTTTATAAAAGAATGTATAGATGAAAATTAGTTTTGAAATACTGTATTTTAAAAGAATGTATATCAAATCGGAGCTATATTTTCTTATAGAGGATTGTATCATAGGTCAAAATTCACCAATTCGTTTGATGCACACTGTAGGGAAAATAATGTATTTTTCAAGTGATGTAATGGAAAATATGTAGTTAAAAACTAAAGAAAAGTTTTGATTTTACGTGTAATATTATTTTATTGATGAATGTGATTAAAAATAAATAAGGAAAGAATGCATTTTTTCAAGAATGTGAATCAAACAGGGCTTCATCTATAAGAATGTCACTTTTGAGCATTTGTACCATTCTGAAATTTAAAATTACCCTATGCTCTTTCTTTGTCCTTTGTGTTTCTCCCTTGTCGATTATGCTATGTGTACGTAACTTATATAATGATTTACAAACAGATGATATAACGAGATTTAATTATATCAAAATCTCATAAAAAAAAAAAAAAATCTACTTATATTTTGATACTTCATCATTATTTGAAATATAATATAAATAATTATGTGCAACAAGTATTTCATCAATAATCAGAGTTAGGTATCAGAAGTTATAATGAAGAAATGTAGCTAAGACAATGAATAAGAAACCTAAACGAAATAAGGTAGTTGGAAGTAATATTGAATATGTGAAGTGATAGATCAAACATTAAGATATTGAAGAAGCGAAACTAGGAGCCTACATGCGGAGTACGTGAAGGAATTAGAGCAAAAGGTTTGATAAAAAGGGATTTTCATAGAGCAAATATATACAATTAGACATATAATTTAATTTGGAGTTCAATGAAAATATAAGTTGCAAATCAGAGTTAGGTATCAGAAGTTATACGCATTAGAATCAGGTTATCGGAGTAGAATTTATGTCCACTACCCCGAAATGCAAACCCAGGTCACAGCTGAAAGAAGTTGGGATTCAAAGTCCAATATTGGTCGCAGGGTTGTAGCCGAATGTTACTTGTGAACTTGTTTGTTTCCAACCCAAATCGATAGTCAGTGATTTTTAACCTATGATTAAGGGCGATTTTATTTATTTCGAGGGGACGACTTTAAAAGCACATAGAAGATTATATAAAGAGCTAATCTAGGTCAAGAAAAAGGGAAGAACATAACACATATCTTAGAAGGAAAAACACGAGTTTTCCAATTGAAAAAGAAATCATTCTGGTTTTCTTGAAATCAAAACAAAGAGACGATCATTCACGATCCATTGAAGAGATTTAAGGATTGGAGATTTTTTTTCTTTTTTCTTTCATTATTTTGAGTTTTCGATGATTTATTATCATCCAAATTTGTTTTTGCAATTCAATCATGTTCGGGTAAATCTTTGTGTCTAGAATTAACGATGACATATTGTTAACTCTTTAATTAATTAATTGCTCACATTTAGTTTAAATTCTAGTGATTGTTGATTATTTATTATAATTATATTTCATTTTGATGCTTGATCACCATTAGAACATATTTGTAATTTATATATATATATATATTTCTCGATATATTCACTATAAATTAGCACGTGGTAATAAAGAACAAGTAGTGCTACATGTACCAAATCATTTATCTAAAGTTTTACCTAATCGCCAAGTGGCGGCCTGTGGCGATTAGGTAAAACTTTAGGTAAAAAATTATGTACATAAAGATTTTTCCATAAAGAACACTGTGCCATATATGAATAGAGATACCTCTTTGCCAAGTGGAATCTTAATTGATCTTTTATCTTTGCCTTGCATTTTATTTATTCGCATTTTTCATAGAGATATAGTTGAGTCTAGGTAAATATTGAAATAATTTTTCTTCATAGAGAAAATTAGCACATGAAATATCAATTATCAACATAAATCAAGAATTTATTATAAACAGATATTGACTATTAAACAATGTTAATAATGGTTAGATTTGGGACCGAGTGCCATTATTTGATTAAACTCCAAGATTTTTAAATTGTTTATTTTAGTTGATAGTTACAATAATTCATAATCATAATTGTGTGTTTCGAATTAGAACCAGGGGCGAATCCAGCCCTGAAGTTCAGCACGGGCGGCCGACAATCATTAACTGTTGACCGCAACGATAGGAATGACGATATTAATTATTAATTAAATAATATTAATTTTTTTTCGATTAATATATAAATACACTAAAACGTAGGAATAATATAATATGAAATATAATCCAGTACAACCCAAAAGAAAAATAAGTAATATAACTTTATTTCGTAAATGTATACTTAGATAATTAGAATCTCCGTAATCTCATATTTTGAAAGTGCTACAAGATTGTCTCATTATCTATTTTTTAGAAAACTTATTGTTCAATGTACACTACCAAATTATCATTCAACCAGTCATCCCCCATTTTGTTGCACAATAACAAATTTCCAAAATTTTCAATTCACAAATTCCTCAATTAACAAATTTTCAAATCCCTAAATTTACCAATTAACTAATTCACAATTTCCCTAATTCAAAAATTCACAAAATGTTCCACTTCATAAATTAGTCAAAGATGAATATTGAAATAAAATAAAAAAACAATAAATTAAAGTAAGTTAACTAATTAAATATATTAAACATATATAATTCTAGTAGAAAACATATATTAGTCTGCTAAATGTAGGGTCAATATAAAGAAGTGCCTTAGCGGTCAGATCTTCCCTTACCTAACACGAGGTCCCGGGTTCGAATCTCATCCAACTATCCCTCCCTATTGCATTAATTTTATTAAAAATAGTAGA
This sequence comes from Fraxinus excelsior, assembly GCA_019097785.1. Taxonomy (NCBI): domain Eukaryota; kingdom Viridiplantae; phylum Streptophyta; class Magnoliopsida; order Lamiales; family Oleaceae; genus Fraxinus; species Fraxinus excelsior. The sequence continues at coordinate 8,366,798 of CM032632.1, forward strand.
ACTCAAAATATTTTTCAAACAAATAGGTTGGAAGGGATTCGAACATGGGACCTAAAACATAAAAACACGGCTTGTGACCAACTGGGCTGCGAAGTATATTTGAAACAAATATGAATTCTAATAATATAACCTAAAAATTTTATCAATTGTAAAAAAAAAAAAGTTGCTCTGGCGAATCCAGCACGGGCGGCCGCGGGGGCTGGCCAGGTGCTGGATCCGCCCCTGATTAGAACTAGTTTCAATTAAAGTAAAATAAATAGTTAATTCATTCTCGTAGGTCGAACACTCTATTCATCGTTATATTTGTTTATGATCTATCCACTTGTGAGAGATAATTTCACAAGAAGTTTTTGGCATTGTTTCGAGGACTGTCACTAATGTAAGTGCAATAAAATTAATTTCTCATTTGACAAATGGCCAAGGGACAATCACCACTATAAGCTTTTGTGGTGACTCTTAGGTATAGTTGCGAAGAGTTGGCACTTGTCACACCTCCTCGCATGGTGTATTGTATCTTTCTTTGTTGTGAGCCAATAATACCCTTGCTTTAGGATCTTTCAAAATAAAGATTGACCTCTAGTATAATTTATGCATATCCCTTTGTTGATTTTCCTCGTAAAATAGTCCAGTTAGAGCCTTCGATACATCAAAGGAGGGGCACGGAGAAGCCTCGCTTGTAGAGCACATCATCCTATAGGACAAAATGAGCGACTTCCTTTTTTTCTTCAAGTGTTTGATCGTTGAGGTATATGTTTTGCTTAATCCATTCATGAGCTCTCTCTATTTATATTGTTAGGTTTTTATTGTAATTGGCAAATCTTTGAACAAAAAAGACTAGATTTAAAAGTCAATGAGTAAATTGCAAATAATGCTAATTGAGTTGTATTAGGTCTAGGGTTTGAGAATCGAAAGAAGGAAATACGGCGCCGTAATTTCGATAGACTGTCGACATGACTTTGCTCGAGCGGTAGAAACAGAAACACTGTCGCTATCCTATTGTTTGGCCTTCACTCGAGGGGTACACTGTCGCTCTTTCCTATCGCACAACTTTCGCTCGAGCAACAAGGTTATCAAGAGAATCTGAATTTGCGTTTTTAAGACTTTTTATATGGCCTATTCATTTGTAAACCTATATTATAAATACCATATAGCCTCTGAACGTTTTTTCTTAAGGTTGAACATTGAGAAAACATTGATTGCTTCATATCTTCTCCATCAAAATCACCCATAACTTTCAACCTTCGTTGTTTTAATTTGGTCTTGGCATTGAAAACATCAAACCCACTTAATCCAAATACCAAACTAATACTTCCTACACATTTGTCAGAGTTCTAAGATCAAGGGAAGGTGACTAAACTTCAAGTTGTTGGAGAACGAGGAGTTCTTCGTTGATTCATAGGAGATAGACGAATTCTAAAGCCGGGACTTGGTGCAGAAGCACACAATCCATAAGGGCTTTGAACACTACAGCTGAGAGTTGGTGCAAAGCACACAATCCAGGAGGGTTGTGGAAATTGCAGTAGGGAGGTCAGAAAGTACTAGTGGTAGTCGTGTCTGACGGACTGCAAGTTCATAATTCGTTTATAGAGGATTTTCTAACTGGCAAAGTGCCCAGCATTTTTACCTAGTCCGGGTTTCTACATGATCATTCTTTGTGTTTATTTATTACTTTCATATAACTGCGGCAATTCAACTTACGAAAATTGACTTGATTGATTAATTAAATTATCTAGGGTTCATTTGATTGCAAGAGTAAAATTTGGGTGAAAAGAAAATGAATTCTATGGAATTGAATTGTCTAGAATTGTTTTCTAGGGAATTGTTAATTAATTGTGTTTGATTGGTATAACTTTTCACCTCAAAAAATGTTGAAATTTTAGATTTTTGGTGTTTGTTTGACTTTGTTTTTTCATGAAAATTGTCTATTAAAGAGATTTTTTTTTTTTTTTTTTTTACAATTGTCCACAGAATTTGTTTTCATTGCAAAAAAAAAAAAAGTAACTTGGAAAACCAATTTCCATCAATTGGTTTTCCACAAAACCAAGGAAAAGACAACCGTGTGAGCCAAACCAAAAAATGAATTCCATGGAAGATATAGTGTATCAAACAAGGCAAAAGTGGAAGTTGGAATTTGTTTTCCATTTTCCATAAAAAATTTGGGTGAATCAAATAGGCCCATATAGATAATTAATAGTAACTTGTTGCTAGTTAATTATATATTTTTTAATTCCGCATAATCACCATTTACCCACCTATAGGTATAATTTGGGTTAAACCTCGTAATTTCAATTGGTATCAGAGCTACATTTCGATTCTTGACTCATAAATTAATCTAGATGAGTCAGTCTCTATCAATGCCTCCGTTTTTTTACAGAAGCAACTATGCTTACTTGAAAGTTTGAGTGAGAACATTCCTTAAAGTATTGAATGAGTGTATTTGGATCAGAGTACAAAACGGTTGGACTATACATTCATCCACTGTTGCGGTGTTGTTACACCCACTGACATTTCTCTTTGGAGCAAAGATCAAGTTGCTGTTTGCAAATGGAATAGTAAAGGGATTTATGCTCTATTTATGGCTATGTCTCCAGAGGAGTTTAGGAGAGTGTCGATGTGTGAAACTGCTAAAGAGGTTTGGGATATCTTAGAGATTACACATGAGGGTACCAACACTGTTAAGAACTCTAAACTACAAATGCTAACCTCTATGTTTGAAGAAATTAGAATGAATGATGATGAATTTTATACGAAACTTAATGATATAGTAAACCTGAGTTTGAACCTAGTCGAGAAGATCCCCGAGTCTAAGATAGTTTGAAAAGTCCTTAGATCCCTACTAGGTTTAGACCTAAGATCACTACTATTGAAGAAAGTAAGGACTTAGATGAAGTTAAGATAAATGAACTCATATGATCTCTCCGAACTTATGAACACACAATTTCTCAGCCAAAAAAGGTTAAATCCATAGTCATGAACACCATTAGAGAAGAAAAGAGTGAGTCTATTGTCACTGAGACCTTTAGGGATGATGAAATAGCTTATTTCATTAAAAAATTCTAGAAGGCGATGAGGAATAAGAGAAAACCTCATGATAGAAAAAATGATGTTCCTAGTAAATTCTCGAAATATAAGTATGAGAAGAATAACCCTATGACTTGTACTAAGAAAACCCAGTTAGTTAGATGTCATGCGTGTCAGGGTTTTGGTTACTATAGGAATAAATGTCCTAATTTGAAAAACAATTTGAATAAAGGAAGGGGTAAGACATTAACAATGACTTTGAATGATGATGAACCAAATTCAAGTGTTCAAAGTGATACATCTGGTAGTGAGGATGAACAAAGTTTTATGACTTTCACGCCTGTAGTTAATACGATAAGGAGAATGAAATAGTGGAGAATTATGAACATAGTGAGAATTCTAAGGATTAAACTGATATTTATGAGTCTTATCGACAGTTATTTGAGAAGAGTCTTAAAATCAAGAAAGTCAATAAAACGGTACTAAAAAAAGTTAATGAACTTGAAAGAGAGAGAGAGAGAGAGAGAGAAAAAGAAACTCTTAGGTGACCTTCGGGATTCTACCAAAAATTTGGATAAGTTGAAACTGATAGATGATAATCTAGAAGCTAAAGTTAAATCCTTAACTAGTGATCTAGAAAAATCTAATACTCAACTTCATTCCTTCATGAGTGGTACTTAGAAATTCGATAATCTGTTAGGAATGAACAAGCCTACTGGATACGTTCCAAATGTTAATACTATTGCTAGTACTTCCAAGGCCACGTTCGTCCTAGCCAGCAACAAAATTAGGAATGTTGTTAATCTTAAACCCAAGGGCAAGAATGTTTTAGGATCGAGGTATACTAGACAACGTAGGATCAATGGTCCTATAAATCGGCAACAATCTCCAAATATGTTTGAACTTAGGTTCATTCCTACATGTCACCATTGTGGTGCACTGGAACATATAAGACCTAGCTAGGTTTCGTAAACGTGTGACTAGAAGTAAAAGTCAGGATATCTCGAGCAAGGTTAACTTCTTCGCCAATCAGGTTAGCCACTTAACTGAGATGAAAACTCGGTTAACTAGAATTACTTCTACTTCTAAGAAGGTTTGGGTTAAAAAAAGTGACCTAAAAGGTCATGAGACTGATCATGTTCTTAAAGGTAAGAGTATCCATGTACCTCTTTGATTAGGTGCTTAAGTGCATGCATATGCAGTTCATTGAGTCTATTCATTCTTATATGCATCTAATTTGTTTTTGTTTTTTATTCTTTTTGTGTTTTTGCTTTTAAAAGTTCTTGATTTTTTAAATTAAAAAAATTAAATTATTGGGTTTTTGTGCTACTGAACATTTCTTGATGTTCTTAAATACTACATTTGTGATCGAGTATGCATTCATCTGATCTATACTATTATTTTCATTACTTGATTATGTTTAATGTGGAGTATTGAGTATATGTTTCTTCATGTACCATCTGCACAGCATACACTGTGATATTGTGAGTGAGTCTAAACCGCATGTGTGAAATTTGGGATAACTGTCATATGTTGATAAGGTGACCTTGAACGTGAATTGATCTTCAATTAGATGACCCAAGCTCACATATAATCCCCTTATCATAAAATATAAAAATAATAATAAGTTGGTCATTTTATACTCTTTTTCGAAGCCTATTTGGCTCGAGTAATTAAGTTCGAGGGGTTTCTCATAATTTGGTGCCCTATGGTCGACTAACTTGGAGTCATCAGTCCAACACTCGTTACATGGGTCATTTTAGTAGCTTAATCTATAAGAGTCTGCACATAAAATGTAATAATTGAGTAAAATGATATATATATGTGTGTGTGTGTGCGCGCGCGCGCGCGCGCGCTCAAACTTAGGGGAAGACGAGAAAAATATACATGAAAATGAGCTTTATTTTAAGGTCCTAATAAATTTATGGGTTTGACTTTCATTAGTAAGGGAAAATACTTATCTAATAGTGATATTCGCATGTCCTTTATCACAAATTTAAGGTTTAGAGTCATGAACACGAGAAAATAGTGGCACTTAATACACGTGAATCACTTATACACTTTACTCCATTTGAACTTAATTTTAGTACGTGGAAATTTTTTTATTGACAATGCATTACTTGTGAACACATGCATTTTTGAGTTGATCTGTATGTCGGAAACTTAATTTAAAAATAATAGGGGGCTATTTTTTTAAATTTTCAAAAAATCAGTGTTATTTGTGTCGAAACGTTTTCACCAAATTTTCGCTGAGTGTCACTCGAGCGATAAAAACAGAGGTTGTCTCGTTTTCCCCTCACTCGAGCGACAACCCCGTATATTTGAATCTCAACGTTCTTTTTTCACATTTTTTCGCACTTCTTCCTTTCTTCCTTAATCTTTCTTCTAATTTCGCCACACTCATATCAAATTCTCACTTTCAATCTTGAATTGGAGTTCTAGCATCCATTATTTGGTTAATTTTCTCACATTTCATCAATTATTCACCTATAAAGGTAAATTAAAAAAAAAAAAAAACCTACTTCCTTAATTTTTCACATTTTTTGTGGCTTTTGCTTTTCTTGTGTTAATTTATTCATTCAACTTCATGATTGGATGATTTCCATTTAGTTTCATCTTGCATTTCATAATTTGGGTGCATTTTTCTTGATTTCTACATGGTTTTGGCAAGCAAGTGGCATTTTGTTTTTGAATTTTTGGGTGTTTTTGTTTTTTGAGGCTTAACTTTGATGGAGATTGGGTTAGGAGTAGTTGATGGTTTGTAGTTGTGATGGTTATTGTGTTTTGGTTGAATTTGTGATTGAATTCATTGGTTTGTACAGTTACGCCATGTTTTGGATATACTTTTTTCGATGTTATTTATGTTTAATGTCTCTTGGTCGATCCTTACTCACACACTTGATCATGTTTGGTCTATTAGTATGTCGTGTTGATGTCGTGTATAGTACATTTGATGTTGACACCGTAAGGTGATGTCACGTCACCACGACATACCATCACAGCACGACGTCAAGGCATCGGGTCGCAATGTCAAGGCACCATGTCAAGGTACTATGACCCGGTGTCACGTCATCATGTCATCTATGTCCATGCATTGCATAGTTTTATCTATAGTTCATTATCTAGTGTTGTTTTGCATCGATTTTCGTGGACGTGGGTTGTTTGTGTGATTTTGTTGGGTTAGCATCATTTTGGTTGACATTTTATGTGCATTTTAGCATTTTATTCAGTCGTTTCGTTTGTTGCATTATTTAATGTGTCTCTAGTCTGCTTCTCAGATGCCACCTAAGTGAGCTTGGACGACTACACAGACATCGAGTGCGTCCACATCTTTTACTAGATCCCGGTTCATATCATCCACTGCCTATGAGGTATTCGAGACCAAGCTTGCATTACGCCCAGTGCTTGTGGAGCGTGAGATAGTCCTATCTGAGGGTTGGGATCCTTTACTCATAGATTTGACGCCTCCTCCTAGTCTACTCATTCAAGAGTTTTATGTTAACATTCACGTTGTTAGCAGTTCTACCTTTTAGGGGTAAGACAATTAAGATCACTCATGATATCGTGTCTAGTATAGCCCATATTCATAGGGTCGTTCATCCCTTATTTCCATATTTGTCGGCTGATACCTTTTCGACGAACTCTCTTGTCCGTTCGACAGTATTTAACACACCGTTGGAAGGCGGTCCTAGTGAGATTTGCACGGTTATCTCCCTAGTGATCGCTAGATTATGTTGTGTATTATGTGTACGAATCTGTGACCCGTCTCCCATACTTCTTCATTACCTATGAAAAATGCCCACTTCTTGTACGCTTTATTACACGGCGATTTCGTTGATTTGCCCTTAGTTGGCAGATTTTGCGTGCTTTTTGTATCACAAGGACTAGGGTAGGGCTTCCTTATGCCTGTCTGATTTATCTCCTTGTGATCGCACTTGGCGTTAGTTTTCCAGAAGGGGGGAGGGAGGGTTCCTAGGAGGGTTTCTCGGTTGATTGGACATACTACCATTTCCCAGAGGCGGTCTAATATGATACGGGACAAACAATCACTTGGTCGGGTCACACGAGTCAATGGCTCAAGCAATAGAGTTCAGAGAGGTGAAGTTGACAAGCCAAGGTTCAAGTTTCATGAAGAGCTCGGGAGCCGAAACTAGTTAGATTTAAGGTTTGGAAGATATTTGGAAAGAAAATGAGTAGCGTAGATTAAAATGGGCATAACTCTCAGCTCGGGTGTCGAATTTTCACCCGTAAGTACAATTCGAAATCATCACGAAATTACTCACAAGGCTGCATGAGTGCATGGTACTTTAGGGCTTGCGATCATACAAAAACATGTTGAGAACAAGTTGACAAAAAATCTTATAACCATGCGACTGCATGGAAATACACCATGTGGCCACATAGTACTAAAAGATGCAATTATTTCTAATTTTTTGGAGTTTTCTAGTTTGACTAAAATACAATTTTTTGATATCTTTTGTAATATTTAGAGTTATTTTCTATTTTTACTACATTAATTAGGTTTTAATATAAATATGCTTATTTCCTTCATTGTAAAAAAACTAAGACTTTTGACATAATGAATTGAGAATTTCTCTCATTTTTCTTGATTGAACATATACCGAAATTATCAAATATTATTGTATCTGTGACATTCAACCCTTAGAATTTATGAAAGGATTAGGCACAGTTTGTGGCGTTCGCAAATCGAAGTTCGTTGGTTTTGTAATCAAGAGGTCATTCAAACTTCGTTTTTGTTTGGTTGCTTGGTTCAATAATTTGCGGGTCGAGACTCTACCGTCTACAACCTAAATTTGGGGTTTTCCGACTTTTTCAATAAATTCCACAATTTTCATGCTGATCCCGCTCCCGAGTTCGCGTCATTTGGTATCAGAGCTTGGGCTCCGATTCAGATTTTATCTTTTCTTTTGTTTTTAGTTTTTAGTTTTTGTTCTTCGTGTTCTTAGCGTCTGTCGTAAATTTTGAGTCGTTGATCCAGAAAATTCCAAAAAAAAGAGTTAAAAGTTGTTTTTGGGCTAATCTAGCATCCAAATCAACTCTCGTTTCTTTTGTCAGTTTCGTAGTTGAATTTCGAGTTTAAAAAAAATTACTGTTCACGGGGTACGGTTCACGTCGTTACTGTTCAAAAAAAATTTCTCAATTTATTTGAGAAGTTATCACTATCCTATTATCTATCATAAATTAAAACTCTGGTGTGTTCATTCCAATTCAAAATTTAAGAACCACTTTCTTAAATTAAAAGAATTCCCATTCGAAATTTTATCCAATTGTCCAATTATTTTATCGAGTCTTCTAGATTACACCTACATAAAGGATGAATGGTAATTGGAGTTTTGTTTTCCAAACATGGTGTTTTGTGGGTAGTACGATATGCAATCTGGCCATTGATAAGGAGTACATGTTAGACTCGACTAGTATCATAATGGTGGAAAAATTGGGATTACCTTTACAACAACACCCTAGGCCTTATAGGATGACTTGGTTGAAGGAGTGTGAGAATGTAGATGTGACCAAGCAGGTTTTAATGAATGTCACCATTGGGAAATATAGTGATGAAGTTTGGTGTGATGTAGTTCCATTAAAAGCTTTTCATATCTTGTTTGGGAAACCTTGGAGATATGATAAGAAAGCTATTTATGATATGGGGAGGAAAATGTATATGTTTCTTCAGGACAAAATAAAAATCACTCTAGTTGGGTTGACACTAGAACAATCCCTTGCAAACCGATGGAAGGTGAGGAGTGAAGCAGAGGGGAAAAAACAAGAGAGGAAGATGATCACATTGCAAGATAACATCAGAGTTGAATTGCAAGAAGAATCCAGAAATAGAGAAGTTGAGATGGAGGATGGTGAATTGAAAAATGCAGTTGATTTTAGGGAGAATGAACCAATTAATAAGTTGGAGCACGAGCAGACTGATACAAAAATTGTAGAGATGGTTCAGCAAGAGAGTGGACAAATAATAGAAGAGTGTGCTCAGCAAATGGTTAAAAATATTTTGGAGAATAAAGAGAAGAGTTTCATTGTTCCGCATGATGTGGTGGAGACGATACACTATGAGTACGAGGACCCATGTTGTTGTTGTTAGGAAAGCTAACAAATTCAACCATGTTTTGCTTAACTCTTTCTTTAAGGTTGATTATTGTACGTGGGAGTTCATACAACATCTATGTGTGATTGTGTTTGTGGTGCAATACATCCATGCCTACAGAATGGATGGGTACCATATATTGATCCTATGCCATGGAAGGAATTTCTTTTCATTTGATCTAGGTGGTACAGTGATAAGTTGGGTAGTAGGCTGGTTATCCCCTATGAGATCACAAGGCACGGATTCGAGGACGAATCCTTTCGAAGAGAGAGATGATGATATGATCTGGAATAGCCAATCACTTGGTTGGGTCACACGAGTCAAGGTTTCAAGTAATAGAGTTTAGATGGGTAAAGTTGACAAGCCGATGTTCAAGTTTCGTGAATGGCTCGGGAGTCAAAACGAGTTGGATTCAAAGTTTGGAAGATATTTGGAAAGAAAACGAGTAGCGTGGATTAAAATGGGTATAACTCTAAGCTCGGGTGTCAAATTTTCGCCTATGAGTACAATTCGAAATCGTTATGAAATTCTGCACAAGGTTGCGAGGGTACATGGTAATTTTAGACATGTGGTCACACAAATACATGTCGAGAACAAGTTGACAGAAAATTGTATAACCATGTGACCGCATGGTATAAAAATAGATTGAAAAATTCCAATTTTTTGGAATGTCCTAGTTTGACTAAAATATAATCTTTTAATATCTTTTGTAATATTTAAAGTTATTTTCTGTTTTAACTACATTAATTAGGTTTTACTATAAATATGTTTATTTCCTTCATTGTAAAAAAATCAAGACTTTTGACATAATAAATTGAGAAGTTCTCTCTCCTTGTTCTTGATTGAACATATACCGAACTAATCAAAAATTGTTATATTTGTGATGTTCAACCCTTAGAACTTATCAAAGAATTATGCACTCTTTGTGGTGTTCGCAAATCGATGTTCGTTGATTTTGTAATCAAGATGTCATTCAAACTTTATTTTTATTTGGTTGCTTGGTTCAATAATTTACAGGTCGAGATTCTATCGTCTACAACCTGAATTTGGACTTTTTCGAAGTTTTTAATTAATTCTAAGCGAGTTGAGCCAGTTGATCCGAATGTACTGGTTGATCCTTTTGATGACCTTATTTTTGTTGATCTCTCCGATTTTCTTACTTCTACTTTTGCTCAACTTTCTGCTACATCTCCTCGACATCCACTTATACTCCTTCACCTACAGAGTCTGCTCTACCATCTGCATCTATTCTTGTTGATCCATTCGTTGCACTTACTGGGCAGATGACTATGGTAATCGAGCAGCAGGTTCATATGATGGCGGAGATTACTCGGCCGAGAGCTACAGTTGATCAACACACTACATATTTTGCTACACTTCGGGGTGCTGTTGGCTATCTTCAATGTGGGTTGCGTTGGACTCGACGGTATTGGGATGATGGTGCAGCTTCTGATAAGGGCACTGATGCTGCATAGTTACTAGGTTGCCCTTTGTCATTTGTGAAAAAAAGGAGGGAGTAGTAGTATAGTAAAAATTGACTCATATTTTGATAGTGTACTTATAGTTTTTTATTTACTTGAAGTTTTGTTTTGACATTAACATTGAATGTTAAAACTTTTGATTTAGATATATGTAATATTCGTTTAAGCTAGATTAAGTTTTGATATTTCGTGATATCAATGTTTCTTTTGGTATGTTTGTTTATATTGATATTGCATCTTAATTTAGCTGGTATGATTTAATGCATTTTATTTTTAGCTAGTATGACTAATGATTAACTGTTTGAACTATGTTTATCCATATTACCATTTCACATACTTTTACATTGGTATTGAGTTATCTGTTTCAGGAAACATGTTTACAAAGAAAAGAAAAAACACATTTCAGTCAAGACAGTTGGGTTAACTTTAGTAGTTGTTTTGAGTCAATTGTTTTTCACTATATTGACTTTAGATTTGTAGTTTTGTCACATAATGCCAAATGGAGAGCTTGTTAGATTTTTGTTGTAATTGGCAAATCTGTTAATAAAAAGAACTAGATTTAATGTGTTGTAAAAGTCAAGAATTAAGTTGCAAATACTACTAATTCAGTTGTATTAGGTCTAGGATTCGAGAATGGAAAGAAAGAAAAACGGTGCCGCAATGTCGCTAGACTGTCGCCATGACTTTGCTCCAGCGACAGAAACAAAAATATTGTCGTTAGCCTGTTGCATGGCCTTCGCTTGCATGTCATCCAGCTTTAGCTCGAGCGATAGGGTTATCAGGAGGATTTTAATTCACGTTTTTAAGGCTTTATCCGGCCCATTCATTCGTAACCCTATAGTAAATACCAGATAGCTTCTGAACAATTTTTCTTAAGGTTGAACATTGAGAAAATATTGATTGCTTCATATCCTCTCCATCAAAATCACCTATAGCTTTCAACCTTTGTTTTTTTTATTTGATCTTGGCATTGAAAACATCAAACCCACTTAATCCAGATACCAAACTACTAGTTCCTACACATCCGTCAAACTGGAGTTCTAGTTGTTGGAGAACGTGGAGTTCTTCGTTGATCCACAGGAGACAGATGAACTCTAAAGTCAGGAGTTGGTGTAGGAGCATGCATCTAGGAGGGCTTTGAAAACTACAACCGGGAGTTGGTGCAGGAGCACGTAAACTATGAGGGCTATGTGAATTACAATCAGGAGGTTAGAAAGTACTAGTTGTAGTCGTGTATTCGTTTATAGTAGATTTTGACTGCAAAGTGTCCTAGATTTTTACCCAATTGGGATTTCTCCATGATCATTCCTGGTGTTTATTTATTGCTTTTATATAATTGTGGCAATTCAACTTAGAAAAATTGACTTGATTGATTAATCATCTAGAGATAATTAATAGTGACTTGTTACTAGTTAATTATATATTTTTTAATTCAGCATAATCACATATTCACCTCTCTCTAGGTGTAATTTTGGTCAAACTTCATAATTTCATATATTACTTCGTTACTTGATTCGATAAAGGGCTTTGCCAGATATTTGATGGACACCATATTAAGCAACTTCGAGTCCTTCGTACTACTCAACTTGGGTAAGGCGTTATGTTGGGGTTGTTGGTCTTGGGGATAATAATGCATTCAAACTTGTCAAAGTGTGGAAGAAGTCCATTATTTGTTTGAAATAAATGACCATACGTTTTCTCTTTGCTGTAAAATTACCATTCACTTGACTCGTCACCCGTTGGAAATAACTATTAACTACCCCTTTACTTAAATTTCCTCAATAAGCTTTAACCAGAAGGGTTTCATATTCGGCAACATTATTCGATGCCTTAAAGTTGAACCTAATTGTTCTATTGAGATTGTTTCCTTTTGGGTTGACTAAGATAACTTCAGCCTCTGAATCCATTTCTCTAGAAGATCTATCAATGAATAAATGCCACATAGGGGATGGGTGGACTCTAGGTCTACTTTAGGCGCCTTCGGTGGATTTCACTCTAAAGTTTGTGATGGCTTGGCCTTTAATATAGGTTCTTGATTTGGAAATGGTATCAAGCTAGTCTAACTCTAGGCATACTTCAACATATGACATGATGAATGTCTTTGAAGTACTTATTTAAGTCGGTAAGCACATGGATTCCATGGAACAAGAAATAAGGTCTCAACTTTCATAAAGCAAGAACTAGTGAAAAAGTTAGCTTATCCATATATGGCCATCGGGTCTTCGTATCTTGAAGAGTTTTATTCATATAGTAAAATGGGCAATTGATGATTGACTTTCTCTATTATTGGAAAGAAGCTAACGACCTTTTCAGATACTACTAAGTATGGAAGAAAGGTTTCTTTAGATTTAGGTTTTGTAATGATGGTTCTTTTAAGCTTGAAACTGACCTCAAACTCCTCTGCTTACTCAATTTTGTTTTACCTCTTTTGAAGACATTAAAGAAAGAAAGACACTTTCTAGTGGATCAAAAAATGAAGTGATTGAAAGCTACAACTTTCCCAGTGTAGCTCTACACTTTTCTTGGCTTTTAAAGTGACTATATTATAATTAGGGCTTTGATCTTATCTGGATCGGCCTCTGTGCTACCCCACTGATTGACCATATAGCCTAAGAATTTCCTGAATGCTATGCCAAAGATACACTTTAGGAGATTAAGCTCCATCATGTGCTTCCTAAAAATGTAAAATGTTCATTCTCTTATAAGCTTATCAAAAGTATGTCATCTACGTAAACCCTCATAGTTATGATGATCTGATTGGCAAACATCTTGTTGGCCATGCTCTAATCAATGTGCTGACATTTTCAATCCAAAGGACATGATGTTGTAATAGTAGAGGCCTTGATCAATTAAGAAGAAGGTTTGCTCTTTATCTAATGGATACATGAGGATCTAATTGTAGTCTAAATAAGTGTCCATAAAGCTCAATAATTCCTGCTGTACTGTAGCATCTACCAATTGATCTATCTGTGTAGAAGGAAGTTGTCCTTGTGTCAAGCTCAATACATGTTGGTGAAGTCAATGCTAGTTTAAAACTTCTTACTAGGTTTCGCTACTAGTATAATGTCAAAAATCCAGCTTAGGTACTTGGCCTCTTTGATAAGGAAATTTTGTAATAGTTTACCCATATTTTATTTAACGGCCTCATATTTTCAGGCTATTGAGGGCTTCAATTTCAGTTGATGTGAACAAATCTTGGGATCAATCTCCATCTCATGGTAAGTAATTTTAGGGTCGATCCATACTATATTCTCATGTTTCCAAGCAAAGATACCAAAATTTCGATGTAGGAACCCCTATAATGGTACTTTTTGTCTCTTTTTACACGTCACTTTCAATCATGAACACTTTGGTGGGCTCAAGAAGTCAACAATGAAGCTTTCTAGCTTTTCAATCAAAGATGTTTAGGAGTTATGGGTCCATTTCGTCTTTAGCCTCTAACCCATTTGTCTCATTTATGGGATGTAGAATAACTTCTTCTGTCTTTTAAACTCGTGCTACATATCTACCAATATTGCCTCCTATAGTAGAGGGTCTACAATCACTATGTCAATTCCTTATTTAGGAGCGTGCCTTTTATAGGGGCTTTGCCTTTTGCCCCTTGTCCATGGGCATCTTCTCATATCCGTTTTGTTGGGGGCTAAGATTTCATGATGTTCAGCCTCATCCATTTCAATGTCTAACATTACGATATTTATCATGCTCTCCATCGCTTTACGTAAGGAGTAAGTGTAACATTCCTTTTGACTGAGGCTGATTACCTCTCTCTATGGTGATCCCATGAGCTGTTGGAAACTTTATGTATGAGATGATCATCTAAATTTCTTTAAATACGAGGTACCCCACGATATTATGGTAAGTAGACCTCAAATCTAAAACCAAAGATTTCATCGAGGTGGTGTCAAGCTAAAGGCTTTTATCCCAAAGTTATTTCCAGTTAATAGATGACACAATCACCCGTGAAGTATGGAGAGGCTCGTCAACGGGGACAACATTATCTTCTTCTCATAAGTTCTCTAGAAAAGAAATTTTACGGAGCTGTCATCGTCTATGAGCATTCCTTTGAGGTTGTTTCGGGTGATAATGGCTTGGACCACCAATGTATCGTCTGTGGTGAAACTAATGAAGTCAACCATGTTTGAATGGAAGTCGAACATGGACAATGTAGCATTTTACCCTTAGCTTTCTTTGTATGACTCATTTGAGAGTCCATGGTTTGGCCTCCTAAGTAGGGTCTCCACATATTGTATATATTTTCACTAATTTGGGCTTGGTTGACCTTAGGCGGGTTTCCTTGATGCATTTGATCTTGGCAAGGTTACTAACATTGCCTCTTAAGTCTTTTCGACGCCTTTGTTGGTTTCCATGAGGGGGCCGAATCATATTGTCTCTACAGTGCTTATTTGGCTACCTCAAGTTTCTTGGGCTCCCCTAGTAAGAGAGTGGTCACTTCTCCGGGCCTGACTTGGATTCTACTAGCCTGTATCTATTTAATTCCTACGATTCACGAGGCTTTTGATGTTAGAAAAATCATCTCCGTAGTGTCCATATCTTCTATAGTTTTTGTTACTCATATAAATAATTGTAAAATAAATACTCCATGTGGCAAACAAATGAGCTTACACCGGTTGAACGCACATTGAGGCGAACTCAGCCTAAAAGCATGTTGACCGATCCTTTTCTAATAGAGGCCCCCAATACGAGCCTATCCCTAGCGAGGCGAATAGCCAACCAACACTAAATTCTATGAAGTGATTGACATGACACACACTGTCAACGCCGCCTCTGCATACCTACACGATCAAATATCTAGCCTAGAAGTAAAGATATGGGGATCTCAGCATTAAATGACTTGATTGATTGATTGATGTTAATAGGGGCCAATGGATCTAGTAGAATCACGTGCCTTATCATCTAATGGACATCATTCACCTTGCATTTGATATAAAAACCCACACTTAATATCGGAGGAGAATGATGCAAGTATATACTCTAAAAGTGAACATTGACTCTCTGAATCATTTTCCTCATTAATCCATCAGTACAATTAATAGTTTGGTTTAAGTATAGTGCGATTTGGCTTACAAAGACGTGAATTTCTAATTGTCTGTTGGCTACCTCATTGGTCCATTTTCTGAAAAATGACTTATTGCGAGCAAGTCACTAATAGAGAGGCTTTTTTTTTGCCTTAAGTGGAGGTCTCAACATGAATACCCTATTCTGAAGGGACATGCGGAACAAAAACCCCACAATCTATGACACCTTGGTGGAAATGATAACAAGTGAAATTGTCAATGAGGAGTTGATTGATCATCGAAACCGAACCTCAATGGGGCTCCCATTACCCCCAAAGGCAGCGAAAGGGACCCGTATCCCATTTGGTGGACCAGCAGTGGACCCAAGCAAGACATACAACAGCCCCTACCTTGGGAAAAGCGTTGGCCACTATTACGCTAAATGTCGTACCCTCTTTAGCGTATGAAGAAGTTGGACCTGACACTCATAGGCACAGCAACCTACCTACATGAAGAGGCAAAATGAGAGGAAGAAGCAAAGAGCCTAAAGATAGGTAATATTGTACATACCACCAAACCGACGGCCACAACACCGACAATTTCCTGTCTAGGTCATATCATGGAGACTCACTAGCATCATTGCTGAGGATAGAAATACCCATCGTAGGCAAGAAAATGCCCCCCATTCAGGCAAGGGCCTCGATACAACGAGGAAAGACGGCATCATCGTAACGAATTGCCTCGAAGGAAGCACGAGGATGATATAAATATGACAAGAGGTAAAAGGCCTAGAAGAGAGCCCCCAACAAATATTGATGATGCACCCATTATGGAAATTGACACCATAATTGGTAGCCCGTATATAGGAGGAAGTTCCAAAAATGCTCTAAGGAACTATGCAAGGGAAGCAAAGGATCCTCCCATGACGAGCTACCTAATCAACAATACTAGTAGGAGTGCTGGAAGCACCTTACCAATCACCTTTTCCCCGGAGGATGCCGTAGGAGTTCATTACCCACATTGTGATGCATTGGTAGTATGAGCTGTTGTGGCTAAAAATGGTCGGAAGTGTATGCTGGTTGATAATGGGGGTTCCGTTAACATCCTTTTTGGAACCACTTTTGACAAAATGATGGTAGACTACGTGCTTGCCCCCACAACTGCCCCATTGTATGATTTTACTAGTGATAGCATCGTTCCTAAGGGAAGGATTACATTAGTAGTGGAAATGGGAGAGTTCCCATTTAGAGCTCAACATTTCATGGAATTCTTGATTGTGGATCATCGGTCCGCGTATCATGGAGTATTATGACGAACCGCCTTGAAGGAGTTAGAAGCCATAACATCCATACATCGTCTTCACATGAAATTCCCTACCAAAAAAAGGATTTCCATGGTACGAGGCGACCAGATGGGTTCCAGGGAATGCTATCTCAGCTTCTTGAGAAAATCCGAGATGGATGACGCACCTGAAGAAGGCCTAATCCCTGAACAAATGAGAGACATCAACATCATAGATGCTCTTAAAGAAGGGTTCATCGAGGTAGATTTAGATCCTTAAGTTACAGAATCAAACTCATAGGCGACCCAGTGGAGGAGCTGGAGCATTTTTCCATAAACCCGAACGATCCCACAAGGTCGCTACAAATAGGGAAAGAGCTCGAACCAGAATGAAGGCCAAGCTAAAAAGTTTCTTACTTGACAACTTGGATGTATTCACCTGGAAACATGAAGACATGGCGGGATTTGATCCCAAGATCAGTTGCCACCAACTCAACGCATCTCCCAAATTTACCCCTCACAGAAAAAAGAGGAAAGCCTTGAACCCGAAGCAGTATGCATCTCTGAAAGAGGAGGTGCAGAAGCTCATATCCAACGGGTTCATCAGGGAAGTAGCATATCCAAAGTGGATATCGAATCCGATGTTAGTAAAGAAAGCCAATAGTAAATGAAGGGTTTGTATAGACTTCTCCAACCTCAATCAAGCATGTCCAAAGGATAGCTTTCCACTCCCAAGAATCGACCAATTGGTCGACTCCACTGCAGGACATAAATTGTTGAGTTTCATGGATTTATATTCTGGGCATAACAGATTCCCATGCATCCGGTAGACTAGGATCACTCCTTTTTCATTACGGATCGAGGATTATATTGCTAAAGGTCATGCCCTTTGGTTTGAAGAATGCTGGAGCGGCTTATCAATGATTAGTCAACAAGATGTTTTCTGACCTTTTAGGCAAATCGATGGAGGTGTACGTCGATGATATGTTGGTAAAAAACCTCAGATCGACAGACCATGTAGACCATTTGCTAGCCACCTTTGATACTCTAAGAAAATATCGCATGAAATTGAAGCTGTTGAAATGCGCCTTTAGCGTTGCTTCCAGAAAATTCCTGGGCTACATGGTCAACCGGTGAGGCATTGAGGTGAACCCCGAGAAAATCAAGGACTTGCTAAACATGAAGTCTCCCAACAAGCCAAAGGAAGTGCAATGCTTGACGGGATGCCTCGTCTCGCTATGCTGAATCGGTTTATCTCTAAGGTAATTGATAGATGGGTTCCTTTCTTCAAGGCCTTAAAGGGAGAAAAAAGGCTTCAATGGAGTGAAGAATGTGAAGAGGCATTCCAAGGGCTGAAGAAATACCTGGGACAAGCCCCCATTCTATCAAAACCTAAAGAATGAGAAACTCAGTTGTTATGCTTGGATGTGAGTGCCGATGCAGTGAGTTCGATACTTGTACAAGAAAAAGGTAACACACAACTGCCTGTTTACCATGTTAGCAAAGCCCTCCTACTAGTGGAAACACGTTACACTGATGTGGAAAAGCTCACCTTGTCCCTCATGACCACCTCAAGAAAGCTAAGACCTACTTCCAAGCCCATATCATACGAGTTTTAACGAGCCTCCTCCTTAGACAAGTGCTCCAAAAGCCAGACGTAGCTGGGAGACTTATAAAATGGGCTATGGAGTTAAGTGATTTTGACATCACATATCAGCCCAGGACCTCAATGAAGGGACAGGCAGTAGCGAATTTTGTCGTCGAGTTCATCGAGGCAACGAACATCAATGTTATAATGGAGTAAGTAGACCAACTAGCCTGGACGTTATTCGTAGATGGGTCCGTCGGAGAAACCGGCTCAAGAGCTGGAGTACTGTTGGAAAGTCCTAAAGGCTACAAACTTAATTGCACAGTGAGGTTTGGTTTAAAGACCTCTAACAATGCCGCTGAATACGAGGTACTCGTAGCAGGCCCCAGGCTAGCTAGAGAAGTACAGGTGAAAAATTTGACGGTCCGAAGCGACTCCCAACTTGTTGTAAGCCAGGTTAATGATAGTTTCGCAACCAAGGACAAATGTATGGAAACATACCTGAAGAAGGTTATGGAGCTAATCCCTTGCTTTGATAAGTTTGAAATAACGCAGGTCCCAAGGGCATAAAATCTACACGCAAATGCCCTATCGAAGCTAGCAAGCAACAATGATTCAAAATTGCTCAAGTTTGTGCATTTCAAATACCTCTCCAGACCCTCCATGGCTAAGGCAGCGGAGGTGATGTGGGTTAGAGAAACTCCCCATTGGATGTGGTCCATCATAGTATATCTCAAGGATCATGTCTTACCGAAGAACAAAAAAGAGGCCAGCAGACTTAGGCGTAAGGCTATCCATTATGTACTTAGAGATGAGGTCCTGTACAAGATAGGGTTTTTATTACCACTCCTATGATGTACTGGAAGAGATGAGGTGGATTATGTGTTAAGAAAAACCCACGAAGGGATATGTTGCAATCATACAGAAGGCCTAGCACTGGCCCACAAAGTTATGAGGCAAGGGTACTAATGGCCTACCTTAAAAAAATGATGCTATACATTTCGTGAAGAAATGTGATAAGTGCCAACTCCTTTCCTTCATTCAGAGGCAGCCATCTCAAGAACTAGCCATGGTATCCAACTCATGGCCCTTTGCAAAATGGAAGGTCAATATGATAGGGCCTATGCCGAAAGGAAATGGAGGAACGAATTATGTGATCGTCTCCATCGACTACGTCACCAAGTGGGTCGAAACTAAACCATTGGCTAAAATCACAGAGTCACATACTTCTAAGTTTTCATAGAAGAATATTATATGTCAGTTCGGGATTCTCCACTCAATAAGCACAGATAATGGGCGGCAGTTGGACAATAAGAAGATCCAAAACCTCTGTGACGAGCTGGACATTAAGAAACACTTCTCCTCTCTTCACCATCCTCAAGCAAAAGGCCATGTCGAAGCGGTCAACAAGACCATAAAACACTTTCTGAAAAAGAAACTGGATGAATCGAAAGGAGCATGGGTAGATGAGTTCCCTCATGTACCGTGGGCAAAACATACTACTAGCCGAACAGTAATAGGGGAGACCTCTTTCTCCATGGCTTATGGAGCGGAGGCGATGAGCCCAGTTGAGGTAGGTCAGCCATCGCCTCGCTGCTTACAATTTAATGAGGTCTCCAATGAGGAAATAAGGTAATGTCAGCTCGACTTCCTTGAAAAAAGGAGTGAGGCCTCACAGATCAACTTGGCCATCTGCTAAAGAAAAATGACATGATACTACAACACAAAATTCAAGCGCAGATCATTCTGGAGAGGCAATTGGTGTTCAAAAGGGTATTTTTTTTTCTTCAAAAGAACTGGGAGTAGGCACATTGGGTCCAAATTGGGAAGGCCCCTACTGCATTTCAGGTGAGGTGAGGCCTGGGACTTTCTTGATTGAAAATCTGGATGGGAAAGTACAACCCTACCCGTAGAATGTTGAGCACCTTTGAATGTATTATCAATAAGATCCTGCTCAAAGCGTGTACCATTTATGATCAATGAACTCTATTTTATCTCCAACGGTTAAAGTATGACAAGCCCATACCTCCATTAACTTATTAACTATGATAAGCTCATAGATTACGTTAAGTATAACAAGCTCGTACCACTCCAATAGTTAAAGTATGGCAAGCCCATACCTCCATCAACTTATTAACTATGACAAGCTTATAGATTACGTTAAATTACATTAAGTATAATAAGCTCATACCTCCCCAACGGTTAAATTATGGTAATCCCATACCTCCATCAACTTATTAACTATGACAAGCTCATAGATTACGTTAAGTATAACAAGCTTGTACCTTTCCAACGGTTAAAGTATGGCAAGCCCATACCTTCATCAACTTATTAACTATGACAAGCTCATAGATTATGTTAAGTATAACAAGCTCCTACCTCTCCAACGGTTAAAATACTGCAAGCCCATATCTCCATCAAATTATTAACTGTGACAAGCTCATAGATTACATTAATTATAACAAGCTCGTACCTTTCCAACGGTTAAAGTATGGCAAGCCCATACCTCTATCAACTAATTGACTATGACAAGCTCATAGATTACGCTAAGTATAACAAGCTCACACGCTCCTTCAGCTAATGAAATATGGCAAGCCTATAGTGAGTCGATTACTAAAAAATGACGAGCTCATATATATAAAATATGGAAAGCCTATACAATTGAATTGTTGTCTAAATTTCGACAAGCATTCGAAATTAGGCACACCTTTATGGCAAACAAAGTGCTTAAACACAACGAGCTCTTATAATATAAATAGTGGGCTCAATCGATGAGTTGGTTGGTAAAATGTGGTGAACAATTAAAAGAGTTGTTCAATGGATAGTGATAGACAATTTGTAGCCAAGGTCCTTAATTACGACGAACCAATTAATCATTAATTGACAAACATTATGATTATTTACCCAGCAGTGCAGAGCCCATTTGTGGCTAGGTGAACCCATCAGTTACCATTATTCGCAAGTTCAATCAATTTACAGGTATGACAAGTTTATGAAATTAACTGTGGCGAACCTATATTACACGGCTCATTGAAGTGACGAACCCATTAATTATCATCCTGAAAAGATTGTTTGTGGTAGTTATATGCACACTTTTACAAGTCAGCTAAGATACCCGTTTGCTAATCATCAGTAGTCACATCAAACCTAATAATAATTGTTTATTTTGTGGTAAATCTCTTAAATGCCTGTTGCAACAAACATACAAAACCCACTAGGGGCAGGAAAATGAAAGAGTTCATTAAAATTAATATGAATGCATTACAAAAGGACGAATTCATCACATAATTACAAGTAAAAATCAGTCTATGCAGTTACTTCTTGTTGAGGCTCATCATGAGTTTTACCACCTCTATCGAATCTTCGACTTCAGTAGCCAGAGTTGACGGCTCGACAAGTATGAATTATTCCCTTAGCGAGGCCAAGTCCAATTGAGGATGGAGCTATGCTAACCTTGCGAACACCTCATTGTAAGCCACCCCCACCAGTATATACCGAGCCCATCATACTCAGCGGTCTCATGGAAATGCGCAACGTAGTTATTCACTGCCGCCTCTTCAGCCTTCTTTAGCTGATCGTCAAATCCGGAGACTTCAACAGTAAGCTCATTAAAGCGAGCTTTCAGTTCTCCACTTTTCTTATTGGGTTTCTTTCTTTAGCTCATCATTTTCTTTAGAGAGGGCTTCCACCCTCGACTCGACTTCAGCGTGTTTCAACACAGAGGCCTCAACAACTTTGTTCGTAGAAGAAGCCTCGGCATTGGCCATGACTGAGGTAAACTTCACGTTCTAGGCGTGATGGAGGTAGTCTTGAACGAGCCCTTGCATGCGTCTCGCCTCCATTTGGGTATTTATAAATACATTCTAGGAGCGAGCCTTCATGGTGAGCCCAGCCTCCATCAGGTCAACTACGTCACAAGTCTCAGCATAATTAGAGAACTTGTCGGTCCAGTATTTATGGCTTAGCCTTGTGGCTCCCTAGACCTCGCGGGGAGCATCTCCATCACGTTGGATGATATTTCATCCGACCTTCATCCAAGCAAGTTCTGAGCTTTTCCCTCTGAAGGCTCACCATTCAGGCTCTTCCTCATTTTCCTCTTAATGAGGCCCTCTTCCTCTTCAGAAGCCTCCTCCACATCAACAACCTTCAACGATGAGATAGGCTCAGTAAGAATAGGGCCCCTCAGTGATTTGCCATGAGTTGTCTGGCGTTTGGGTGTTGGAGGGGGCCCAACATTGTTCAAGATGACGAGTTTCGTCTTAGGGGGCCTCTCAGATGAGGGCTCACCCTTTTTGCTTTTTCCTTATTTTCACTATCTTTTTTCCCTACCTTCGTCGGAGGAGGCGGTTGGTTCACCTTGGACAAATAAGCCAGTTCGTCTCGCTGATTTTTGTAAGTAGTCGAACTGCTAGTTAGTGGATTCTTCTTTTTATGGGCCTCGCTCACGCTCCTTAGTTGGTGCAGATTCGGCTTCACATATTTCTTTTTATCGTGTTATCCTGCAAACTAAAAGTATAATCAAAAGAGGCTCCACCAATAATGATTAAAATGTAAGACCCAATGTCAAAACTTACCCTTCGTGGCCATTAGCAAATGTGTGACAAATAGGTTCCTCTTGCTAACTACATTCTTGAAGAACCTCTTCTCCTTAGGCAGCTCGTAAATGACTCAAATAATGGCCCAGACCGACGGTTTGAGCTCGAACCAGTTACCTATAGCAGTGCAAAATTCATTTTAAAATCAGAAGATAAGGGGAAAATGGCTAAATAGAAAATGAGGGAAATCTCGACTCACTATACTCGTGATACTAGGTCGGTTGGTGATCTCTGGGACCATATCTCCTTCCATTGTTTACCATTGACCCCTTACCTAAAACTATGATGATTTCCAATTTTTAATAGAGGTCGGGTCCTCCAAATAAAAGGAGAGTGTGGGCCCCAGGGATTCATACAGTACTATCCCTTACAATCATTCTCCGCCACTAGAGGGTTGGGATTGGAAAAGGGTTTGGAAAATGTATGGGGGCATATCATCGTCGTGAGTGACCTCCTTCCAGAGAAGGAAGGCCCCTGCCAGTTGGCTCCACGCGTTCTGGACTAATTAGGTAGGGGCTAATTTATATTGCCTAAGGATAAATCTGAAAAAAGGATGCAGAGGCAACCTTAACCCCCAGCTAATATAGCCTCGTTCACAGCAACACACCCCTCCTTGGGGAAACAAGCTCTCTCCTCTTAGGTTGGCACTAGCAATTCTATGTTATCTGGAATCCTATACCTTTTACAAAATGTCTCCAGTTCACTCTCTTTTATATCTGTAGGCCATAGAGAGGCTGCCCATCTAATATTATAACCGATATGGCCCTCTTACACCATCCATGCACTATGAAGGCCCCCTATCGTTTCCATGATCCGCTCGGTAGGGATCACTGGAGAAATACCCGCCTCAACACAGATCAGGGCCATATCTTCACCAGAAGAACCCTTCTGCACTTTTCTTCAATTTAGAGGCAATTAAAGTAGAAGAAAAGAAAGAAACGCCTCAATAAGGAAAGATACCTATGTAAACACTAAAAACTCGAGTCCCGGAAAAGTCTCAAAGTCGTAGAAAATGGCCATTCACTGGTGACAGAGAGAAAGTATTAAGCTCAGAAGAGAGAATCCCAACACTTAATATTTCGAGCTTTCAAAAAGTGAAAAAAGATGAAAAAATGGGTTCCCAGCCTTTTATATAGTCTTACCTAACAAACCCCCACCATTGGATATTTCCCTGATTTAATCTGAGCCCTCTACCTATACCATCATCATCTATGTTGAAACCAAAAAGCGCCTATTAAAATTTAAATCAAGGGCTCAAATGAGGTCGTACCATGCACGTATTTCAAATTTACATACGCCTGGGTAGGAGTGTAACATCGTCATCATTGCGCATTAAATGCGTACGTCGCTCAAGCCTTGGAAATGACCAGAATATCCAGTTATCGTTCGTTGGGAACCGGCACTTGCTAAGTCACCGATACGGGTCGACAAGAAATCTCTAATTTCTAGTAAGGTCTCGGTAACCCACTCAAACTGCCTCGTCTCATATTAAGAGGTCATGACACACGCTTAGGCCGCTTAAGCAGGATTAATGTCCCGTTCACTAAAGGCCTTGTCTCTATATGGCTCGTCCATACATAGAAAGGCCTCGCCTCTATATGACTTGTCCATATAACAAAAAGGCCTCTCTTTTAAATGGCTCGTCCACATACAGAAAGGCCTCGCCTCTATATGGCTCATCCACATACAGAATGGCCTTGCCTCTATACGGCTCGTCTACATACAAAAAGGGATCGCATCCACATCTCGACAGATATAAAGGAAATTCTCCTTCCAACAACAAGGTTACATATATCAAGAAAGCCCGACCATCAACTCTAGCAGGTAAAGGAAGACGCCGCTCCCGTTTCCTCTCGACCTTCAAAAAAGTCTATGCATTATATAAATAATCATTCCTGGACTTCGGGGACTGATGTTACTTATATAAATAATCGTAAAATAAATACTCTACGTAGCAAACAGACAAGCTCACATGTGGTGTAGCGGCGCGAACGACCCGATTGAATGCACACCGAGGCGAACTCTGCCTAAAAGCATGTTGACCAATCCCTTTCTAACAGAGGCCCCCACTACGAGATTATCCCTGGCGAGGCGAACAACCAACCAACACCAAATTCTATGAAGCGATTGACAAAACAACACACTGTCAACACCACCTCTGCATACCTACACGATCAAATCTCTAGCCTAGAAGTAAAGATATGTGGATCTCAACATTAAGTGACTTGATTGATTGATGTTAATAAGGGCCAATTGATCTAGTAGAACCACGTGCCTTATCATCTGATGGACCTCATTCATCTTGTATTGGATATAAAAAGCCACAGTTAGTATCATAGGAGAATGATGCAAGTATATACTCTAAAAGTGAACATTGACTCTCTCTTACTCCTTACGCCGATCCTCCTTTATCAACCAAATAACCACATAACTTGTTACACACTTTGAATCATTTTCCTCATTAATTCATCAGTACAATTAGTAGTTTGGTTTAAGTATATTGCGATTTGGCTTACAAAGACGTGGATTTCTAATTGTCTATTGGCTACCTCATTGGTCCATTTTCTGAGGTCAACAAGTGGGAACACGAGTGTATTGGCCCTCAAAGTGAGCATCTATGGTGTGAACTTGTGAGATCTCCATTTGTACATCTCTTAATAGAGAGTGTCCTACCTATCTCTAGGATATTCTCATGCAAAAGAGATTATTTATATGCAAGATGAACAAATTGATGCTCTTTAGGTGCTTGACACGTGGCCTTACCCCAACATTTCAATGGTTAAGTTTACATCACATCATAATTTTTAGTCCTAGTCATCAATAGGTCCTGTACACTATCCTACGTGGGTAGAAATATGTTTGCACTCAACTACCATCGTATGTAACATCATATGAGTTACTTATCACATTCCATAAGTCAGAATCTCCATTTACCCAGGGCTAACGGTCGATCCCTGCTGCTTCAGTCATGGAGGCCCTCTTAATCATTAGGAATTCACAACTTACCTTGGAAAAATAAAGTGATGACCTTATGCCAAGTTAAACAGCCTCAGAGGCTATAATGAGGAAGCTTTAAGATGTCCTCCATCGCCTTGGAAGATAGGCTATCACTTCATAGAGCACTTAGATGGTATCCTTGCTTAATTAGTTGCCACGTAGATTACCGTATATGAAGAGCGTAATAAGTTTCTTCCAATATTATATATACTTTTTTTCAAAGTATGGTAAATTGTGCAACCCTTGTCATTGTTAAAAAATGCAAATTTTGTTTTGGCTAGTTGGGAAGTCCCCAACTTATTTCGGAGTATGTCATGCTTGATATTAGCCCTTGGTTAATGGAGATTAAAATCAAGTTTTTAGTAGATTTTGATAAAAGTAAACGAAATATGTGGTTGAAAAGTAGTGGATCCCATGAAACATATGATAAATATTAATTATTGAATTTGATTTATATTAAAATCTAGATTTTAATCTTACCAAACTGGGGCTTGATAAAAAGTTAGCTATTGTTGCTTAAAAAATAAAATAAAATCTACAAACCAGTATTCCAACATTACATTTGTTTTCATTGGTCTAACTTCAAAGTTTTTAATTGTGAACTTTTAGACTACATTGAGAGCCTTGAAATACATGGTTTGAATCATTGCCCACTCCTTAACCCATTTGGCCTAGTTTTTGTTAAAAGTAAAATTTTACATTTATTATATAAGAATTTATTAGTCAACATATAAATGTTGGAGTTATTCTCCTCAGCATTGTTAATCATTCAAAATATAAACATAAAACTTAATATTGTAGGAGTCTAAAATGCTCCAATGATTTAAAGCTTCAAGGATATAATCGGATTCCAAAATTGGTATTTTCAAATGAGTCACCATTTTAGTAGATGCATGTTAGGAGTAAAAATAATCTATGTTGAATTACCGCAGTTAATATATTATTGAAAAATAAATAACATTTGAAAAATATTGACCGAGAAAACCCGTAACTTGGTAAAAACACCGGGCCCAAACCAGTAAAGATCCACTATAGACGAATTAACTTACATTACTATCAGACTTGACTAACTTTAGTACTTTCTAAACTTTTGATTGTAATCGCCAAAGCTAATACGATCCAGGAGTTGAGTTCGACGAGAATAAGCCCGGGATGGGACCTGTTGATTATCGAAGGAGGCCCGATGACACGTTCGAAGGCAAAGTGGGTGAAAGAGGCGATGAGATCACTTGCTCAAGCTATGGTGGATGAAGTTTCAAAGTTAACAAGTCAAGGAACAAGTTTCATGTTGGGTTCGAAAGAAGAAACCAAATGGATCAACTCGATTCAAGTAGCAAACGAGCAGCATGGATGAAAACAGGCATAACTTTTAGCTCACGTAGGCACATGGTACTTCTGGGCTTGTAGTCTTATAGAAACATGTCGAGAACAAGTTGGCGAAAAACTTTCCTTTTTCACCAATTTTCTTGTTAGACTAGAATTCTATTTTCTTTTCAATTTTACAATATTTTGTAACCTAATTATGTTTTTACTAGGTTTCTGGCCATTAGTATAAATAGGACTTCATTATTTAATTTATGGACCTTTCGACAAATTTACTATTGAGATATATTCGAGGGCTATTGTGCTTTTCAAACTTCGTTCTTCGTAGAATAACTTGAAATTATCAAGAGGATTCTTGTGGCATTCAACACTAAGTACGGATCAACGTATTGTGTAATCAAAAGATCTTTTAGACACCATTTTTGGTTAGTTGCTTGATTAATTTAATTATTAGTTCAAACTCAAAATTGGGATTATCTTTTAGGCTTTTTTGCAATCTTCAATCTCGTTGTGGCTTGCGTAATGTTCGTTGCTACGTGGTTCTCATCAAAAGCTCTCATGGATTGCGTGCTTCTGCACCAACTCCCGACCTTCTAAATTCATTTATCTCATGTGTGTCAATGAGAAC
This sequence comes from Fraxinus excelsior, assembly GCA_019097785.1. Classification (NCBI taxonomy): domain Eukaryota; kingdom Viridiplantae; phylum Streptophyta; class Magnoliopsida; order Lamiales; family Oleaceae; genus Fraxinus; species Fraxinus excelsior. The sequence continues at coordinate 8,394,839 of CM032632.1, forward strand.
TCCTCGTTCTCCAATAATCGGAACTCCGGTCACATTCCTTGATCTCCATAACTCTGACGATGTTATGGAAGTACGTGTTTTGGTTCCACGGGAATACAATATTGGTTGAGTTCACTTTATTCTTTGAAGTACTTGGGTGAAAGCACTAAGTGGTAAAAGGCAGAGTGTCGAATAATACACAGGAAAAGCCAATAATTGAATAATACACGAGTGATCATTTGTAAGACAGAAATTCAATAGAATAAGGATGTCAGACAAAGAGAATTCCAATTCAAATAGGCAGCCGAATCAAAACCACATGGCAGATGATGTAATAAGGCGGTTTGAGCGGGTATTTGGGGATGTGAGTGAAAACCTTGATAGGTTAGATACATCAGTGGCAAATCTTTACATGGGACAATCAAATGCAAGGAAACCGGGTAGGCGGGAGCCTAGGATAGATATGCATGATGATTATGGATGATGGTGCATCGATGGTGGGTGATATGGGTAGAATGAGAAGTAGAGGAGGTATGTTTGAAATAAGGGGTAGAAGTGGATGAGAATATGTGCAATATTAAGATGTCAATTCCACCGTTTAAGAGAAGAGTGATCCGGAGGCTTATCTAGAGTGGGAGAAGAAGGTGGAGTTAATATTTGATTATCATAATTATTCAGAGGAGAAGAAGGTAAAAATTTCAGTTCTTAAGTTTGTTGACTACGCCCTAAGTTGGTCGGATCAAGTGGTTACATCAAGGAGGATGAATCGGGAGCGAACAGTTAATACTTGGGATAAGTTGAAAACTATATTGTGCCTTGGTACTATTATAGGGAGTTGTACCAAAAATTGTAAGGTTTATATCAGGGCCCGAAGAGTGTGAAAGACTACCATAAGGAGATGTAAGTTTTGATGATTAGGGCGAATGTGGAAGATGATCGGGAAGCCACCATGACTCGTTTCTTAAATGGGTTGAACAGAGATATTGCTAATGTTGTGGAGTTGCAGCATTATGTGGAAATTGAAGACATGTTGCATGTGGCCATGAAGGTGGATAAATAGTTTAAGAGGAAGGGGACAGCTGGGCAACCATTGGGTGCTTCGGGGTCAAATTCATCTTGGAAACCGAAGTGGGATAACAAAGGTGATGGAACTATTGCAAAAGGAAGGACTGAACTACCAAAGGGAAAAGATGATAGAGCTAGCAGAACAACTACAACCAGCTAGAAATCGAGATATCAAGTGCTTTAGGTGATTGGGAACTGGACACATCGTTTCTCAATGTACAAATAAAAGAATGATGATAGTAAGCAATGGAAAGGTGGTGAGTGATAGTAAGGATGATTATGAAGGCATGCTGGCATTGGAGGAGGTTAGTGAAGGAAATGACACTGAATTTGCTATTGGTGAGTTACTGGTCATGAGGCGAGCTCTCAACACTCAAATCGAGACAGATGACTTGGAGTAGCAAAGGAAAAATATATTCCATACACGATGTTATGTTAACAACACAATATGTAGCATGATCATTGATGTGGGAAGTTGTACTAATGTGGCTAGCACAAATCTTGTTGAAAAATTGGGATTAACCTTATTGAGACACCCTAGGCCATATATGTTACAATGGTTGAATTGGTTGAATGATAGTGGAAAAGTTAAGGTAAATAAGAGGGTGTTGATTAGTTTATCCATTAGTAGATATAAGGATAAAATTTTGTGTGATGTGGTATCTATGCATGCAAGACATATTTTGTTGGGTAGACCATGGTGATATGATAAGAAAGTCATTCATGATGGGTACAAGAATTACTATAGTTTTGTTAAAGATGGGAGGTCCATTACCCTTGAGCCATTGACACCGACACAAGTATATGAAGACCAAATCAAATTGAAAAATGAAGAAGAAATGAGAATGAAAGAACTAGAAAGAAAGAAATAGTGAGATGGTGAGTACGAGAGAAAATGTTGAGGTGGCTAGTGGAGAGCAAAAGAGAGGGAAGTCACATGAAGGAAAAGAAAGAGAGTCTTTTGAGAGGAGAGAAAAGCCGAAAGTAAATTTCTTTGTAAAGGGGAGTGAGTTGAAAAAGGCAATAAATAAGAGACAACAAATAATATTGTTGGTTTATAAGGAATTATTCCTCAATTTTGAGGAACCTAACACACCCCTCCTTAGTTTGGCTATCTCTTTATTGCAAGAATTTGAAAATGTGTTTCCGGAGGACATGCCTAGTGGATTACTAGTCATGCGAGGCATTGAACATCAAATTGACATTGTTCCTGGAGCTGTCATTCCAAACCGACCAGCTTATAGAAGTATCCCTGAGGAGACAAAGGAGTTTCAGAGGCAAGTGAAGGAATTGATGAGCAAGGGGTATGTGAGGGAAAGCATGAGTCCATATGTCGTTCCAGTGCTACTTGTGTCGAAGAAGGATGGAACTTAGAGGATGTGCGTGGGTTGCAGAGCCATCAACAACATGATATGTTCGATGAATTGCATGGTGCTTGCATGTTTAGTAAAATAGACCTTAAAAGTGGATACCACCAAATTCGAATTAGGGAAGGTGATGAGTGGAAAACTACTTTTAAAACTAAATATGAGTTATATGAATGGTTAGTTATGCCATTTGGAATCACTAATGCACCGAGCACTTTTATGCGCTTAATGAATATGAATCATGCCTTACGTGCTTTTATATGTAAATTTGTTGTTCTGTACTTTGATGATATTTAGTATATTGCAAAAACCTTAATGAGCATGTAGAACATCTTAAAAGTGTATTTGTGGTTTTAAGGAAATAAAAATATTATGCTAATTTTAAAAAGTGTACATTTTGCATGAAAAATGTTGTTTTCTTAGGATTTGTGGTGGGTGTTAATGGGGTAGAAGTTGATGAAGAGAAAATAAAAGATATTAATGAATGGCCAACACCTAAAAGCATAACTGAAGTTAGGAGTTTTCACAGATTGACTAGTTTTTATAGGCGTTTTGTAAAAAGACTTTAGCACAATTACTATACCACTCGCAAAGATTGTTAAAAAAAAGTGTGGGATTTCATTGAGGAGATGAACAAGAGCATGCATTTAATACAATTAAGGATATGCTGTGTAAGACACCGATTTTAGCAGTTCCTAATTTTTATAAAACTTTTGAGATTGAATGGGATGCTATTTTGATGCAAGATAAATGACCAATTGCGTACTTCAGTGAAAAGTTAAGTGGAGCAGCACTTAATTATCCCACGTATGACAATGAGTTATATTCACTTGTTCGTGCCTTGGAGACATGTCGCACTATCTGTGGCCTAAGGAGTTTGTGATATACATGGATCATGAATCATTGAAGCATTTAAGAGGTCAAGGCAAGCTAAAAAAAGGCATGCGAGGTAGATGGAGTTTGTAGAGACATTTCTTTATGTCATCCGGTACAAGCAAGGTAAAGAAAATGTGGTGGTGGATGCATTGTCTCGAAGGTATATGTTACTAACTTTACTTGATTTTGAGCATATTAAAGACGCATATGTTAGTGATTTGGATTTTTCTGAAATTTATGCATCATGTAATAAGGGGATTGTAGATAAGTTTTTTTAAGTAGGTGGATATTTATTTCGAGAAAATAGATCGCGTGTTCTTAATTGTTCAATGCGAGAGGTTTCAGTGCGGAAAGCACATAATGGTGGATTGATGGGACACTTTGGGGTTAAAAACACTTTAGAAATGTTGGGAGAGCATTTGTATTGGCCTAAGATGAAAAGTGATGTTGAAAGAGTTTGTAATCGATGCATAACTTGTAAGCAGACCAAATCTAAGGTTTTACCTCAAGGCTTATACACACAGTTACCTACGCCTAGTAAACCATAGGTATATCTCAATGGATTTTGTTTTGGGTTTACCTAGGACTAAGAAGGGACGATATTCAATATTTGTGGTGGTAGATAGATTCAGTAAGATGACACATTTCATAGCATGTCATAAGACCGATGATGTCACTAACATTACTGATTTATTCTTTAAGGAAATAGTGCGTTTACATGGGGTACTTAAGAACATAATATCTGATCGGGATGTGAAATTCTTGAGTCATTTTTGGAGAGTATTGTCGGGGTAAGTTAGACACTAAGCTTATGTTTTCAACAACTTGTCATCCACAAACCGATGGTCAGACTGAAGTAGTGAATAGAACCATGACGCAATTATTATGCACTATAGTCAATAAGAACTTGAAGAGTTGGGAAGAGTGTTTATCGTTCATAGAGTTTACATACAATAGGGCCACGCTTTCTACTACTTCATTTTCGCCATTTGAAATTATTTATGGTTTTAATCCGCTAACACCTTTGGATTTAATACCCTTACCTGTGAATGAACGGGGTTAGCTTAGATGATAAAAGAAAGGCCGAGTTGGTGAAATCACTTCATGAAAAGGTAAAGATACAAATTGAAAGTAAAAATAAATATTTCGCGTCACAAGCAAACAAAGGTCGGAGGAGTGTGACATTCGAATCGAGAGATTGGGTTTGGGTACATCTCAGAAAGGAACGCTTTCCAGAACAAAGGAAATCAAAGTTACAACTATAAGGAGATGGTCCATTTCAAATCTTGGAGAAAGTCAATGACAATGCTTACAAGTTGGATTTTCTGGGTGAGTATAATATTTCAGCAACTTTTAATGTGTCTAATCTCTCTCCTTTCAATGTAGGTGCATATTTGAGGATGAATCCTTTTGAAGAGGGAGGGGATGGTATGATCAAGGAGTTGAGCCCGACGAGGACAAGCTCAGGATGGGACTCGTTGATTATCGAATGAGGCTCGATAACACATTCGAGGGTAAAATAGGTGAAAAAGGCGATGAGATTGCTTGCTCAAGCTATGGTGGACGAAATTTTAAAGTTAACAAGTCAAGGAACAAGTTTCATGTTGGGTTCGGAAGAAGAAACCAAATGGATCAACTCGATTCAAGCAGCAAACGAGCAGCATGGATGAAAACGAGCATAACTTTCAGCTCGGTTGTCGGATTTTCGCCCATGAGTACATTCCCGAAATGGCACAAAATTTTGTACAAGATTATGTGAATGCATGGTACTTTTGGGCTTGCAGCTGCTCAGAAACATGCCGAGAGGCTATTGTGTTTTTCAAACTTCGTTAGTCTTAAATCAATTTGAACTTGTCAAGAGAATTTTCGTGGCGTTCAATACCAAGTGTGGATCAATGTATTGTGTAATCAAGAGGTCTTTCAAACACCATTTTTGATTAGTTGCTTGATTAATTTAATTCTTGGCTCAAGCTCAAAATCGGGATTATCTTTTGGGCTTTCTTAGGATCTTCAATCTCGTTGTGGGTTACGTAGTGTTTGTTGCTATGTGGTTTTCATTAAAAGTATAAGCATGCATCAAAAGTACCTAATCAATTAGGTATACAGACGCTCCTACATTTAAGAGCCCCGTGATCAATTTCAAAATTTTCCAAATCACTCTTTTTCACCCAAACATGACTAGTGGAAGACTTATTTCGAGTGAACTTTGTCATTAAGTTGGTCAAATGACTTACGTGATTAGTAAGGAAATCAATTCAACTATCAAAATCTTGATTTCTAACTTTAGTGAAATTTTGATTTATATTTCTATTCTGTAATTTATTACACCACAATTGTGACAAGCGAGAATAAACCTAGGCTCAAAACTACGTGATGGTTGATATTTATTTATAGGTCGATTGATCCTACATTTCTAGTAGGTCTTGGTCCTAAGACATTATTACCCTTGGGTTCAGGATTAACAACATTCCTAAGTTTGTTGGTAGTTGGGACAAACGTGGTCTCTAGTGCACTTGTTATCAGTTTGAACATATCCTAGACTCTGCCTATTTCCAACTGGCTTGTTCATCCGTAATAGATTTTCAAGTTTCTGAGAACCACTTAAGAAGGTATGAAGTTAAGTTTTAAATTTTTCTAGGTTACTTGTTAAGGTTTTAACCTTAGCTTTTAGGTTCAAATTGACAAGTCTCAACTCACTTAGATTTTTGGTAGAATCCTCAAGGTCAGCTATGTGTTTTTTTCTCTCCATCTCAAGTTCATTAACCTTCTTCAATACGACTTTATTGACCTTCTTTATCTTAAAACTCTTATCCAATAAATTTTGATAAGCCTCACGAATCTCATCCCCATCTTCAAAATCTTCCTCAATTTGCTCACCACTATCTACTTCCTAAACATTCTCACTGTCCTTATCAGATTCACTTTTAATCCTAGCAGTGAAGATCATAAACTTCCCACTGTCCTTATGTGTAGACTTCTTACTTCGATTATCCGAGCTAAACTCGTCATCAATGAGAGTAGCATTCATAGCTTTACCTTGATTTCTCTTACCATTGGGGCGCTCAATTCTATAGTGGTCAAAACCTTGACACTTATGTCATCTCACAAATTTAGATCTCTTTATAGACTTACTAGAATCACCTTTATGTCTCTCTTTAGTCTTCTTCTTATTTCTAAACGTTTTTTTTTTTTGGAAATTCTTAACAAAGTAGGCTATTTCCTCATCATTAGGTGATTCCAAATAAGATGAATCATACGTTTCTTCCCTAATTGTGTTCAAGGCTATAAACTTGTTTTTCTTAGGTTGAGATATGGTGAGTTCATAAGTTTAAAGAGATCCAACCAATTCTTCAATTTTAAAGCATCTAGATCCTTACTCTCCTCGATAGCCATAACTTTAGGTCTAAATCTTTAAGGTAATGATCTCAGGATTTTTCTGATAATCTTAGACTCAAGAATTCTCTCACCTATGTTAAAACTAGAGTTCACTATGTCATTCATCTTCTCATAGAATTCATCAAACGATTCATCGTCCTTCATTCTAATTTCTTCAAACCTAATTGTTAACATTTGTAGCTTAGAGTTCTTAACAATTTTGGCTCCCTCGTGTATGGTTTTTAAAATATCCCAAACTTCTTTCGTGGTTTCACACATCGACACTCTCTTAAACTCTTCAACAGATACAACCATAAATAGGGCATGAAGCCATTTACTATTCTAGTTGCACTAAGCTACTTCATTCTTGGTCCAAAGAGAAATGTTCGTGGGGATAACAACACCTGAAAGAGTAGAGGAAGGGGCGGTCCAACCATTTTGTACACTAACTTCACTAATCTAGAGACTTAAGGAATGCTCTCATTCTAACATTTCAATATGTATAATTGCTTCCGTAAAAAATGGGGGCATGAAAAGAGACTGACTCATCTAAATTAAATAAGGGTCATGAATCGGAATAAGGCTCTACCACTTGAAATAATGGAGTTCGACCCAACTAACACATAGAAGGGGTGAATAGGTGTTTGTGTGGAATTTAAATTTACCAATTAATAAATGCAACAAGTCACATTTATTAATTAATCTATATGAATTCACATGCACAACTAACATATGTTGAATTATTATAGTTAATATATTACTGAAAAATAAGTAATACTTGAAAATTGTTGACAAAGAAAACCCGTAACAGGGTAAAAACTCCGGGCCCAAGCCAGTAAAAATTCACTATAAACGAATCAACTTATAGTACAGTTAGACTCAACTAACTCTAATACTTTTTGACCTCCTGACTGTAATCACCAAAACCCTCTTAGATTGCGTGCTTCTGCACCAACTTCCGACCTTTTGAATTCGTCTATCTCATATAGATCAATGAGAACTCCCCGTTCTCCAACAATCGGAACTTCGGTCACCTTCATTGATCTTCAGATCTATGATAGATGTTATGGAAGTATGTGTTTGGTTTATGTGAAGTTGATGAAGAAATCAAAATGAAGGTTGAACTAATAGTATGATATGTTGGAAGTAATCTTTTGTTTCTCTTAATGTTCAACCTACTTTTTCAAATGGATGTGTGTATATAGTGTAGAGGGTTTTGGTAATATGGGCCAAATTAAAATCTTGAAAATGTGAATTAGGTTTTCTCGGGATACACTGTCGTTTGAGCGACAAGTCAGTGACAGGCGAGCGACAAGTGTGTTGCTAGAGCGAGGTCCATGTGGCAGGCGGGCAGCACAACTTATGTTTTTACGGCTTGAGTGTCCGTTGACGATATATTAGTTAAATTGCAGCCACTCTTTTCTCCTCGTTCCATACTCGAACCCTAGAATTTCTATCTTACCTAGATAACTTACCACTTGGCACTTTCACTATTAAAAACATTTTTTCAACAATAATTTTTTCAAAAGATTGCCAACATGTTTAAAACCTAACACAACTTATAGGGATTGAACTATTCATCTTAAACAACATTGACGTTTTACGATTGAATTTATGAGCAGCTTTAACAAGTTAATATATTGAAGGCATTGAAAAAGGAAGAAGTATAATAAGACAAGTATTATATATCCAATTTGGAGAATAGACAAGTCGTATGAGATAATCCATTGATCATCTAAATTTGTGCATGTTTGACGCTCATTAATTTATTTCATGATTTTTTGTATGATCATTTTTAATCAAACATTCACACAATAAAAATATTCCACATGTATACTACAACGTTTTTATACTTCTTAACCACACATTTTCTTAAAAATCATTATTAAGAACTTTTTTCTACAAAAATAGTTGTCAAACGTGCTCTTTATCAAAAAGGGCAATTAGCACAAAACTTTCACATCATTTGTACTCATGGTGCAAATCGTCCATATTATTTCAAATTGATATTTGCACCCTTATTTCAACCCTTTTTTTTTTTTTTTTGTAGAGTTGATTTTTCCCCCATCAGTTTTTTTGGTCAAAATAGATAATTGATGTAAAATGTTTCTATCGTTTGCCTTCATTACGTAATTCATCCCTATCTTTTTAGCCCTTGTTTGAGCCCCATGTTGAAAGAATAAATGTTTTTTGAATAGTAATTTTCGGAGAATGTGTAGTTAAAGTGAAGAAAATATTTTCGATTTACATGTAATATTATTTTGTCGAAAAATGTGAGATTGAAAATGAATTTTGAAAAAATGAATTTTTGATAAAATGAGGATCAAACTAGGGCACAATTTTGATACGTAGGCATCAAATCGACGTTTTTTTTTTTGCACAAAAAGTCCATACAATCTATTTTTTTTTTCATTAAAACATTATAAAATGACTAATTTATCATCTCTTTAAATAAACAAAACGAAAGTAAAGATATATAAAGTTGTGCAAGGCAAAAGTACTGCATTGAGATTTGTGCAAGGCAAAAATTTGTCTATTCTGCTCTTAAATGTGTGCATGTATCTTGTTAAATTCATAAAGGGAATGCATTTAATGTTCATCTCTTCAAAGTAAAAGCCATACCGACATCCTCTTACAAGTTTTAATCAAATATGTAAAACGTGTTGTAGTGTCCGTGTACTGTGTACACATAAATACACTTATATAAGTGTCTCTCTTACTTCGTCTACTAAATAGATTGGAAATGTTTCAAAAAAAAAAAATGTTAGCTTACCACGTGTTAAAAGTTTAAGCCCCTTTTTTTTCTCTAAAGATAAGAATGGATGAAAGTTTTGTTGGTCTTAAGAATTATACTCTTCCTTAATTTGAACAAGATGTTATAATACATCTACATCGCTAGTCATGATCTAAAAGACGAGTACGTTCGATTTAAGAGCCTGTTTGGTACGGCTTAAAATCCAATTAAAATTGAAAATATGGCCGTTATTGGGTCCCACACGTCTAATAAAAGTCAACAATAACGACTATATTTTCAATTTTAATCTGATTTTAATCTCTACCACACACAAGTATTTTTTCTTCCCGAAAATAAAAAATAATTCCATGAAACAATACTTCTCTATATTAAGTCCATGTTTGATTTAGATTTTAAAAAAAAAAATTGATTTTTTTGTATATTTTGATAAAATTTGATGAAATGTGTGATTCAAAAGTTGTGTCTCATGAAATGTGTGGTTAATTGTTTGACTTTGACTTAAATTTTATTATACTTTTTCTTGTGAACCAAACATGGGTTAAATAATTTCATTTTCCACTACAATTTTGTGTAACCTCAATTACCATGCCCCTATTCAATTTAGATTAAAATTAGATTTTTAATAAATTTTGAGAAGTTGATGGAATGTGTGAGTGAATGGCTATGAATTCCATAAAATGTGTTGTAATTAATTATTGCATAGATTCTAATATAACTTATAAGTTGAATTGGACAAGGATTACATTACACCAAAAAACACCATTTGCAACACATAAAAGGCAACATTTGATAGTTAAATGTTGCTAAAGGGATCTATCGCAATATTCTAATACGTGAATGTTGTCATTGCTTAACAAAATTGAGATTTTGCAACATTTTTAAGTGAATGTTGCTAATATTACCTTTTCGCAACATTTTTTTAAGTGTTACGATTTTTTTAAATTTTTCGTAGCGTTTTTTAAACGTTGCAGAAGAAAACTTTTCGCAACGTTTTTTTAAACGTTGCGAAAAGCGTCTCACAATTTTTTTTATATATATATTTTTTATCTTTTTCAGGTTCCTTTAAATTAGTTTAGCCCTAACTTTCCTCCTCCTCCCGTCAACGCCTCTCCTCTCTTCTCCGCCCTGCTCTCTACGTAAAAACCGCGTGACACCCAGAAGATAAAAAAATATTCATCATATGCCTTCAAATATGACTTTTCATTCCTCTTCTCACAATGCTCCGACGTCGTTTCCAAGTCCGAAGAACTCTCAGGTTAAGTATCCGAATTGCTAAATCTAATTTCGGAGAACCCGATCGAAGATGACCTCAGTGGATTTATTAGAGAGACCATGGAGAAGAAGAAGCAGGTGAGGGACAAGAAGGAATTGTTGGAATTACTGGGGTAGTATAGTATTGGAATTGCATGACAATTTGAGGATTGTTAAGGAGGATATAAGAATTGGGAGAGTTGTAGAAGTTGCCGAGGGAATGAAGGAATTGAAGACGGCAATGAGAACTCGAAATGGTGAATTGGCGGACGATAATTTTGTGTTCTCCCACCGAATCTAGAAAAGGTTTCATCAATTTCCCATTTCCGCTAGATCTTCTTCTTCTTCTTCTTCTTCTTCTTCTTCTTCTTAATACACATTATAGTATGAATATGTATAATTATTATTTAGATTTTGTTAAAATAAACGATTGGTATCTTTGGCCGAATATACTGCGTTGATTTTTGGTAATTATGTCTAATTTTCATTTCGGAAGGTGTTGATCTAGTCTTACTAGAAGAGTCTTAGTGCGATTTCGTTTTTCCGTTTTTTTGGATTTGATTTCTGATTTTGTGAATCTAGTGAGGTAGCCTTTTTTTTTAGCTTAATTCACTCTTAATTCGTTTCTAGTTACTAAAAATTGCACATCTGCACTCGAATTCATTTGATTTACCAACACGTAATTTGCATATCACTTCGATTAGAACTCAGATTATTGGTATTCATATTATTAGGGATGATCTGTGCGAAGTGCCTCTTATTAATTTGTATTATTAACTAGCACTACAATTTTTATTGGACTTAATTGTACTGTGGTTGACTTGTGCATTCAATAGGAAGCTGCTTTTAGCGCTTGATTGTGTTGGGGAGTCAGATCTGAAGTCAAGTCTCAGGATCACATCAAAGATGGCAGCAACACTGGCTTGGAGATTTTCTTCCACAAATAGCAACACTAATGACTTGGTAAATTCTTTAGTTAAGCATAAAAAATGTATATCAGAAGAAAATCTTGGAGATCTACTTAAATCGAGAATTTGGAGAGTCATAATTGTGCTTTTGTAGTCTTATTTTCGTCTAGTTGTCCTTATATAAAGTTGCTCCACTTATGTGGAGTTACGTCACCTTGCTAGGCATTCTCACTATGCTCCGAGAATCTATCCATTCACTTTTCCATTATTGCTAGAATCTTGGATTATGGATGTGGGATTTGTCTTTAGCTTTACAACTGTGTTCGGGTTTAGGAATGGAAAAATGCACTTCTCCTCCAACTTAGCCTCTGTTCGGGTTTCATTTTTTTTAAATTAAAAATGTACTTTTCAAGAAATGAGTGGTGAATGAGTAATACTTGTGGTCCTACAAAATGTGTAGTTAACATTAAAGTATGACTCTGAAAATTAACTTTTTAGAAATAAAAATGAAACCAAAACAGAGGTTTAAGCAATATTATGCTCTTTTTCTTTGTTGATGTGTCAATTGATGGATAGGAAGTGATTGAAGTTTGGAATTTCTGTCTTTAGCAAAGAATCAAGCCCAGGTTTTGAAGAATTCTCTTCATCTCACATGTCACATTTAAGCATATACATTATATAGCAGGGCAGTGTGTATATTCTGCATTTTTAAGGTATTGTTAGGCAACTTGTTGTCAAACGACCTCCCTGGGCAATGATGAAAGTCACATTCTTCGATTCAGTCGGCATCGGCCAATTGACTGATTATATAATCGACGCCACAATTTGGTAAACTAAACACATAACCCTGTTGGGCCATTTGAAGCAGCCTAATTAGTTAGTGCTGCTCATGGCCCAATCGAGACTTGGATGACTTCTAGTTGTTGATAGCCCACTCTAGTGTCTACTATTGGGCCCGGTTATTCTTGTTGGACCAAAACCCTAAAGTCTTATACCTAACCTATATATATGTTAGCTAAGCATTACAACCGTGTGTGAAAGAAAGAAACTAGCCGTGAGTGAGAGAAGTGGCGTGACCTTTGTCTTTGGCTTTGTGCTTCCCTGCCATTCTTGTAGCTTGTGTGCTACTGTGTTTCCTCTCCCTCTTGTGTTTCAGTTTGGTGATACTGATTGTTGGCTATACTATTCTTTCATCCCAAATTCCTTTGTGGGTTTTGACATTTGAAGCAACCGGTTTCTTGGCAAGGGGTTTTGGTTTTGGGTTTTCATCTTGTGGTGTCGATTGATAGTGACTGAGCCCGGTACTTGGTGCAATATTGGTTGCATTATATTCACATTTGGTATCAGAGCCTCTTAGTTGGATCAAAAAGCTAGAGAAACCAAAAGAAAAAAGAGAGAACTCGAGGGTCCTCTCAAAACCGGACCTGCAAGTCCAAATTCCGGCCAAACCAGCCACTGCCCGGAAAAACTGAGCCCATAATCGAGCTCTGCAGGTGGCAGAGCTGCTGGTCGACGGCGGGGAGATCGACAAAATCGCGAGGAGCGATTTCTTCAAGAAAACCAGCGGCTATTTTGATCAATTCCGGCCAGAATACTTACCTGACGGGAAAATCGAGGCTGGATCTGTGACCAGCAGGGGAAGGCGCCTCCGGTGGTGGTTCGGGTCCTCTCCGGCGGCGGCGCTACGGCGGTTTTCCGGCCATAATTTTTTGTGCAGTCTATTTATTTCTTATTCCTGAACGTACTGATAGCGTTGTTTCAGTGTTTTAGGTTTTACAGGAAATATTGGACGATTCTGCCCTTCGGTGATCGATACGGGATCGGGACTGCAACTGTACAACACTTTACTAAATTACTTTAGGCCATAAATTGCGGCCTAAAGCAGTAAATTCGCAACTCTCGATAATTACGGACTCAGACAAGTCCGCTCTGGTAAATTGGCTGATCCTTTCGTTAATTTTCAACACTAGCGCGTCATCGTGTAGGGTGACATTAGGATTGGGGTTACCGTGAAGGGGTAACCATTGCTTGTGCTAGAAATTAGGAAGTAATTGCTCTTTTCGTTCGTTACGTGATTGAAATTTGTTCTTTTGATTAATTACAGCATATTATCGGTTTTCTGATATACCGTAAGTGAAACTGTTTTGTTATTATCTCTCTGATTGTTTTTGTTAAGTCTCTAGAATACCTAGACCTTACCCGTTTGAAAATTTCCTTGATCTAAGATCGTGAATCTTACGAAACCCTGGGAATCTAAACGATGTATATTTGTGAACCTAGGTCTGCTTTGTGTGGCTTAATTGTGACTTTGTGTTTCTTGTTTGAAAATGACAACGCGCAATTTTGATTTGGGAACTTTTACTGGAAAAGGTGATTTTTCTATTTGGCAACAGAAAATGAGGGGTATTTTGGTACAACAAAAAGTTTCAAAAGCCATTGATGGCAGTTTTCCCGCTGATTTTTCAAAAGAACAAAAAGAAGAGGCTGATGAGCTCGCTTATACCTCTATTATTTTACACTTGGCTGACGCTGTTTTAAGAAAAGTGGGTAAACTGAAAACCACTGAAGAACTTTGAAAAAAGTTGGAAGATCTGTATTTGCTAAAATCTACTCCCAATAAGCTTTACTTACTTGAGCGTTTTTTCAGTTTCAAAATGAATTCTTCAAAAGAATTGGATGACAATTTGGATGTGTTTAACAAACTTGTTCAAGATATTGTTAACTGTGGTGAGTCAGTGTCTGAAACATATAAGGCTATCATTTTGCTAAATGTTATACCTGATACTTATCGTGAAGTCAAAAATGCTATTAAATATGGTAGAGACACGTTGACACCCGAAATTGTCGTTGACACCCTTAGAAGTAAGGAGATGAAGATGAGAGCTGAAAAACATGATAAGAAAAGCGGTGAGATTCACATGATGAGGGGTAGAACTCAGTTTAGGCAAAACAGTCATGATGGTTACCAAAGTAGTGGCGAGTCGAGTAGTAATGGACATAGGAAAAAGGGCAAGGGTAAACCTAGGTCCAAATCTAGGACTAAGGAAAGAAAATGCTATGGCTGTGGGAACACGGGGCATTATATAAAGGATTGCTATAAAGAGAAAAACAAGAAAAAGGGGGGAGATCGAGATGAGGTGAATGTGTTATCTTCTGTTTCTGATGATTGTGATGGTGAAGTCTATTTGATTACAAGTCCTGATGTTTCTCCTGCTGAATTGAACTTAACTGCCAATTCTCGTTTTCATGAGTGGATTCTTGATTCTGGTGCATCCTTTCATGTGACATCGCATAAAGATTGGTTTGAAAATTTGCATGAATCGAATGATGGGCATGTTGTGTTGTGTGACAATTCTGCTTACAGTGTCGTTGGCATGGTGATATTACTTTAAAGTTTGATACTGGCTTTGTGCATACTTTAAAAGATGTTAGATATATCCCTGAATTGTCTAGAAACTTAATTTCAGTAGGGCGACTTGAGAAATCTGATTTCACTGGTAAAATTGGAAATGGAATTTTGAAATTGATTAAGGGTGCACTTGTCTCTATTAAGGGTGTTAGAAAAAGTGATATTTACATAACTACTGGGGAAGTGATGAGAGGCTTAAACTCCTCTATCTCTTCCGCTAAGTCTGATCACACACAAAAATGGCACAATAGATTAGCACATGTGGGTATTAAGGGGATTAAGCTTCTTAATGATAAGGGTGCTTTTGGAAATGACTGTGTGTCTGATTTACCTTTTTGTGACCATTGTGTGCTTGGTAAACATCACAAAACTACTTTCTCCTCGAGTGTTCATAAAACTAAAGGCATGCTTGAATATGTGCATTCGGACCTGTGGGGTCCATCCAGTACACCTACTCCAGGTGGGAATATGTATTTCTTGTCTGTTATTGATGACTACACTAGAAAAGTGTGGGTTTATCTTTTGAAGGATAAATCCGACACTTTCGATAGATTTAATAATTGGAAAAGACAAGTTGAAAATCAAACTGGTAAAAAGATCAAGTTTTTGAGAACTGATAATGGCCTAGAGTTTTGTAACACTGATTTTGATAATATGTGCAAGAAAGTGGAATAACAAGGCATAAAACGGTTCCTTACACTCCCCAACAGAATGGGGTAGCGGAAAGGATGAATAGAACTATACTTGATAAAGTGCGTTGCATGATGTTAAGTTCTGGAGTCCCAAAGTCCTTTTGGGGCGATGCTGTTATGACTGCTTGTTATTTGATTAATTTGACTCCATCTGCTGCATTGAATGGTGACACTCCACATGAAAAATGGTTTGGTAAACTAAGTGATTACTCCATGCTTAGAACTTTTGGCTGCACTGCATTTTCTCATCAGAGTGAGGGAAAGCTTGAACCAAGAGCTAGAAAATGTGTTTTTCTAGGTTACCCAGAAGGTGTAAAGGGGTATAGGTTGTGGGATAGGAACCATAAGGGAGTTAAAATCATTGTGAGTAGAGATGTCACATTCAATGAGAGTGAAATGCCATGTTTGAAAGCTGAATCTGAACCTGTGAGTGAGGAGATTCAAGGTGAAGAGAGTGGTCAGCTGGAGGTGGAGTTAGAAAAACCTAGCACATCTGTCACTGTTACACAGAGTGAGGTGGAGACTCAGGAACAACAACCTGATGTTGAGAACAGAGAGGAAGTAGTAGTAGAAGAACACCCTGAAGAAGAGAACCCTCTAGCAGACTATAACTTAGCTAGGGATAGAGAGAGGAGACAGACTAGAGCACCTGTGAGATTCGGTTATGAATCCGAGTTAGCTTTTGCTCATGCGAGTTATGAGGAGCTGGCTGATAGGGAACCAAAGACCTTTGAGGAGGCGATGAAGAGTGACCAATCTGAAGAGTGGTTCAAGGCAATGAAAGATGAGATGAGTTCTCTAGAGAAGAATCAAACTTGGGAGTTAGTACCAAAACCTAAGAATAAATCTACTGTTGACTGTAAGTGGGTTTTTAAGGTTAAGGAGGGTATTAGCGCATCTGAACCCTTAAGGTTTAAGGCTAGATTAGTGGCCAAGGGATACACTCAGAAGGAGGGAGTTGATTACAATGAGATTTTTTCACCAGTTGTTAAGTACACTACTATTAGGGTCATGCTTGCATTGGTTGCACATTTTGACTGGGAACTTGAACAACTTGATGTAAAAACTGCTTTTTTACATGGTGAACTTGATGAGCAAATCTTTATGAATCAACCAAGAGGTTTTAAAGATAAATTAAAACCTGACTATGTGTGTTTTCTGAAAAAATCCTTATATGGCTTAAAACAATCGCCTAGACAGTGGTATAAACGTTTTGACTCTTTTGTACTATCTATAGGGTTTCATCGTAGTAAGTTTGATCATTGCCTTTATTTCCAACATAATGATGCAAGTAATGACTATGTGTTCTTATTGCTTTATGTGGATGATATGCTCTTAGTTGGTTCATCATCTAAATGGATAAGTGATATAAAAACAAGTTTGAATGGTGAATTTGACATGAAAGACCTAGGAAAAGCTAAAAGAATTCTAGGTATGGAAATTGAAAGATATAGGTCAAATTCTATCTTGTTTTTGCATCAATCATCATATATTTCTAAAGTACTAAAGAAATTTGGCATGCATGAGTGCAAATCTGTTACTTTACCTTTAGCTAGTCATTTCATTCTATCTAAAGATCAAGCTCCTTGTAATGAAAAGGATGTAGAATACATGAGTAGAATTCTATATTCGAATGTGATTGGTTCTGTTATGTATTTGATGGTTTGCACTAGACCTGATTTAGCTTTCGCTGTGAGCACTCTTAGTAGGTATATGTCTAATCCCGGTCCCAAGCACTGGGAAGCCTTAAAATGGTTGTTAAGGTATTTAAAGGATACTTGTAATGTAGGTCTAAAGTTTGGTGTTAATAACGACGGTGTTAAACTAAATGGATATGTTGATGCTGATTATGCTGGGGATAGGGATAATAGGAAATCCACTTCTGCTTATGTGTTTACGTTGTCTAACTCTTGTGTTAGTTGGAAATCACAGTTACAACACATAGTTGCACTATCCACTACAGAATCTGAGTACATTGCTACCACTGAAGCTATTAAAGAAGTTTTATGGCTTAGAGGCCTTTTACATGAACTGTGTATTCTAAATGACTATGTGGTAGTATATTCAGATAGTCAGTCTTCCATACATCTATGTAAGAATCCTGTTTTTCACGAACGTACCAAGCACATTGATGTTAGACTACATTTCATTAGAGATATTGTGTCTCAAGAAGTTGTAAGACTTGAGAAAATACACACACAATATAACCCTTCAGACATGGGTACTAAGGTGTTACCGTTGGTGAAGTTTAGAAGTTGCAAAGATCTTCTAAACATCGGTGGAGGTAAATGATTTCCAATTTTATTGGTCTTACCTTCTTGGATTATTACTAATGCTTAGTAATTTCTTTCTTTGCAGGTCCTTTGACACCAAGGTGGAGGTTTGTTAGGCAATTTGTTGTCAAACGACCTCCCTGGGCAATGATGAAAGTCACATTCTTCGATTCAGTCGGCATCGGCCAATTGACTGATTATATAATCGACGCCACAATTTGGTAAACTAATCCCATAACCCTATTGGGCCATTTGAAGCAGCCTAATTAGTTAGTGCTGCTCATGGCCCAATCGAGACTTGGATGGCTTCTAGTTGTTGATAGCCCACTCTAGTGTCTACTATTGGGCCCGGTTATTCTTGTTGGACCAAAACCCTAAAGTCTTATACCTAACCTATATATATGTTAGCTAAGCATTACAACCGTGTGTGAAAGAAAGAAACTAGCCGTGAGTGAGAGAAGTGGCGTGACCTTTGTCTTTGGCTTTGTGCTTCCCTGCCATTCTTGTAGCTTGTGTGCTACTGTGTTTCCTCTCCCTCTTGTGTTTCAGTTTGGTGATACTGATTGTTGGCTATACTATTGTTTCATCCCAAATTCCTTAGTGGGTTTTGACATTTGAAGCAACCGGTTTCTTGGCAAGGGGTTTTTGTTTTGGGTTTTCATCTTGTGGTGTCGATTGATAGTGACTGAGCCCGGTACTTGGTGCAATATTGGTTGCATTATATTCACAGGTATTATATGTGTTGTCAGAGCATTTAATTAGTACAATTCCCTTTTGTAAAGTAATTACCAATGCTGCTAATCAAGGTTTTGCTGGGGGGTTTTTGATTCTGTAATGAGCAGGGGTTAAACATAACTCTTCACAAATGCTAAGACCCAAAGAAAGAGACGATGAAATTATGAAACGATGCCCTTAAGTTGAATTTATAGATAAAAATTATTAAATTTTTTATTCTTTTAGTATTTTTCTTCTGGGTTTCAATGAGTTTACTGTTTCTGACAATTTTTACTGTTCTTTTGTTTCTAAAACCAAAAGTGAGAAGCCACTAAAAATAAGCATGGACTGTAATGCCCAATGGGGACGAGAAACTAATTTGGACAAGCAGAATTATATGTGTCAATTTTGTATGTTGAGAAGTGAGTTCTCTCCAAAATGGACCTTGTGATAAACAAGAGAGATGTTGAGAAGTAAGTTCTTTATACAAAGCAAACTTTTGTGACTGTTTCCTTATTAGCATGTTTGGCTAAGCTTAACAAGTTTTAAATGCAAGTTTATTTAAGTAAATACGTAAGTTTTTAATATAAATAATTTTTTATAGGTAAAAGTTGGAAATTAGCAAGGTACTTATCATGACGTTGTGAAAAAGAGTTATTTTCAATTATTTTTTTTTCCGACTTCAAAGTAAGAAAGTAGCTTGTCCAAACATGGTTTGAAACATTATGTTAATTAAAAGAAATTTTTACTTTTTTCAAAAGCTTCAGCCAGATATGCTCTATGTTGCGCACACTTTACACTCCTTCATGTTTGCGTTATGTCATGTTAATCTTCTTTCCTGGTTTTATGTGCCCCCTTAGATACTTGGATCCAGAACCTCGAACATGGCTGGCTGAGTTGAATCAGCACATGGCTCCACAATTCGAAAAGCTCAACAAATCTTTAATTGAATTGGTATGCTTGAACATCTGTCGATTTTTACATTGATCTCTACTTTTTCTGGAAAGTGTTAGTTTGGATTCGGAACAGCATTTGTTGCCCAGATTGAGAGCTTTGAATATGTAACATGTATTTAGTTATTATCCCAAAGTAGCTTATTATGTAATTCAATTGAAGTTGGAGCCTCTTATTGTAAAAATACATGGCTATTTAGCCCATGGCTGTAAAAATAGCAGGTACTTTGCTATCTGTTTCTGCAATTTGAGACATTCTTAGTTGTGCTATTTAGCCCACGTTTGAGCCCCATTCCACAAAAACTATTTTTTTTTAAAACTTATTTTCAACCACATTCTTCCAGACAAGTAACCCAAAAAAATTTCCTATTTTTTAACCACGCATTTTTCAAAAAATCACTATTACAAAACTCATTTTACCCAACATATCTTTTATTTGTTTGAAATTATAGAGTACACGCAATTGAAATGGAAACACAGAGCTTCATGATCTATTCAAGTGTTTAGGATTCAAGTGTTTGACACTGGCTTCCTAGTTTAAGGGATACAGAATTTGATTAAGGATATGTTAGAAACTAACAATCTTGTTTGATTTTTAATGTAAGAAAAATGTGAGTTCAAGATTGTCTTGGGGTTGTACATCCTATTTGTTGTCATTAGTTCCACCATATTTTTAAAGTTGGTGCTTTGAAAGATGAGTAGAGTAACAGCCCATGATAT